>WBMY01013742.1:616302-692409 GCA_013397315.1 Donacobius atricapilla
TATATATATATATATATGTAACTCATTACTTGTGCTGGATTGACAGTCCTGCAAGCGCTATCATTTTAAGTTCATCGACAGACTAATAAAGCTTCCCCTGGGCTCCCTTCCTCATGTGGAGGGACCGGCGGCAGAGATGAGAGGAGAGTCAGATCCTGGAGGGATTTAATTTTTGTTCTGTTGGTAGACTACACTGATGAGAGTGTCAGGCTGGGCTGGGGTGAAGTGAATATCTGGGCTAACAGAGACAACTGATGCCATGTGGATAACCAAACAGCCCTGTGATTATGCTAGTTCTCAGCTGTTATTGCCTCTTGTTGAACTAGTGGCACAGAAATGGATCTCTCTCTGTTTCCAAGCAGCATCCAGTCATGGGCAGGGGAATTTCTGTAAATGTGTTCACCATTGCTTAAGACTCTATTCTTTTCCAGGAGAAATTGGAGAGAAGTAGCCATCCCTTATGTTTGCTGAGAAGTGGCATCCAGGATGAGGATGTGAGTAACACAAGTTCTCTTTGTCCGGGATTATGCTACCAGAGTAACACTGTTATTCAATGGTGATCACAGGATTGCAGAATCATTTATGTTGGAAAAGACCTCTGAGGTCATCAAGACCAAACTTTGATTACCACCTTGCCAACTAGACCACCAAGTACCAGTTGTATCTTGAGCACCTCCAATGATGATGACTCCACCACCTCCCCGGGCAGACCCTTCCAATGTTTAGCAACCCTTTCCATGAAGAAGGTCCTCCTGATGTCCAGCCTGAACCTCCCCTGGCACAGCGTGGGGCCATGTCCTCTTGTCCTGTTGCAGGTTGCCTGGGAGAAAAGACTGACCCTCACCTGGCTACACCCTCCTTTCAGGCAGCTGTAGAGAGTGATAAGGTCACCCCTGAGCTTCCTTTTCTACAGACTAAACAAACCCAGCCCTCTCAGCCATTCCTCATCAGACTTGTGCTCCTGACCCTTCACCAGCTCCATTTCCACCCTCTGGACACACTCTAGTACCTCAGTGGCTTTCTTGGGGTGGCCCAAAACGGAACACAGGCCCAGTGAGGTGTGGCCTCACCGGTGCTGAGTGCAGGGGACAGTCACTGCCCTGGTCCTGCTGGCCACACTATTCTTAATACACACCCTTCACGTAGGCTGTTAAGATGTGTCATCCCACCGCTGGTTGGGTGAGCTGCTACTGCAGAAGGGAAGAGAGAAACTTTAGTACATATTGACTCCCACAGGCGTCAGGTGAATTTGCATTCTCAGTGTTAGTTCCCCCACCTGCATCTTCAGCAAGCACGAGGCCTCAGTGCTGTGGAACATGAACCTGACTTGTTGGCACGTATTGGCCTGAGGGCAAGGCCACCTGATGGCTCAAAATCAAAAGGTTCAGCCTGTACCAACAGCTTACATTCTAGCCTCACTCATTATTTATCATGGCAAGCGGAGTCTAAGGAAAACAAACAAACAAAAAACCAACCCAAAACTGTGAACGGAGAATGAAATAACTGAGAGCCCAGCTTCAAGGCTGTCCAAGCTGCTCCTGGGAAAACAAAGCCACCACACTGTAGGCTCTCTCCAAAGTGTCCTCCGCTCAGATGGTGTCTTCTTGCCACATCTTTTGCAGAATTTGTCATTTTATCCACCAGCCAAATGTGGTCCTCCAGCTCAAGAGAGGGATATCTCTGGACAAACCACCCTTAAATACAGAGCTGCAAGTGTTGCCAAAAGCAGTCTTTAAATCCTGTGTCTTCAGACCCCTCCTGTTTCATCAAAGCCCTGCTGAGTATCTGGGCCTAGATCCACCTTTAGAAACAGGAATTACTGGATCCATGCATAGGGAGACACAACAGAGCAGATGAAATGGCAAAATATTTAATAATAAAGATTGTTCTCACATTTCCAGCTTAATGTTACTGGCCAAGGAAAGCTGATGTTTCACATCAGGTTAGCAGGATATTGCAATATTTTGGCTGCTTATCTGAAGTGGAATGAATGGAACTGCCAAAGCTTTTGAAGTTCACTCATGAGATAATATTTTATTAATTTTCTGAGCTGAGGGCACTTTAGCATCTCCTGTGAGTCTTCTGAATATTAAACGCATGAAGCTCTATAGGCAGGACTCTTTCAACATTCTCTCATTCAGTGTTTAAAAGTGCCCGCTTCCCATAAATTGAGAGCAGTCTCCTTGGTTTTCTGAGAGTTATCTTCTCTCCAATAAATTAGAAAGTATATCAATTTCCTACTTATGTACTTTGAATTCAAAGCAGGGGCTATTTAAGTGCAAGAAAAGATGCAGTCTGTGTTCACCTTGTTTGTCTGTCTGCTCCACCGAAAATGCAGTTTAAGTCAGAATGAGCCACTGTGCTTCAACTCCAGCTGCGAAAATAATTTTATTTCATGAAAGCACCCAGTATTTTGGTCCTGCTATGAGCTACCCTGGCCTTCAGCTAAAGCAGAGCAGAGGAGGGAGGTGTAAGACCTGGCCGCTGCTGCATGTGGTGCTAGCAGGACCAGCCAGCCTGGTCACATCCCAGCTCCAACGCCTGCTAAGCTGAGACTCGGCTCCTCCAGCTCAGTCTCCACATTAAGACATCTGCCCAGCTAGTTGCACCTCCCTGGGGAGGGGGACAGGTACCTGTGGGGTGATTTTGATCTTTGGATGCATCCGTTCAACACTGAAAAATGCTAACTTATACAGTGGAGATGTTGAGCTCTCATCAGCTGTGGTTTCCTACCCCCAGCCACAGCTGGGTGAAAGCAGGGGAATTCAGGAGATCATGTGCCAGCCAGAAAAGTGCTTGCTATGTTAGACTCAGAAAATCCTCTCAAGTGTGCAGGGCTAGGCAGAGCTGCCAGCATGGACTTCTGCATCAAAAAGGACAGACAGTTCCTAGATCTAGTGTCTGGTGCTTTATAAATAGGTTTAGATGACAGGGAAAAGTAAAGAGAGAACCAAAAAAGAAATAAAATGACAGCCTTTGTCCAAAAATATGCTAGCTACATTGTTTCTTTTCCCTATAAGGGAAAGAGAGGAAAAAAAAGGGTTGCTTTTTCTCCATTAAGCTTGTCATAACTGGATGATTATAGTAACACCATGAGAAGAGCCAGCCAGGATGTGACACTTTAGTTTTCAAAATAGCTCTTCCTAAAATAAACTCTTTCCTCACAGACTGCTACTGTGATACTTATGGGAAAATGTGAACAGACCACTCGTTCTCCCATCTTTCCTTGGAGATTGAGGAACTTTCCATCAGTTTATGTGCTCTAAAATCCTGTTCCTCAGATGAGGAGGCCAAAACCACAGGAAAATAGGAGGAGTGTAATTTGATACGTTTTGCCAATGTGCCTTAATGGCATGTCGGAAGTCTCCAGGTTTAATTAGATTTACTCTGTGCCCGCAGAGAATAAACAGATATATCTGCCATTTCCATCGAGACTGTGCTCTTTGCAGGGATTCAGTAACGTGGAGCAGGGCTGAGCATACCCTGTTGCAGTAAGGCCGCACTGTGGCCTTGAGCACACACATTGTGACATCAAACCAGATGTCTTGAGCTGTGGGCATATGCCCCCTTTGGGTGCCACGGAGGCTGCACTGTTCACCTGCACCATCCCGTGCAGCCTGTCCTTTCTCTCATGCAAAGCTTTTCCCCCTCTCAGCTCAGTGTGCTGACTCCCAAAATGCACATCAGACAGAATCAGCTGGGCTGGAGAAAACCTCCCCCTGGAAAGGAATCCTAGCCTTTTTGGTCAGCATGGATGGACCAGGAGGAAGCTACAGCCCCATGGCTTCAGATGTGTGAGGCTTGTGCTGACTTTCCATGTATTCCATAAGGGGAACATCAGTCAAAAACTGATGTGCTGGGCCATGCACATGTGACACCTCACGCAGTACAGCTGGTATTGCTGAAACATTTATTTCCTTAATTTAAGTTTTTTGTAAATTTGCAGATGGTTCCCCCATCTTGGCAGTAAAGGGGAAGCAATGATAGCTTGGTTCCCACACACACTGCATGGGAGCGTGGCTTGAGCGTGGAGAAAGATGTGTCCCCATGTGGGGACATTCCAGTCCAGATCAGAAAAACATGCCTTCTGCTCTGTTGTTTTCCAGTACTGTGAGCTCTCTGAATGAAACCAGCAAAGAGCAGGGTCTGGTCAGATTCTACCAATGTTTACTTATTCTTCAACTAATGAAGTTTAGTCACTTGTGTAAATTATTATCCCAGCTACTCCCCTCAAGGTATCATGTCGAGGGAGCACAAGGCTCATTTTCCAATTCTCCCTTGCTGTCTTGCTAGGTGATTTCTTGCTCCACTACCCATTGCATCCCTGCAAAATGAAATGTATCATCACTGCTGGTTTGTCATGTTTCCCTTCTCCTAGCAGGTATTGGACAGGTTCATTGTTAGCTACACAATTAATAGTGAAACTGAGTAAGTGGGTATATTGTAAGAATGGGTCTTCTTGAAAGGAGATGTAAAACAAAGCTGCCAACAGAAAGACTAAAATAATACAGAGGAGATTTTAACTTGGGTTAGACTGGATTTCTCCTCACTGAAGCAAGCAGAAGCTTTCTTTTTTAATAGAGAAATAAATCTGATGATCTCTGAACTGGGGAAGTTCAGCTCTCAGTGTACTTCCTCCAGACTGACTCATCATGAGATACATTGTGAAATCCATGGGAATGGACTGCACTTGTGCCATGCAGCAGAGCATCCCAAACAGGACACTTGCAATTTGGGGTAAATTGATAAGCCTCCATATCTGATTAGATGGTATGGCTTTACGTTCTCCTGATTGCTTTGTCTTGTCAGGGCAGGAGAGAAGATTCCTCTGTTCTCTTCCACATCCCAGGAAAACAGGCCTCATTTTTCCAGAGGTTTACTACAGTCTAAATGTCCTGAGTATATGTGTATTAGAGAAGGAAATATTCATCTACACACATATTTTGCTTACTCTTTTTCCCTTCCTGACTCTCGGTGAAGCAGCCATGGTTGCAGCATTCATCTTGGCATTTGGAAATCAGGTTCCATTGGCCATTTGTTCCCCCGCTTCCTATCTGGATATGCCGAAGTCCTCTAGATCCGTGTCTTCTCACAGGATGATGGCACACCCCTCTGCTGTTCTGCATGACCAAGATGGCCTAGAAATAAAATTCATGTTGATCCCAGGCTAAGGGAAGTCAGGCATGCCACAGAATCTGTGGCAGGGAGATAGTTAACATCCTCTCCCTCTGTGGGGAGAGGTTGCAGCTGCCTATCCAGCCTGCCAAACTGAAAGGGGATCCAGCCCTCAGGGAAATGTGTCTGGAGTTATTTAATCCCAAAAGGATTATAAAGAGTGTATGCTCTAGGGAATCTCTCAAGCCCTATCCCTGTTAAAGTAAAATAAAACCAAACCCCAAAACCAACAATCTCTCTCCCGTTGATGGCTTGCTGCAAAAGATACCCCTGAACTTTAACCGAAAAATGTGCCCCGGTCGAGACAGTCAGTGCTGCTCCTCTGGAAAACTTCTTCTGCTTTAGCTTCCATGGTGCTATCATTTCCTGCCTCTCCTCCTACCTCTTTAATCTCCTTCAGCACATCCTTCGGAGGACCTTCTTATCTTCCTCCAACTTATGTATGGGTTTCATCGGGCTGAGTCTTTCATCCCCACTTCTTCCTCTATTGTATCTTATCCCTGGTTAATCTCAGCTGTGCTCCCTACTTAGTCTGTTCATCTGTTCTCGTTTTGACTTGTGTTTAGACTGTAAACTCCTTGAGATAGGGCCTGTCTTTTTATTTTATACTTTTACAGTACCTCCAGGAACATGAAATTGCAGGCTGGACTAAGTCATCAAACAGAATTAAAACAATAAAAGAAAGCTAGTCTAAAAGTTTGAGTGGAAATATATTCCTCATTTTCGGCAGCAATCCAAGGCAGTGCAGCTTTCATTTCATTTGTATAAACACACAAGCATTGCTCTCCTATGCAGCACAGTGGGATTGAGTAAACGATTGGTTCACCCTCCAGTAAGTCACCCATTGCCTTCCCAACAGAAGGCATCAATTTACTGGTGAGCAGGAATAAGAGGCCCTGTTCCTTCTGTGAACAGCACCAGGAGGATTTGGTTTCCCTGGCTGCATGGGAGATCAGCATGTTTAGGATGGTGTCCAACTGCTGCTATGCCCACCATAGTTGGCTGGCATCACGCAAAGGATGTTTTTTAAGGAGCCATGCAGCAGGGGGCTTTTGTTGATTTTTTTTTCTGCTTTCTTCTTTGAAGGCTCCTTAGAAGAGCTAAATGCTCTGAAAAAAAGAACAATCTGGGTGTCTTGAACAACACATATTTTATACCCCAGTGGGCTCTTGTCAGCACTTTTTTTCTTGAGTCCATTGAGACCTTAAGTGAAATTTCTTCATGAGCAGCTGTCTATTCCTGCCTGCATTACATGGTCTCATTCAGAAGACAAAACGCCATTTTGATGTTTTTTTTAAGATAATTCCATCATTTTCTGCAACCTTTTCTTAAAAGAACTATAGAAGCTAATAAATGCCTCATTAATTTGAAGCAGGTGTGTCCATGTAACCACTCATCTCTGATGGCCATAGTACTTCAAGTCAGCATGTTCCCACCTTGGTGTTTGGCTCGTCGATTCTTGTGGTGTTTCCAGTGATGCAGGAAAGCACCAGGATCTTCCTGGAGCCCAGTCATGCCACGCAGGTGTCTTCCTCCTCCTTCACCTGGCAGCTGCCTGGAGAGCCAACGTGGCACCCATCTGCCGGAGCTCTCCCACATTTTAAGTACAGATCACCCTGGATGGTGACCGAACCTTACCATTTCCTCCTCTACGTCCCAGACCCTCAAATGTCAGTAGTTTTCTTTGTGATCTTTGCCACTGATGAGGGAATTTGACCCTCTAGGCATCTCTGAAGCTTTTCCCATGACACATATGAGGAAGTAGCAGATGATTTATTAACATCAAGTAAACCATTAATTCACTCATTCAGTATGACTACCTGTTTCTAATAGTAATTGTGAATTACCCAAGCACCTTATATTTTCATGAAGAGAGAAATATGATAAATGGATCAATAGAAGAAAAGTACTTTCAGTACTTTCCTGCATTTGTGCAGGAAACAGCTAGAGAAAGGCAACAAGCTGAATGGGGAATACTGGACCAGAGTCTGGTATGGTTTGGAGCTGTGGCTCTACTCCTTGCGCACTCTTAAATTTGGCTTGATGCCTCTTAATGTTGCACTTCAGGGCCACAGCTGTTACTTACCAGTGACAGTGAGATAGTTTCCATACTAATGATAACAGTAGCGGCCAGTCATTAAAATTCTGAAATAGCTTGTACGGCTAATTTTTATAAGGTTTGTGTCCAGTAGGACTGGAAGCATGCCATATATTCCTTGAAGTGCAGCCTTGGAATTTGGGCAAGGTTCTTTTTCCTTTCTTTATATTTCTGAATCTCAAGTTCCCCTTTTGTAAAAAAATGAAAATGATTTTGCAGGAAAATAAGAATTATACAACTAGCCAGAGTAGGGGCTGATTTGGATACAACAGATCTTTGTATGGGAATGTATTGAGACTCATGTATGGATTGGTGAGAATTAGGATATGGAGCTCCACCTTTCTTGCTGTTTTATTCTGTACAAATTTTCCTCACTCTGTTAAATGAAGCTACGAGTAGTGGCTGTATTTTTACTGACCAGAGCCATGTTGCTTTTGCAAAAGTATAGACACCTGCCTGTGAAATGTCATGAAGAGCTCTGACAGTTCATGGTCCTGTGACATGAAGGACTCTGAAGCACAGATAGTTTTTCCATTGGTCGTCCCAGTCAAAGGGAAAGGGTTTGAAAGGGCCGGTTGAATCTGGTGAATCAACAAACGCTTACAGGAATGCTGCCAGGGGTTTGCCTCTTAGACCAGAGGGCAACTGGGGGCTGAGAGGGTCCATCTGCCAGGGAAGGGGAGGGGCAACTTTGGCCACAGACTTGCCAAGCTGGTGAGGACAGCTTTTAAGTTCTTGGGGCAAGGGAACATCAATCCATCCCATCTCTCCTAGTTTAATGCCAGTGCCAGCAATAGATGCACAGAATGTGGAGAGGGATCACAGGTCAGCAGAGGAGCACCTGAAAATCAGCACAGAGGAATTCCAGA
Organism: Donacobius atricapilla; assembly: GCA_013397315.1. Taxonomy (NCBI): domain Eukaryota; kingdom Metazoa; phylum Chordata; class Aves; order Passeriformes; family Mimidae; genus Donacobius; species Donacobius atricapilla. Next base: position 624,445 of record WBMY01013742.1, read on the forward strand.
AAAGTTGTCCAAGCACCCAGAGACTGGTTTAGGAAAGCTAAAGTCTGGTAGAATTAGATCTGGCCAGGGACTCTCTTTTAAGCTTTGCGTGTGTTGCAATCCCTTCTCAAGATACCCACCTTTATGCCTTTGGTATTTAAATTTGAAAGATGACATTAGACATCTCACATCTTCAGCAGCAGATCGAACTCTGCCATGGCTTGGTCTGTTGGGAAGTAACAATAGCATTAGCAATTGCTAGAATATATGGCAGTCTATTTCACTTGTTTGTTCTGTGACAACTGAAGGCAACCTCTACAGGAGCTCAATTTAAACTGATATATGCCCCATTTAAAACCAGCTACCAGATATTTGTGGTAAAATTTAAGTGTTAATTTAAACTGATTTTGGTAAAATCTGAACTTTCTAATATAGAAATCTATTCTTTCCATTTTTCCTCTCTTGGAGAAGAGTGATTTAAAGCTGATTTTGCTTAACTGAGGAAACAGAACTAATACAATAAGCTTCTTAAGATTTCTGTAAGTCAGAAACATTTATTGGGGTATCTCAAAATTTAAAAGTATTTCAGCGCAGTGTCCAACATTGCCATTATCATAATTACATCTGTGTTTTAATGGGATGCATTTGGAAATGCTGTGGCTGTGCAGGGTCAGGAGAAAACACCCCTCTTTCTGTGAGATGCACCTCTAATCTGCACACAGCCCCATGCACTGCAGCCCAGGGCTGATGTGCCCAGCGTTCCTGACTGCCAAAAGCCCTTTTGCTGGGAATGAAACCATGCTGTAAATCACACTCATGTTAGTAAGGAGTGTATTTTCACACCAATGATTACAGTTGTGCCTTTAGTCGAGGAGGTTGATCTGGGGCAGTAAATTGTGCTGTGTCTTATCTCTGCCGTCCTCCCTCTCTGGCTGTCTTTTTCTTGCTGGGTAGGAAATGGCTGTTCTGAACAGCAGAGCCCTGACAGCTTCCCTGGCTTTGCAATAATCTTTTGTTTCCATTTTTGTGAAAGAAGTATCTGAAAGGAGGATTAAGAGAAGCTGGCTCTTTGTATTGGAAGTACATAAATTACTGTGTCCCAGGTTCTTGTCAGAGCTCTGCATCTCACAGATGAAGCTCAAGCGGTGGCTTTTAAACAGTACATTAAGTTGGACAATGTGAGAACTACCAACCTCCTGACCTGGTGGTGCGTAAGTCTCTCCACTGCTCCCATCCCTTTTGCATTTGTCATCTCTTCCAGCGCCATGCCCAGCCCCATGTGAGCAGGGGTATAAACATCTCCTGGTTCTGCACTTGGCATCTCACACAGGGCACTTTACCCTGGATGGCTCCCATGGCCATGGGGTTTTGGAAATAGATGAAATTTTAAGTCCCTTCCAATCCAAACCTTTCAGTGATCCTATGAAAGCCTTTGTGGAGGCTGGCCTTCACATCTGAAATATCACAGTGGGTGCTGGTGCAAAGTAATTCTCAGATAAATGGCCATTCTTTATGTGAGGGGTAGGTTTTACCAATAGAGTAAGCTGGACCCATGGTCAGTACAGGATAAACAGATGGATGGTATATGGTTAATCAATTACTATAGAGGACAGGAGGTCAATGGGCTTCTCTCAATTTCTGTAGCACCTGTGTGCATATGAGCATTTATAACATCTAATATTCATGTCTGTAGCAAGCTTGTAGTAACTGTTGTTGTTTATTAATTCTTTATAAACATTCCTTTAAGGCGAGTTGTGAGTTTGTAGATGATGGATGGTTAGAACTACTCAAAAGATTTTTTTTTCCTCTATCAGGGAATGAAAAACCAATTAATTCTGGTTTTCAGTTACAAGTAAAATACATCAGAATGAAAAGTTTGCAATGTGGTCCAGACATTCCTTACAGACCTTGTCAGACTGGACCGTTCTGATGTCCCAATTAACTAAAATACCACTGAAATTCTCATTTTTCGTGCTCTGTGACAAAGCACAATCTCTCACAAAGCAGCTATACAAACCAAAAGAGTGTGTTTTGATATTACTGGAAATAGAGGTTTTCACTGATCCAAACTAAGCTTTGTGGTTTTCTGAATTTTCATTTTGCAGAAGATTAAAAAAAAAAAAAAAATCTGTTTTCTTTCTCATTTTGCCCAGGAGCACAATTAAGTGGGGGAAAAAACTGGAATTCCCTTAGCAGCTAGCAAGTCTAGTGTTTCTGCATGCTTCTCTGAAAAGTAAATGGGATTACTTTGTTTAAAAACTGCTTTTAGCAACCTCTGTTAAAGCCCTAAAATGCACAGGAGGGCATGATCCTTCTTCCTTTGAAGTCCCTGGCACAGTATCCATTGACTTCACAGGGAGTGGGATTGACTGAATAATTGTGTTGCAGTATGAATGTCTACCCTGACACTGCACAAAGTCACGCTGAAAGCCACTTGATGTCATTCTAATCCTGTCTCCTCACAGTGGTGTTCTGGAGAATAGGGTGGGGGTTTCTTTTCCCCCTCTGTATTTATTATTTGCAGAAGGAACTAGTTAACAAATAGAAAGGACAAAGCTGAACGAGCGTGTCATTAATTTCCAAAGTAACTTGTTCTGCTGCTGCAGTGATCAAGCGCTCCGTGCGGCAAGCGCTAACGAGGGGGGTTTTAGGCAGCGGGGCTTTAATGTGCTGAGGAGAGCGCTGTAGCTGGAGGTGTCACCCAGGCGTGTGCCCGAGCCGTGGAATGCCAGCCCTGGGAGGGTGGCAGAAGCCTCCTGGTCACAGAGTTTTGATCCGAAGCAGCCTCCCCAGCAATCAGAAGCACCAACAGCTGCCGGGGTCGGGGAAGAAGGGGCTGCGATAACGCGTAACAAACCCCGGGATCCCCGACACGGGATCCCAAACCCGACAGCTTGTCCCGGCCGGACGAAGCGCCGAGGCGCGGATGGTGCCCTGGCACGGCTGTGTCTGTGCGCTGGAAGCCCTGTGCTGCTGCTGAGAGCACTGCTGGCTGTGACCGAGGCAGATGGCCAGGATAGATGGGCCCTTACGGATTGTCCTCTGGGAATAATTACAGCTTAACTGCGACGCTTAGCCAGAGCCTTTTGTGCTCGTGGTGCCCTCAGGAAGGCCTGGGAAGCAAGCTGCCTGGAATCCCGGGGTAATTTGCTCCTCCTCAGCTTGGCAAGCAGAGAAGAGGAATGAAATCCTACCTTTCCTCCACCAAGCATCCCGAGGGAGGGCAGCGCTGGCACAGTCATCCTCGTGAGTTCTGCCCTGAGGGTGTAAATAGGGGGAGGTGGAGAGTCATCACCCGGGGAGCCTCTGAAGGTGCCAGGTTTTGCCAGGAACGCTGGCTCTGCCAGTATCACACAGGCATGCTGCCCTTCGCTGGACCGCTCAAACATACCAGGTAACAAGGTCTAGGAAGACAACACTGCTGCAGTAGGAAACACGGGAATCGTTTTACACTGACCCCACAAAACAGGTTCCTTCTTTGTGCCTCAGCCAGGAGCAGAAAAGCCCCGCACAAGCCTTTTTAACACAGGCATGCTGGCAAACCTGCTGCAGGCTGGGAGAGGACTGTAAAACAGGAGGAGAAGCTGCCAATGTCAGATATCATGGATATGACAGAGACAGAAGGACTGGAGACTGGTTTAAGGTCAAATTGCAGCATAGCCTGTGAGGAATACAAAGGAAAAATTGGATTTAAAGTATTCCTGTTTCTGCAGCCCATTGGAACAGCTCAGAAATGCCGGTCTCTGCCCAAGGTGGGCAGCCAACAACCCCTCTGCCTTCGCCACAGGCACAAGGCAACTCCCATGTAAGGACTGTGCTGGAGAGCCCACATCTCAAGCACGCAGGAACAGTGCTGGTATATCTCAAAGCATGCTCTTTCCAAGTTCTTCACAGCTTCTGTCTCCTCCAGCAAGTATCATGGGATGGTGAGGGAGACTTTTGCTGAACTTCTGGTTGCTTTTCCACAAGACTCTAAGCCTACCTACCTTTTTAAGCTCCTCTGTCACCAAGTGAACTATTTCTTTTTGTCTTATATAACTAAAATAAAAAAATGTCAAACTAACAAAAACCAGGCTAGTGGCAATGGAATGAAGTCAAGTGTCACTCTGGCACTGTTTTATTGTCCAGCTATCTCACAACACAGACGATGTTCAAGCAAGTCCCGGGCTTTCATTTCTTTGATGGCTAATTTGATCTGGCTAGGCGGGCTTATCAGATGCTCAAAATGGCCTGTTTGACTGTCTAAAGTGTAAAGTTTCAAGAGGGAGGATGTGAAAAGAAATACTGAGCCTGTAGTTCGCTCGTGTATGTTAAGCAGGACTTTCTTTTGCTCTAAAACACAACAGAAGGTTGTAGCACATCACATTTCACTTTAAGCTGGCTGAGAGTAAGCTTTGAAAACCCAAACTCCCTGATATACTCCTGTTAATCATTGATACAGTCTTTGATCTCTTCTCCGTTCTGTGTAGCTGATTGACTCATCACCATGTTTTTTTACCAGCTTTCCATTTGCGCCTTTTTTTCCTCAATGTATCTGTTCTCCATCACAGTTTGAGCAAGCAAGAGAAGCCATAATAGCAAGGGTATTTTTGTATTCTGATCAAACGGTATATGCATCTTTGTGCAAAATTTCTAGTACCATTCCACAAGACAAAAAGGATTTGGGATAATATCTGAGCTGCCCCAACTCCTCTGCAGTTATTTCCAGCTCCTCTGTGGCTTCAGATTACATTTGCAGGAGAAACCTCTTACAGCTACTCAATATGGGATTCCTCAAACACATCCCTCTAAAGGCTGTCTGAAAAAGCACCATGGCTTCAGGGCTAAGAGGAGTGTGAGGGAACATGACTCGGGCACAGATTCCTCCTTCTCTTTTTCACCACAAAGCTTTCAGCCAAGCCTGTTTGGATTGCTCGGTGAACCCTCAGTTCATCACGCAGTAATCTGGGGCTCCAGGAATAGGCATCTCTAAGAGGGATGCCTGAAGATGATGTGACTCTGCCACCATAACGGATCTAGGGGGGCTGGAATAGTTTGCTGCTGTGCTCCATCTTTGAGGGCAGTGGCAAGGGTATCAGCTCCTATGAAACCCAGCTGGTGAAAATGTGCAAAAATGCATCATATCTTCATATCTTGGTTTTAATGGTGATTGTGGTGATGGTATCAAGTGTCCTAGGTCCAATTTTTCTGATTTTTTCATAAAACTCAGAAATAGCTTTTGAGTTGTGCTGAATGGGTGCTACCTGGCTGGTCACCACGTCATCATGTTTACCATTTTTTTATTACACTGGTGTTGCAGACTATCTCCACATACTCCACTGGTCTCTCTGCTGTGGTACTCCAGATAAATTATCCCATCCTATCCCATGCCAGCCACTTGACTGTGTACATGCGTGAACACCCCTTTGGCCCTGTATTCTTCTCTCACACAGGCTTTCCACAGGCTTTTCTGTTTGATGAAACATTTTCAAGTGCAGGGAATGGCTAGTTAATACAAAAGTCGGTAAAAAAGTTTGAAGCAAATAGCTGGGCAAAACACTGCCTTGTGGGCCATGTTTCTTGCTCATGTCTGGTACCATGGCACAGAGATGGACAATGAGTGAAGCTGGTCTGTTTGGCTTCTTCTGCTCCTCAGGAAATAACTGTTTTGCTGTTCACTTTTTAAGCAAGATGGAATACAAATTAGTGATTCAGGTTCCTGTCCATTTATATGAGGGGCAGTCAAAACACTAAATTTCAGCATGGAAAGACCATCACAGAGACTGAGCAGTCAGTGGCTTTAAATACCCTAAATTCCGCTCAAATTCTCTGTGGCTGCAGTTAAAGTGAGAAAGGGCTGTTAGAGGCACTCTTACATTCCCTGATAAAGCAAATGTTTACCAGACACAGGAACCAGTCTTCCTCTTGTTCTCTTTAGATTAAATCGCCTGATAGAGCAGAAGACAGAGTTAACTCCCTGTGATACTACCAGGACAGAAAGCTCTTGACAAAATTGAATTACTCAATTTGCTGCAGAGAAAACTGCTTGATCATTTCATGTGTATGGGAGGCACAAATCTCAAATTGCGTGTTTGGCAACATATGAGGGCTATATACATATATAGTCGGTTGATGTTGTTATTTTCATTAAATGAGGTCTCTTCTTTTCTCTATTTTCGATGCTGTTCTCCAGGGAGATTAATTTGTATGAAAGTAGAGCGCTAATTGCACAAAACAAGCTGGGGTACTGTAGGAGCATAATTAAATTAAAAAAAAAAAAGTAGTGTTAATACAATTGTGGTGCTAATTAAATAAAATTGGTGACAAGTGTCTAAGGCAGACCAAGTGTAAGGAGAAAAACTGACAAAATGATCAATTTAAAAATTCTTGCAGATATTATAGTTCACTGGTAACTGAGCTGAATTAAAAGTAATTGTACACAAAGTGCTGCACGAGCGCCCAATCTTGCTCTCAGCAAAGTGGGACTTTTGCCAATTCAGACTCTAATGTTCCATAAATTGCTGATAGGAAAATGATAGGCTTATTTTATTTCTGCATGTGTTTAAAAGGCGGCTAATTCAGGGCCGGTCAAATGGACTCAGGCAACAGCTCTCTCAGCATTTGCAGTTGTGCCTGCGGTAAACTGACCATTCACTGCTTCGATAGGAATTGCTGGTGGTCCATGTGCCAAGGGGACCTGGAGAAAGCACGGAGTGGGCTACGCCAGTGGCACACTATGGCTTTGACCTCACCAGCTGCCAGCTTTCTAGACCTTCACAGACCAAGAGTTCATCGTTAGACTCTCTCCTCCGCCCTCTAGGGAGTGGGGGGGCCTTTAATCAGCATCCCAGCTCAACTCCCTTCCTCTTTGGCATTTATTAGTGGCTCAGAGGAATTGCACTACGCCTACTGCAGCCCTAGCTTCCTCTCCAAGCTTGGCTCTCCCCATCATTTTCCTGTGCAGTGCCCTCTGATCTGGATCCCACCTTCTCCAGAAGGTCACTCCCACTACCCAGCTGCCCTTGGACAGTTTGCCAGCTGCACCTGCCACCCTGGAACCCTGGTTTCCAGCCTTGGTTACTGTGGGGAGCCCTGGCAAGAGCCTGATGGCCTTCTACTGTCCTGCCACACTGGAAAGCTACTTCTCATGTACTCTGATTTTCCTCACAATTTGTGTTGACGGAGGAAACCTCCCACTCCTCCTTCCACCCACAAACCAGCAACTCCAAGCCATTTCTAGCCTGTGTGGTCCGAAACAAATAAAAAAGTCCTTTCAGATGCAGAACAAAGCAGCCTTGTCTGCCTCATTCAGCAGCCTAAAACAATAGCTGTGAGCACTCACCTCGCAGCAATTTCTACTCTCTCTGGGGTCACGTTGTAATACAGTAGACCCCCAACTGTGGTTTTAAAAATGCATTGGCTTGTTTTGGGAACTGATTCAAAGAACTTCACTGAGCTTGCAGGGAATTAATTGTGCTCCTTTATACAACGAGAATTTTGCCTTTGACTTTGCTGGAAGCAAGATTAGGACCTTAATGCCCACAGAAGATTTGCCAGCTCTTGCTGGAGCAGAGGGAGCTAGGGAGATAAGTGATTTCTCCATGTAGGTGTCTCAGCTGAGAAAAAAGTAGAGAGGAGAAAAGTTCCCTTTTGTCTCATTTTATGGCTGGATTTGCTGGTCACTGCCTTGTAATATCGCTGGCCAGAATGAAAAGCTTAACACACAAATTGATGTCCTGATTTTTATTGTTCTTGCATTTTATTGATGATAAGCTTCAGAGATAGCTCTCAATCTGGGACATGATGCCTTTGCCCTTTCTTGAGGGGGGTTGCTTAGGGCAGGGTCTGTGAGGCTCTACTATCCATTGCAGCTTCTTATTTTGCTGGTGACTAATCCTGCCCTGCTATCTGTTCTCCACATGAGCACTGCTGGGCTGCAGGGGGGGTGTCATTCATTGTAAACATGTTTTAAATCCAAATTTCAGTTTCAGAATAAACAAGAATAAAATTGCTGCTGAGTTTCAGCCTGTTGCTTTTTATTCACTTTCCTGAGTCTGAGTTCGTCATCCTTCCTGTCTTCATTAGTGTGACTCTTGCTTTGTCTCTGTGCTCTCTGCATAATAGCCAACCCGTTTCCTCACCTTCATCTTGAAAGCAGAGCTGATGCTGTGTGTTAATTACTGCTGGGTTCTGCTCCGCTCAGTCCTCAGCCTTTGGAAAGGCAAGACATGACTGAAGGAAAAAACCTGAAAGAACCCAGAAAAACAGAATTGGCGCAAAGTTGTCATCTTCCTAAGAGTGCTTGTCTCAATGGTTATATCATCCACAGGGCAAATTCCTCCTTCACAGGAACAGTGTTGGCTTTGTCTGGCTTAGTTTACAGTAAGATTAAGGCCTTCTCTTTGCTGTTTTCCTCCCTTAGGATGTGTTGTACCCATTAATTGTTCCAAGGTAGAACACACCACTAAGACTGGACTGAGAGTTAATAACTAGCCTCAACTCAGTGTTGGGGACAGATGCTCTCTAAACATTACTTTGGGGCTTGCCTCTGTAGCACGAGAACACAGAGCAGGTGCAGCTCTCCCAGCTTCTCCACATCACACGCAGGCAAATGCAGCCCAGAAACAGCCTCTGTAGCTGGAGTGAGCTAAGTCAGAAGCAATATCCACAGCCATTCTTTCCCACCATCACTGTGCAGAGCACCTATAAATATGTGGGATGCAGGCTGTGCCTTTAGGCTCCAGCTACAAATTTACCAGAGGGTGAAGCTTTCCACCCTGGCTCTGGTCTGCACCTGATGCCCAGAGTGACCCTTGCCCATGCCATGTGTTTTAAAAATGCAACTTCCCTCTACCTGCCCAAGTTTTGGGCTTGAAAAGGAGGGATTGAGGTAGTGCTGGTGCCCCAGGAGGTGCTTTGCAGCAGAGGTGTGTCCTGAAGTGATGGTGCTGGTGGAAGAGGTGGGTGACAGGGCGGGGGGTGGAGGTGGCTGGTGGAGCAGTGCCAGAAGATGGGAGGTGCCAGGTGAGGATATGTTGGTCTGATTTCTAAGGCAAGCTTTGCATCCTGGTAGTGTCCTGGGTGCTATGGGCTACTTTTGTAGAGAGAAAACTCCCAGCCATCTCGCTCAGATCCTTGACCACTACATTTTTGAGAATTCAAGGCAAGAACAAGTGTAAGTGAAGTCTATGTGTACAGCAGGAACTTTGTGAATTCACACTAATAGTTGAGGATGCCTTTTAACCTTTCTGACACTGTGAGTTATTGGATAAACAGGAAAAAAGAGTGATGACACATCATAATATTGACTTTTATTCCCCTTATTTCTACAGCTGCAGTTCTGCATACTCACGACTGAAACAGCAACACAATGTAGTGTATTTATATGTTACATTCCTAAACAAACCAATATGTATGTACAGTATGTAAATATAGGTACTAAATATACACATGGTATGATATAGACAGAGTAGACACATGTGCTTCATTATAATATATATATGATTGTAATATAGTTATATGGGGAAAAGTACTGAAAGTATAGCTAAGTGGAACAGAACTGCAGGAGAACTCTTTCTCTAAAATTCTGGGTAAAGATGAACAACTTCTAGTAGAGCAAAATGTCTGTTATAGATGTGATATTTATGGTTATATTTTGACTGCTGAAGTCAAACAGTCACAAGCACTGAGTTCCTTTCAGGTCCAGCTCCCTTGTTATGGCAATAAAGTATGAAAATTTTATTAATTCAAAACTTTACTCTATGAAATTAAATCCCGGCCACCTCCTTAGTACAGACACTTGATCAAGACCCAGAGGCATTTTGCCATTTTGGGATTAACATGAAAGTTTCTGTCTGGTAGGTGAGGAAAGAAGGTGAGGCAAAAACTTAAGAAAAACTTCCAAAACTAACCCCTCAATTCTCTATTTTCAGTTTATTTTCTAAAGATGAAGGCCTGCCCCAGAGCTGGAAGACCAGACAGACATCTGAGTAGGGGACACTGCAAAAGATAAGGTTATGTGAGTCTGAAGCTTACTTCACTTGAATCTCTATTGAAAAAACCTATTAACTCTCATTGTTACCAGAGCAAGCCTCCTCTGAGGTTTGCTAGGGAAGGAGCTGTACAAAAAAATGGCCAGCATAATTATAAAAAAAGCACTAGCAAAAATTTTCTGCTCAAAGCCCTCGTTCCAGTATTTTGACATAGCAGCTCTAATTAATTTTTTTTTTCTAAATATACAGTTTTCTAAACAGGGAGATAAATCAAACTGCCAGGAATTCAGCAGATGTTAGCTGATCATTTTCTGCAGATTCTTTACCATTTAAACAAATACCTCCCTGAGACCAATCACTGATGCATTGCTTTCATCACTCCAGCAACTCAACTTGCTAGATGTGGGGTAAGGTGGCAGCAGCTTTTCCATCAATATGCCTTAGGCCTGGTCGAGGCAGATCATCTAGACTCACAAGAGGAGAAAATTTATGGTGTCCTTTCCAATTAAATCCTCGGTGTCTCTGCTAAGATGGCCTGGGTTGCCAGTGGTATTTTTAATAGTGCAAACAGCTGCTACCTAAAAAGCCTAACAACCAACTCCTGACCATGAAATAAGTGCTGTGTGGTGACTATGCCTGATAAGGTCCAGGTTCAGAACAATAACCTCACCAGTGAAAGGCTCTCCAGGCTATTTCCATCACCCATATATAACTCTTTCCTGACTCGTCTTGTGCTGTCTTTGCCCCTACTCCCCCACCAGGGAGGTTATGGGATTTTTCAGCACAAGTTGACTGATAAATGAAATTCGCTACCTCTGTGTCTTTTCCCTTGGGGGCAGGAGGGAAGCAGGAGCCTTTGCTGGTGATGCTGAGGCCATCCAACCTGTGATTGCTTCTGTCCACGGCATAGAAATGCACAAATCTGCACAAAACCCTGCCAGGTCTCCTTGGTCAGGGCATCAGTGCGTGTGTGACCCGGGAGGGTCCTTGTTGTCCACATGAGCCTGAGTGGGCTGGCCTTGCGTGCTGGCAGGGCAGGGAGTGTTTCCTATCGGTTGGTGTGATGTCATGGTCAGTCTGCAGTCTGGGAACATGCCATTTCCTGGCTTTCAGGGTTATTGCAAACGGCTAGTCGGAAGAAGATCCTGTTCAGAACTGTGACAGGCAAGTAAATAAGTAGCCTAAGTAACCAACTAAATTTATATAAAAGCACTAGCACTGTGCCTGCTACCAGGTTGGAAAACTGCTCTGTATGTCTCTAACAGCCTGTAGGTGCCACATAGGCTCTTTCCAAATGCTGCAGTGTTAAATCTGCTCAGCAGTGACTCAAAAGAAAGCTGTCTGTCAGGTATATTCTCCATGGCCCTTTCTATCCCTGGCCTCTCTGCTCCGCCTGCCAGCCCCTCAAGTCAACAGGGGAAGGACCATGCCAATAGCTCAGGGCTGCATCTTAGATTTGACTAACTTGGATTAAACTTTATTTCAAAATTTGGGCCTGAGCCTAAATTTGATGATCTAATGTCTTGGGTCTCTTTTGTCTTCACAGGACATCAGCTGCCTCAGAAGAGCTTTGATTAGTTGCCCCAGCCAGTCATTAGTGTTGCACATCCACATCATCCTCTTGCCAGCAGGCAGTGAGCTCCAGGAGCTGCATCCCTGGCAGCCCCAGAGACAACAGTGGCACAGTGCAGCAGGAACATGTGTGCAGGGGCAGGTTCTCCCCTGTCTCATGCTGGCAGGACTGGGCCCCTGGCAGCACTACAAAGTTCCCCTGATTCCCAGGGCCCCCAGGGGATAAGACACCTGTCTGGAACAAGAAGAGGCTTGAAAAATCCTGGCCCCAGTCCCTTCATCCTCACTGAGAGAGTCAGTCCACCTAGCTCAGTGTCCGGTCTCTGCACGTCTTGCACGGGTGCAGCTGGAGGACTTGGCCAGCAGATCATGTCACTTATGCACAGCTTTAGTACAGTGGCCAGCAATTTGTGACTCAAGGGCTGCCTGACCAAGGACCAACATAATCATAAGTCTTAGCTTGCCGTGCCTGTCTTGGCTATGGATTTCCCTGGTTGCCTCTTGAATCCCTACCAACCCCTGGTGCCCACAGCACCCCTTGACAAGGAGTTTCCCTGCTCCAGCATTAATGAATGAACTGTGTGTCCCATATTGTCCGATGTGTGCTACAGCTTCATCCATCTTCTGGAGAAGGACCCACACATTCAAAATGATGCTACAGGGGAGGCAAAGGAGAAAACCTAGATCTCAAGCCTGCCCCTCCTCAGCTGATGTCAAACAAAACAGCTTGGTACCATGCACCTGCAGGAGAACCTACAGAGAGATTCTGTACCCAGAATCTCTCTCACATAACAGAAGAGCAGAAGGTGGGATGGTCCATGGGCTGTGCTTCTGTTCCAAAGATGTGATGGCATCTCAGACAGGGGAGCTCTAGGAGGTGCCAGGTCATGTCAGGAATGACTCGGCTCACTCTATGCCATGTGTCATGAAGTCTGCTTCCCCCCAAAAAATGAAGAAAAAAGGGAAAGAACAGTGAGAATATTAGATGCAAGAATTCACTCTGGGGTGTTGAGTGGCTCTCTGATGTTGGTACGGCCTTTGCTACTCCCAAAACATGCTGCAGCCAGTGCCACATGTCACATCCCAATGAAAGAAGGAGTCTTCTTCCCGGAGGGGCTTGCTCTGCCACTTCAGCCTGCCTTATTTTCCCTTCCCTTGCTTGCCACAAGCCTACCAGTACTTGCTGCTGGTGCTGAGTGACAGACAGCACTGACCACAGCAACTTCTGCGGCAGCAGGACATGCCGAGCATGACATTTGGCCACATGGAGTTTTGTGAGGCAGCAGGCAATGAGGGCATGGGATCTGCTGAGCAGAGATGCTGCATTTTGGAAGCCAGAGTCCTGCCTTACCATAAGGATCAGAGAAAGCAAACTGAGGAAATGCATGCTATGGCCACAGGGGCTGGTTTTTGTGGGGACAAGGAGAGGGGACTTGAACCCAGCATACTTGTATGCCTTGCATCATGTTATTCCTGGGCCAGCTGTGCCACTGACTCACTGCATGTCCTTGGCTGAGCTGCCCAACCCCTCATGCCCCATTCTCCTTGCTCATATTGGTCTGTCCTCTGGCAGGAGTTGTGCTTGCAGACATGGACTTAACCAGCTCAGAAGCCTCCATTCATCCCTGTCTCTTTCTCTCCTGCTGCGGTGCTGACAACTCATATATTCCCAGCATTGCTCTGTGGTTTCTCTCCAGCTTTGGGAGACCATGTGCCAAATACTGCTGATCAGCCTGCTGACCAGCTACATCTGGTGTATCCAAAGCCAGCCAGAGGCTTTGGAGCATCTGCTCCTCTGTGATGGCTGTCTGTCGCTTGTTGCAACATGCAGGTTGGGCTGGCACAGGGCAGAGTCTTTCTCCACACTCACATCCTGCTCCGTGATTGCATCCCATGCCCAGTGAGCAAACAAACTCTGATGTAGGGATCAGCCCTTAAAATGAGGGGTTTACACTGCTCTCTGTCCAATCCTGGCACAGCAAGGACTCCCTAAAATGGGAAGGTATATGTAGAGCCTTCTTTGCAGACTTCCGGTTTGTCCTGAATGCAGTGTGGCAAACTGGGGAATTGTAGGGGGAGGTTGATACTGAACTGGGTATATCCATGTCAGAGTACAAAGCCAGGGTTAAGCACAGGCCTTCTTTGCCCTCTGTCTTTGCTTTTTGATTCTGTGCTGATGTCTGTAGCAAACAGCCAGAGAAATTCCTGCACCTGTCCCAAAGCCCACAGTGATGGTCATGACATTTCCACGATCATACACTGGGCAGAGCATGCTGTAAGAGCATGGGGCAAAGGGATGTCCTGATCAGTTTTCCTAGACTGAGCTGCTGGTTATTAAGCAACAGATGATGTGCCTCAGGCTTTGTTCACCTACTAATGATGATGTGGGTCAGCTGGAACAGAAGCTGAAATGTTTTTTTAAAAAGGCTCCTTTAGGAGTTGTTTCAGGGAAGAGAGTGTAGTGATTGTAGAGGTGGGTATGATGCTGAGTGATTTAACAGAAGAATTGGGCCTGTGTGGTGGAAAAAAGGTTTTCAATGCCTCAGAAGCCTTTCAGTGTCATGAAGGAATGGCAGCAGGTGAACAGGTACTGCTGTATTGTTGCTGTTTACATCGGTGAATCCCTTCATCTGCTGAAAGCCAAGACTATTAATTGCTTCAGTTTTTTGTATTTCTGAGACCAGCTGTAATCCCTCCTGTATATAAGATTGAAATTCGGGGGGTAAAAACCTTTTAAAGTAACTGGAGGTCTTGTCCTGTGAGCCCAGGGCAGTTGGGCAGGCCCCTTTCCATGATAGGGTCTGCAGGCAGACCTGTTTCAGAGGGTCCCAGGAATCATGCTGTGCTGAAGGCTGTCCAGGGAAGTCAGAAACACATGAACATGCTGAATCTAGCAGCAGCAGCCCTACCAGGGCTCTGGAAAATGTAAATTACTTCAGTGGCAGTAATGTCATCCCTGCTCACATGCATGCTGTTCTTTATATATATAGGCACTTGGCATGCTTCTGAAGGAATATTTATTTTTTTATGTCTTGACTCTCTAGAGAGTTGTACCTTGAACTGAGTAGAGGAAAAATTGAGGAAATAGCATATCCCTCCTCACACCTCAGAGTCCTGTGCTCCTTTTCCCAACAGCCTACACATTTACCAGACTTAGTTGCTAGTAAGTGAAGAGGGCAGAGCAGCTGCAGTGAATTAATTGGGAACTTCCAGGGCTGGATTATTACCTGCAAAGCCTTAGAGTGGTCACACACAACTCTGTGAGCACAAGCACACCAGTGTCATCTGTTGCAAAGGGGAAAGCAGGTCCAGATGCCTGGCCGGTTGTTTCTGCAGCTCTTGAAGATGAAGAGGAGGGAAGTACTCTAATACAGTGGCTCTCACTGCTGCCCAGGGGTCCTGTGGGCACTTGTAGGCTTTGGCATGGGGGCAGCGGGATGCAGTTGCCCTGGAGTGAGCTGAGCTGGAGCTGCTGAAGCCCTGCATTGCCATGGAGAGCTACATTCATATGTGTGGTCTTCAAGTTCTTGTTGATTTTAGCTGCTGGTACTGCAAAAGTGGCATCAGTCTAGTTTGGAGGGTCATATTCCATAGCCAGCTGTGACTGTAATGCATTAGAAGTGCAATAGGAACCCTGATTTAAAAAGAAACAAACAAAACCCCTGTCAATAAGGGTTATTTCATCCAGGTGTTCTAAATTTTTAAAAATCTGGTTGATTTTTACAGATCATCCCCAGTGACATCTGGTGATGATTCCCTTTCCTATCCTATGTAATGTAGGCATGTGCTAGTGTCATCACATGTGGATCTACCAGCTCTTTATGTGTCAGAAATACTGAGAAAGCCTGGGAAGAAAGAGAGTAAGTGATGTACATAATAAGCTTGCCTGGAAATGATAATATGTTTCTTTAAATATGGTCAATAAAGGGATTTATCCTCATTAAGAGTACCCAGAGAAATGTCTGACAGTCCACAGGACCCTTATCAGTAAATGAGACCTGGGAACTTAAACCCCTTAAGACGTTTTGATGGCTTCTCATATTTTTCTCATAAACTGCTACTGCAAAAATGATTTTGGAAGGGCTTGGAGACTCTTGCACATGCTCTTTGGTTTCATTTTTTGGAGCCATAATTACTACTTTGGCCTGCACTGTTACTCAGTTTTCTGTGTGAAGTCACAGCCTAGCTCTGGAATGGGCTGGAACTCATTAAATCTGAGCAGGATGTTCAGTTCTGTAGATTTCATTTGAAAATCAGTTGGTGCTTATCATATATTATTACAAATTTACAGTTGTCCCTTGTTGAGAATTATGTTTTAAGTCTGTCCCTCAAATTAATCTGAGTGCGTACTTTAAACTGTTCTGCCATGGCTTTGGTTTAAGTAAATTACTTATGGGAATGACACATTTGTTACTAATCCTCCTGCCTCTTATAGCCAAATTCTGTAATTCTCTTGCAGACTGGTAATTCTTTCTTATGCAAGCTGACCTACTGACTTCACATTTATTCACCCTTCGGCCCACCACTTAAGCACATGTTAATTGTAAACATGTGTTTAGGTCCTATTGACTTCGGTGAGGCTTAAGTGCTGTCATGAATAGGCATTCTTATCCAAATTGGAGCCGGAAAATTAAATTTGTCCCCCTGTATAAAATATCAATTCAACTATTATGCCTCCAATAGAAAGCTGAAAGTTCTGTTGGATTAAGGCAGGATGTACACTTAAAGTTTAATAACTGTTTCTGAAGACCTTGTCAAGTAAACTTCTATTTTGGAAGGAGCATTCACATTCAGGATGTTAAGGGATAGCTATTTTTGATGCTTCCTCTGCATGGATACAAAATGCATCTTAACTATACGTGGAAGATAATATTTTGATTTGTGTCATTATTTAGTGAAAAAAAATTGAAGTGATGTGTAACTGGATGACAGTAAGGAATGTAGAGAATTTGAAATAGCAGAAGCAGTGCTTTTATCAAGTAAAATAAAATTATTGTATTTTATTTAGAGTGAGTCTCTGCTACACACTATCCGTTATTCAAGACTTTACAATGGAGCCACTGGCCTGTCAATTTTCAGTAGAAGAAGGAATAGAAAGAGGCCCAAGTTCTGGCTAGCTATTTGCATGGACACATGCTGCAAATTCTGAGGGAGCAGGATGGTTTCCCTTTCCTTTTGGCTCCGTTTTGGTCTGACACAGAAAGCAGAGGTGGGCAAAGACAAATGTGGGGACTTCCCTTTGCGTCCCTTCCTCCGTGTGGGTCTTGTGCAAGACAAGTGGGCTGCAAGCAACTTCAGAGGGTAGCCTGGCGGAGGGCGCTTGCCAGGCCAGCACTTGTCCTATCTGCTATTCATGGTAGGGCCATATAGTGCCAGATCCACATGCGTCTGGTTCAATCCAACTTCAGGACAGCAAGCAGTGCTCCGATGGCGTGAACAAGAGTGATCATGCCCTAGATAAGCCAGCAGCCCTGGCTATTAAGGACCCCTTGGGGTTAGTGTGAGCTGGAAGGCTCTGCAATAGACGATGAATGCTCAGCGAGGAGGACAGCTCTGGCCGATGTGCTGCTGTGTTCGGAGTGCTGGATAGACAGCTTTGTATGAATGTATAAAATGGGAATGAATGCCTTTAGGTAGGGAAACAGGTTCACTGCAAGCAGTAGGTCCAAGGGATCATACTCCTGGCACAAAACAAGTGGGAAGAAGATCTTACTGAGTCTCTTTACAGTTCTTCAGAAGGAGTAAGAGAAAAGGTTAACCTTTGAAAACATTTTCACCAATTACTTGGCTTTCCCATGACATCAGTCCTCTCAGTTTCTATAGTCCTTTGAAGAACAACATTGTTAATAACTAACCTCATGTCTTTCATGATCCTAAATTTTCCTTTGAGCCTTCAAGAAAAATCACAATTTCCCATCTGCAAAGCTTTGCTTTGAATTTGGAGTCTGAAATTTCATATTTAGGATAATGTGAGGCAGTTCTGGGAGACCAAAAAATATTTACAAAACATTTGGCATTAGTTGTATGGATAGCATTTTAACTGTTCACCATCGTTGCAGATTTATGCACGTATGTGATGCATGTCATGGGCACAGTGTGTGGGGTGTACCTAAATATTCAGGTGCACTGTTTTCAATGCACAAGCAGAAAGCATACATCTAGACTGTATGGCAGATTCCCATAGTTCAAAGGTGCTGAGAAATATGATACTTGCACACACATTTGCCCTTCTTCCAGCAGTGTGCTTTTTGGTGTCAGTCATACTGACTCACTTTTAAAACATCCAGAGGTTTAAGAATACTTCCAGGAGTAACTGCAGAATGTTGTTACACTGTGCTGGAGTAACCTTGGTAAGAGAGGAGGGGCTTTATCTGTAGAAGGACAACACTCTCCTTACTTGTGAATAGGCTTGGACCTGGTGGTATGCAGGAAATGCTGAGATGTAGGTGGTGACTAAAGCTCAGGCATCCAGGAGTGCTTGAGATGTACCTGGAAGAGGGGCCTACACTGGGTGTAGAGCTTCTACAGACCCTAAGGGCTGGCTTGCCACATCAGTGGGCTTGTAGGGGTGTTAGGAAAGGCTGGCTGTTTCCTTAGGTCTGCCGTGCTCTGTACACCCTGAGCAGCAGAAGGATACTGAACATATGTGGTTGGAAACGCCTCAGATCTGTGTTCCGGTTTGTGGTTTGGTTTGGTGGGTTTTGGGGGGTTATAAAAATCTTAGCAGTTTGTCTTTTTTGCTTGTGTGATTTTTCTTGTGTTTTTCTATCATGGACTGATTTTTTTTTTTCCCCTGTGTGCACTTTGAGGCTTCTGTTTAATGCTCTCAAAGAGCAAACAAAGGAATTGAATACACTTGCTGATGTTCCCCATTTCATGGCCTGTTGATAACTACAGGATAACACTCTCCATTGGATTCTTCATTTAAAAAAAAAAACAGTAAGAGGAGGAACAAAGAGCCTTTGTCAGTCTCGATAGCGCTATTCACTGTTTTACCAACAAGTTACAGTGAGAACATCAGCTTCCTGTCCTTTCATTGAAGCCCATTGATCTTTCTCCCTAGTAAACAGAGCGGCTGTAGCTTTTGTTTGGCTTGTGCTCCCCATTTGTGCGG
Source organism: Donacobius atricapilla (assembly GCA_013397315.1). Taxonomy (NCBI): domain Eukaryota; kingdom Metazoa; phylum Chordata; class Aves; order Passeriformes; family Mimidae; genus Donacobius; species Donacobius atricapilla. The sequence goes on from WBMY01013742.1 coordinate 643,081, forward strand.
TGCATTTCAGCGAAGAAAAGTGCTGTTGTGGCTGTTCTGCAGAAGGAGAACTGGGACAATGGCAGTGGGACAATGAGTGGGATGTGTGGTGGCTGTTAGAGAGGTACACTGGGTGGTTGGGCCGCCACCATAAACACGGTGGTCTTTGGGGAAAGGTTGTGGCTGAGCAGCTTGTCAATGAGCAGCGGTGGGATTTCAGGCTGGGCACTGCCCACATCTGCCTTTCAGTCAGCCCTGGCAGGGCAGGGTAGGTTGGAGGATGGATGGCTGGACGTGCTTGTCCTAATGAGAAACAAACACTCTCAACAGTGGCCGGGAGGTAGAAAGGATGCGGCCACAGATTTGAGATTTCACTCTGGCTTTCTTGCTCAATCAGTTACCAGGTATTTCCAATTAAAACCACCGTGCTTAAGGTCTCCTAGCTGGGAGAGGGTGCTGGAGCTGCAGGACCAGCTGTGGTCCTTTAGGAGCACTCAGACTACTGAGGCCCTTCGGCTGCAAGAAATTGAAGAATGGGGGAAGACTTTTCTGGGGGGGTGAAGTAACAGCCATGGGGAAGTTCATTGAGGATGAACTGGTGGAGCTTGTGCCAGGGGAGCAGCTGCGGCTGTGGGGTGAGAGCTCTGCAAAGAAATAAGCCTTTTTTCCCCCTTTTTCCTTACAGTTGCTGATGTGGGTGATGCTTTAGGAAACAGGGCAGAGGTGTAGAGATCTGGGGTTTCCCTTGATGATTGCAAGAGGGTCCAAGGAGGTGTGACTACTGGCAGGAAGTAAATGTCTACTTTTTATAATGTGAAGTAGCAAGATACAAAAAAATTACTTGTCCTCTCCTGCCTTTCAAGATTCATTTAAGCAAGGAAGATTTTCCTTGTTGATTTTCATTGTATGTGGGTATTTTCCTTGGTCATACTGTCTCTGGAATTTGGTAAACTTAAATGAAAGAGAAGAAATATTGCAAGTCTCAAGAAAATATTTCCTGTGGAATCTCAAATCCACTGAAATGGAGATTTGTTAATTTTTGTTGTTTTGATTCAATAGCAAAACTTTACTTCAGTGGGTTTCTGGCCTTTCTTAATTGCTCCTTACCCATCTTGCAGTGATGTCCAGGAGGCCTGGCTACCAACCATCATAACCTTATGATGCAGGCACTTGACACCTACAGGACAAAAAAATGAGCATACATTGATGGATATTCGCATTTAGACTTCCCAGTTTCGTGTTTTTACTAATAGCCAAGGAAAAACACTGCTTATCAGTTGAGCTCTGAATGTGAGCTGTGATACTTTTCCTTGAAAAGCACGTGAAAAAACTGAAGTAGGTCCAAGGGTGCATCTTTACTTATGTTGGTATCTCTGCAGATACTGCTGAGCTGCATCAATGGGTTTGGGTAATTCCTGTTACCCAGACCGGAAACAGAAACTTAAGCAGAACTTCACAATGGTGTGAGTTTGAACAACTTACTTTTTCTTCTTTTTCCCCTTTTACAACTTGAAGTTGATGAACTTCTTGCTTCTCAGGCACAGTCTTTACATGTGATTGGCTAATGTATTTTCCTGTAACTTGCAGCAGGAAACCTTTGGAACATAATCGGTCTAGACTGTTTCCGAGTCCAATAACTTGTTTTTGTGCAGAGTGTGCTAAATAAGGGAAATTTCAGAACAGATTTGAAAAAAAAAACTGGATTGTTCATCATCTACAGTGTCAAACAGGGTTAAAATGTTGAGGTGACTAAAATCTTGTGCGTCAAAATAATTTTTCAAAAAGCAGAATCTTAATTCTTCTGAGATTTGGCACAGCTCTGGCACAGAATAACTCTCTTCACTGAGATGTAGCTTTCATTTTGGGCAGTGTCCAGTTGACCAAGATAGTTTTTGTGAGAAGCTTTATGAGGCTTGAGTTCTTGTAAAATACCATGTTACAGCAGAAAATTGATTTTTAAATCAGAGACTGTGCAATTTGATAGATAGTTGTACTTACATTAGAAGCTTGTAAGTTTATATTTAATAGTATTTTTTGAAATATCCCTAATGTGCATGTCATGGTGAGAACAAAATTGTAGAATTTTGTACAGAACATACAAGTCTCTCTGCATTTACTGAAGTAATTTGATGGTCATTTAATGCAATATGGACCTCTTGCCCTTGTGGAGGGTGTGAACCTAGAGCACACACACTTCTGCAAATAGTGCTTGTCTTGAATTCCTCCAGTGATGCTGCAGAGCTAACTTTGGTGGACCTGTGAGTGCTTAGCCTTGACTTATATGAGTGGCCTCATTGATTTCACAAGGTAAATCAGAGTTGAAACGTTTAGATATAGGCAGAAGCCTCTGAGCCAGTGCCTAAGGAAAGGGGAGACTGAGGAGAATGCTGGTAATTTGTTTCAACAACAACAACAAAAAAGCTCAGGTGTTACCCAATTGCTTTTCACTCTTGGATCCTTCCCTTGCTTCCTGATAACTTCTGGGCGCACTGATAATTTCAAGAATAGACACAAAACGGCTGGGCAATTCAGGATATAGTCTTTGCTTCTGGGGTGCACTCAAGGTACCAGGGGCTGATGCTGGTTGCCTCTGTTCCCTGGGCCAGGAAGTGGTGGGTGGCATCTCCTGCTAAAGGCAGGGAGGAGAGGCCTGTCTGCAGTCATGGAGGAGTGCTTATTCTGCTGGATATTATTGATCAAATCAGATTTTGGCCAGGGTAAAAGGATAAACACCTTTCCTCCTCTCTAGCACACGCTGTGGGAGGCTTCCAGCCCACAGAAAGTCAGGCTCTCTACTATGCCTTTCCTGTGAAAGTGGCCCCTGCAGCACAAAACCCCACTCCTGGATGGTGAAGCATTGTTCACCAAGCCAAAATCAGGAGGGAAAAAAGAAGGGGTTACTTACATCCACCACAAATCCTCTGGTAGTGCTTACAACTTGAGCTGAAAGCATAGTCCAGTGCCTGGCAGGTGTTGGAGGGGTGACAGTTTAGGGGAGACAGTGAGCTGCTGGGGAGCTCCACGCTGTCACTGCAACTTCTCCTGCCCATCTCTGTCTCCTTGATTTTATTTGTTGACTCCAGGCTGGGACCTCCTGGTGGGCACCACAGGTTGTTTTTGGCATGGGCAGATCCCCACATTTTACAATGGCACTGCATTCCACTTTTGATTGCTTTTGTGCAGCCCCGAGTCCCCTTTTCATATTCTTCCTCTCTCTGTCTCTTTTTTATTGATATTCCAACTGTGTGATTAAAAATGGACATGGCTTATTAAAACAATGCTGCTCACTATCAGGGGGCTTGCATTAGTATTCAGGAAGGAGGGCTGTAATTTTCTTTCCTAGTGTAAAGAAAATGGGGCTGAGGGATGGGGTAGGGATTAAGTAAAGGAAAAGGATGACAGGCGCTATATATCCAACCATGACTTCTCGTCTTCAAAGGCAGGCTATTTTCTAGGTGCTTACATTTGCCCACGGAATTTGGGGGATGAGCACAAATTGTGACCTAATGATACAATGGAGTGTTTCATGTCGCTGATTTCCTTGTGGGCAGTTTGTGCTGTAGCTCTTAGGTATGCTCCAGGCTAAGACACTGTCAGGTGGAGCAGGGGGTAATGGAGGGAAGCAGGATCTCTCCTGTCTGCCTTGCCATCCTGCACACACAGGGTGTCCTTACAAGTGACTTGATTGCACTGGAATTTGCCTTTTTGGTTTTTCTTGCCTCTGTTGTTAGAAACTCTGAGAAGAAAGTGGGGATAGCTGCTGTTACTAATGCATGTTCATGTGCCTTGTTTTTTGGGAGGCTGTATCTGAGAGGCCTTCTGCTTTAAGTTGATGCGTCTCTTCTAATGCCTTGCTCTTAAAGATATCTGTTGCATAATTGTACTGGAAGGAGTTCTTGCTGAAAAGGTGGATTGCAGGGAACAGGGATGTGCTTTAGGGGCTTTAGTGGGAGGGGAGGTGTCAGCAGGTTGATAGAGCGGGAGAGGATTATGATGCATGCAGTGGCAAAAAGGCACTGAATATTTATTAGGACTGCAGCCTTCCTTCTATGGATGGCCAAGCCTGCCCTGTAAGGAAAAATTCACACAGTCAGAGGGTAGGACCCCATCAGAACTACCCGCAAATATCCCAGGTTGGGGACTGTAAGGCCTTTGTTTTAAAACACTTCTGAGGTAGAGAACACATCTTCCACTTAGTTAACCTGGCTGTTGGTTTATGCAGACGCAAATGCATACAGTTTGACCCAGTAAGTAAATCCCTGTGTGCATGTAAATGCACAGTGAAATGCAAGATATTCAGTTTTCTTTTTTTTTTTTTTCCCCACAGCAATCTAGTGCAGGAGTCCTCTGGTCCAATACACAACCTTTGCAGTAGCCTGTAACTATAATGACACTAATCTCTATGCAAAGACTTGTACTGGTGCATAGAAGTGCATGCAACTTGCTGCACTAGGCTGAGTTGTTTTCATTAGACTTTAAAACCAATTAAAACTATATTTTGGGTTTTCTCCATGAGGTGTTTACTTCAGAGTCACTACAGTGATTCTTAATATATTTAAAGATACTATCAAGACCTCTATTCAAACTGATTTCTTGGGAAAGATGTGGTGATTGAAGCTGGTTACAAATTGCTAAACAGTAACTTTTAAAAGATTATTTCTTTTTGAACCTAAACTTTTAGTACAAATTAGGCTTCTGCATCTTGATAATGGTGCCTCTCCTGTCAGCTCTATTTTCCTTACCATTTGTCTACAGGGAAGGCATGTTGTAAGGAAGAGAAATTTACATAAGGTGAACTGAAAATAATCTAGGCTTCTAACAATAGCTTGAAAAACTGCAGAGATTTTCATGACACTTGAGACATAAAAGATTTGGTTTTCACTTACTGATCTTTAGTGCCTTGCCTTGTTGGTCTCTACTGTTGGCATTGCAGAAGGAGAGAGCTTTCATCACTTATGCTGAAAGTTTTAGGAAAAGTGTCCTGTTTTAGAGCTGGATACCATGGTGATAAAAATGCAAGTGGGTGGCCCATCTTAGGGCTTTGGATTGTGAAGGAATGGCAGCAGATCTCCTGGTGTCAGAAAGAAGTCTTCCCAGTGGCATGGGAAGAGGTGTTCCTTAGGCAAAGATGATTTATCCTCATCTTGAAGATTTTGTAGACTGAACTGATGCTTCCTGAGGAAACATAGGTCTGAGTTCAGGTCACTTGATGCTTTGTATATTTTAGAAACCAAACAACCCAAATATAAGACTTTAAAAGACAGAAGGCCTCTATGTAGTATGCATATACAAATATATCTCCTTGTTTGACATCTTCACCGTTAAGCTGGTCCTGTGATGCCTGTGGTGGAATGAAATGCAGACACTGATAAGGCTGTGATTATTTTTAACAGCAGCGCAGTGGGAAGGAGCGGCTGCTTGGATGCGGCGACAGAATCGAAGCCAGCTGTAGCAGTGAAAGTCTCACAGGGTTAACCACAAAGTCTGCCTGCAGCTGCTGTAGCTCAATACCCAGCATTCACATGCAGCCTCACCAAACTGCCTTGTGACATTCTTGATTCATGTCAGGGACAGAGTACCATTGTTGGGCGGAAAAATAACTGTTTTATAAAATGTTCTGCAGGCTTTCAGTCATTTCAGTCTCTATTCTCTCCTCCGTGCCACTCTCAAGGTTTGAAAAAAGTTCTTCTCAATTTGCTATTCCACTCACTGCTTTAAAAAGTGTTTCTGGCTTGATTACATTTATTATAGGGCAAGAGCTGCTCCTTAACGCTCAGGAAGAAACTAATAGTGGGCCCTATTCTGCCTTTGTCATGTCGCTGTCACCTTTAGGGTTCGAAGGACCTGTGCCTCTTGATGGTGTGACCAGCAAGAGCTGCAACAGCACGCTTTTGCCAGCAGGAAGGATACTGGGGTTCAGAGGGAAGGGCCTCCCCTTTTGTAGCAGGCAACTGGGAAGGATTTCTTGAGTGATTACGCTGCTGTAGGAACAGGGCTGCCTGCTGCAGGTCTGCTGTCAGATCATCAACTTGATTGCTCTGATCACACCAGTGTTCTGGGGATGGAGGCTCTGCTCCTTTACTCTTTTCAGTGCAGAGATAAAAAAGCCTCTTTGTTTTTCAGACTTATGGAAAAGTTTTAAATTGTTTGTTGTTCATTGCCCTGGGTAACCCCATACTGTGCTGCTAGTTGGAGCTCCAGGGCTGAACACCTCAGGCTGGCTGGGACAATGGGACAGTAGGTAAAGGGCCTTTCCTATTCTCATTCCTCCAAAGGAAGTGCTACCGAAGGGCCTAAATGCATTTTCACAACTTTAATGGCTCATTTGCTTCAAGCACAAGGATTTGCAGTTTGAGAAAACAAATTAAATTAATGCTGTTTCTTTTTTATTATTTCACCTTTTTTTTCTAAGGGATTCATTCCCCCCCTTGCATCTTACATTGCATGCTCAGATGGGGACAGTTTAAAAAAAAAAAGTCCTCGTGAAAGGTTAGGTTTCTTTGGGTTTTTTTTGGTTTTGTTTTGTTTTTGTTAAAAAAAAAGAGAAAAGGTTCGTGCCAAGATGACCCTGAGTACAATTTCCCTGAAGCCAAGGTGTGTGGTTAAGAGGAAGGATCATTTGATCCTTTGATTCTGCTCATTCAGGACTCCATGCAGAAAGATTTCCAGAGAAAGACCATAAAACTGGGTCCAGATTCTCCTGACACAGTAAATGCAGCTCTGTTTCAGGCCTGATTTGAGCGTGGAATTCAGACTTTCTTTCATGGCGATCTGACTTGTGGTACTCCGTTGATTGTAACACAGACTGCTGCACTCAGGATACAGATAATGGCCAGCTCTTTATTTTCTGTTCTGGAAGCCCCAGATGGTGGGGAAGTTACTGAGCACTCTGTAACACTCAGATGGACACAGCAACCTGGGTGGGGTGTGAGGGCCTGAGCTTGGTGGGCTTGTGCTCCTCCATCCCTCTGCCTGAATAATGAGCTCTCCTGGGACAAACAGCCCCAGGGAAGGTACTGCTCTGGACCCCAGATCTGCTCACAGGACTTCAGAGTCTAAGGTGGCGATGGGTGCCCACGTGCTGTGTTCCTCTGGTGCTCCTAGTTACGCAGTATCCAGGCCAGCTCCTCAGAGAGTCAGTTCAGGCCAGAAAAAGCTTATTAACTCTAGCTCTGTGCTGTATGAAATAGTCTAAAATGCCCCAGGACTAGGAGGAGGAGGATAGCAGTTTACGTGGAGCATTGCACCCATACAGAGCTGGCCTGGGAGTCTCTGCATCCTGCCAGACTTCATCCACAACGTGGATAGAGCACCTGCAGGTAATTGGGAGCTGGCTGTGCCTGACCGGAGGGCAGTGTCAGGTTAATTAGACATCTGCAGGCTGTTCTTAAAGCCTTTTCCTTTGCAGTCCCAAAATCGAGAACTGCTAATACAACAGAAAAAAAAAAGGTCTTTTCCCCAGATTGGCATAGAACACTATTTTTACTTAATTGAAGACTGGTGTGGACTGATTTAATCTCTTAATAATTTCCCTTTCTCAGGTACTAAAACCTGTGGCTCAGCATGGCTTCTCTGATTTTCCTGTTCTTTGGTTTGCTTTCCATATTTTGCATTCATGTATTTTTTTCCCATATTCTTAATGTGCTTAGCCTGTTAAGATGAATATAAGATCTTTATAGTAGCATCTGAGATCATAATCTGTCTATATCAAAGGCCAGAATTATTCCCTGTTGTTTGTAAAGGAATTATTTAATAAGTAATCCTTGTAAGTGTCAACATTACACATGAGATGACATAACACTTGGGGAAAGTAAGGACTAAGCCAATATTCCCACACCAGCTTCAAAGCTAAATATGCTTTCACATACAGATGCTTCCTATTTCTCATCTGTGGCTTCTATTTCCTCCTAATTGGAGTTGACACTGGAAGTACCAGCTCTCCTTTTCCTCCTCCTGGATGTTTTGATTGGAATGCTAATACCGTCCTCCTTCATTACCAGGCTCTGTGGAGTGGTGTGCCACGTGGTTTAAGGTATAGGATTAGTTTTCCCATGGAAGCTAAGCATGCTGCAGTGTCAGAAGTGTTAATTCACAGCTGGCTACTTGCTGCACAGCAGTCTGAGATCTCGTGTGCCTGCACTTTAGGGAGCAATTGAAATCCGGACACAGGTTTTGCCTTTCTGGCCTATCCTGCCCAAAAGCCAACTTTTTGCATTGAATGAGCTCAGAGGGAATCAGACTGTTTTGCAAGTAAAATAGTGAAATCATGAATGCTGAAAATGCACCCACACAGTTTCTCCCTTAGAGTGTTTCTACAGGTTGAAAATATCAATCTCTGCAAAAATCTGAGTGTTGGCCCCTGGGTGGCAAAAAAACTCCTCCAAGACTAGAGAAGCCTTCTGTTTCCTGCAAAACTCCTCCCCATTCTTGTCTTGTGCATTCCTCCCAGACAAATTCAACCTCCCAATAAAAGTTAATAAATTTCTGTGGTGTGAATCCAAAACATCAAAATGTCATGGGGAGTTAATCCTTTCTGTTAGTAAGGCATGTCTGATCAAAACGTCCTTAATCTTTGCCTTACCACAGCAACCTCTGAGGTGAGGTAGTAAGGGAAAGGGGAAAGACCCGGGAAATGCTTTGCGCCAGTGTAGATGCTCCTGTCCCAGCTGGGGGTCTGCAGGTCCCAGCGTGCCTGCGTCTTCCTGGGGTGTTGTGTAGCTGCCAGGAAACTGTAGTGATTTCTTGAGAGCTTACAGACTTTCATTATCTCTACTCTGTAATCACTGTGAAGGGATTTTAAACCACTGGCTGCCGAATGCATTTATCCCAAGGGAGAAGATTTGAGACTAACTTGCAAAGATACCTCTTGCAGTCTGTTAGGGTTGGGTGCGAAGCCACCCGTGATCCTGCCGAGTCCCGGGCTGCAAGCAGGGATCCCCGCATCCAGAGGCCCGCTGAGCCCAAATGCTCCGTGTTTGGCTCTGAACTTGCCTTGCCCATGGGCTCCCTGTGTGGGTGAAGGCAGCTTCATCTCCTCAGTGTTGCCCAAATGCAAATCCTCAGAGCTGATCACCGCACCCAGCTCAGAAAATGAGTGTCCTCTGCTAAGGGGCTGTTGGGGTATTTGCAGGTCTTCTGGGTCAAGGTCTCCCTTGCCTTGTGCTGTGCTTGCACAGCTGATGTGGCTGAGACTTTGCTGTCATGTAGCACTGCAAAAAACCTAATAAAGTAACAATGCCTGAATCCAGGAGGACTGAGGACAGCTATCTCCTACAAGAGTATGGAATGTTACAGCGACACAGGGATCCCCGCTGCCCCAGTGCTGACTTGCCAAGTATGAAACCCTGCCTTGTTCCTTGTACTTTTTTTCAAGATCTCTTTGGTTCTGCTGTCTCTAGGCATAATCCAGGTGCCACAAAGCCTAGACAGTAATGAGGCTGTTTTGTAATGTCCCTGCACAAGCAATAACTCTATGAAATCTTAGCGCTGACAGGGAAGAGGTTTATTGTTATTTTGCTTTGCCGACAAACCAGTAGAAAACAGTGATCCAGTATGGACCTCTGGAGATGTAGAGGATCCTGAGGATCACTTACATGCTGTCTGTCCTGTTTTCCATGTAAGAGGTTTAGAGATGACCTGGGGCCTCTCATGACCAGGCTCTTCTTGACTTTGCATGAGTTAAGGCAAGTGCCTTCAACACTGGTTTACCTGGAAAGCCTGGCTTTGTCCTGGGCCCTCTTTGTCCTTGCAGTTGTCCTAAATGAATCCTTCCTGTCCCCTGGTGCATGTTAGGTGGGTATTATAGGCCAAGGTGTCTCACAGGGTCAGGGTATTGTTGGCATACTAAGAGAACAACAGTTGTCTTGAGGTAAAACTGTTCTTTGACTTTTTTTTTTTTTTTTAACTTTTGTCACTGGATTCATGGGCTTTGCACCTCTTTTTTAGAATCTTTGATGCAAAGAATATTGTTGCAAAATGGTTGCTCTAAGTGTTCATTTTAGCCAGAGTGAATGACTTAGGGCTATTTTTTTGCTTTATTATTTAGGTTGCAGTCTTGTAAAATGGCTATTTTTAGAAAGTAGTGAGGAATCCTATACAGATCACAGTGCCTTTTCTCTATTTCTTGTTAAAGTTGAATGATTTTTGCTTTAGTGGAAATGCAGGAAAGACAGCCAGCACAGGCATAAGAGGCTGTATGCAACCTTTCTTTGCGTTCTCAAGCTTAATCTGAAACTGTGTGAGGTCTCTTGTGGTCCAGACCCGTGCTTCCCTCTAATAGACACTGTAGTGCTAATTGTGTTATTGCTTTGCATGAAGGACAAGTGGTCCCCAGGGACCAAGATGACTCCATCAAAATAATTTCCAGAATTGATCTAAATGGCATCTGATCTAAGTATAATTTTTAGAGGGAAAATACAATGGCATTAGCCCAGAAACCTGGGGACAGACACCATCTTCCGACACGTTTGCGTGCCAGCTTGTGTGTTCAGAACTCTACTGCAATATGAATATGCCAACTACCTCTTCCAAATTGCCTGCCTGTTTCTATTATCACAATGTTCTTTCTGGAAAATCCAGATGCAAAATATCATCAAGTTCTATTAAGTCTTTTGCCTTGTCTTCAATTCCTGAGTTCTCAACAGTAATTTCTTAGAAAAGTGATACTCTCCTTATCTAATTGTTAATTCCTACCGTGTATCACAAGGAATTCCTGCAAATTCCCATCAGCTGTGACAAACTTATCTTGTAGACATATGTAGTGATTTTGATGGCTTTACAGACCTGTTTGTTTTGTTCTGCACTAAATCAACAGCACTGTGATGGCCCCACTCTAGCACTGAACTTCTAAACCTCCCCTAATATACTAATCAGCATGTCAGTAGAATATTTTTTCTAGATAGAGACAAGCCTGGTGAAATGGATTAGACATTCAGATGGCATTGTATAATTCAGAGAGCAGGCATGGTGCATACGATTTGCATTAATAGCCTCTACTGCAGCAGCTTCTCACAGGTCTCTCTCATTAGATCATATGTGGAAGCTTCCAGACTGTCAATCAATTACAGTAATTTCCTTTTCCATATTTATTCCATCACAATCATTGACAGTTATCATTAAGTGACATTAATACAATACAATACAATACCACCTTGCATTTTCCAGCGCTCCTCTTACAGGGTCCCTAATGCATATAAGGCTGAGAAGCTTCATTATAAATGGAAAAGGTGTCTGCTCTCCCTAGCTCAGCAAAGTGTGGCTGCCCTGTGACACGGAGGAGGATGGAGCACCTTGTGACGCAGTGTCTGGCAAGCCCTCTGGGGCGCTCAGGCGTGGGGTCTGCTGGCTTGTGATGGAGGTGGCTCCTGCCCAATGGTGAACACAGTGCCATGAGAGGTTGGCAGACTCAGTCATAATAGAAGAAAACTTAACTGCAACAGGTCAGTGCAGCTTGTGTGGCATGTTCAGGTGCCCCAGCACAGACCTTTTAGTATGGCTGTGGTTTCAGATGCCTTTTCTTGTTTGATGCCATTGGACCTCCCCAGTGAACTGACATGAGCCAAGTTTTCATATGTAGCAGCTAACACATAGGCGTTCTTGTTAGAGAAACGCTCTTTTCTTCCTTCCAGCCCTGCCTTTCCTGTCTCACTGACTGCTTAAAACCTCCTGTCCTGCCCTAGGTAAGCAAGGTTAAGAATTACCAAATCCCAGTAGCAGTAGCATCCTCTACTGAATAAGCACAGGCCCAGCAGCACCAGAGCAGGGCAGTCTTTATGTACTTCGAAAAGCCCAAAGTGTTGGTGTGGTCATGCTGTAGCTAATGACCTGGTGGCAGCTGAAGGAGGCTCCTCCTGGATGGATCTTCCTCTGCAAAATGTGTTAAGAGTACCTATGGTGAAAACTGCCTTCCTGTTTGAGATCCATCTTCTGGGGGTCACCTTGAAATCACCTTGAGGGCACAATCAGGGAGTGTGAAACCTGTTGGCAAAATGTTGTCTTAGAAATACGTGTGTAAAAAATTACTTCAGCAAATACTGCGTAGTGGGTCAGCTGGAGCACTGCATGTGCTTCTGGCCATTGCTAGCTTTTGTTAGTTGACATTTGCCAAGACATTTCCCATGGAGCTAGAAAGGCTTTTAACCACACTGCACAGGTTTTTATAGTTCCCTTATTCCTTGGATCCCTGATGTCCTACCAAAATGTTTAGAGGCTTAATCTTAAGTTTAGAAAGGGATCTTTGGGCTGGGTGGGAAAGGAAACCTATCTTTTGTAGACAGGAGAAAAGGAATTGGTTCTGTATCCCCTATGGAGTCTGCAACATCTCGCCTCAGTAAGTTTTCCCCATGCTGCACTAAAAAAGGTGTCTGAAGAATGCATTGAGCTCCTTTTTAATTTTTGACTTTGTGCTAGGGACTGCTTCTGCCCCTTTTCAGTCTGGAGGTGCTTTTCCCAGCTCGCTGAGCTGACATGATGAGATTCTTTCACCACTCATCAGTAAACACTTCATCAGGAATTCTGCTCATGCCCAAGGGTTTTTCCTCTCTTTTCTTTGCTGAATTTTCTGGTGCTTCTTTCTTCTTCACCTCTCCTGCTAGGATGGACAATTTTCCGCTTACCCCCATCTCCCTCTTCCTTGATATGTGTCAGAGACTAAGCAGGATCCGTTGCCACTGTGTCCCCATTCAAGACCCTCCTAAAGCTATTGCTGCCAAATATGCTGGATGTCTTCTTTCTCACAGTGCTCCACTTCTCTCCTTGTCATTCAAGGGTAACAGTTCAATGATCTTTCCCCTTCTCTGTCCACTGAGCTCATTTAAAATCCAAACAGTTTCTTGCTGTCAGCTCTCCTGTTTGTGACTTCCACTCTGTTTACTTCTCTCTTCAAAATCTTCCCTGTCACCTCTCATCTTCAGAATTGTCAGTGCCTTCGACATTCATTTCATTGCCCCTCTTTTGTTCTCATCCTTGGCTTCTTATTCCTGTCCACAAGTCTGCAATTGAGAGGGTCCCTGCAGTTTGTTGTGCTGCCATCCTGTTATTTTAGGTAGGCTTGTTGCTTAAACTTTCCCTAGGACTGGAGTGATCTTGGCTTCTGGAATACACTGCTCAGGCTGTACCTCCAAGATCTGCTTTGTTGCTCTATAATCAGTTCTGTAGCTGCAGGAATTTCACATAGTGTCTTTCCATGGTTTTAGGGTAAAGAGTTTTGCTCACAGTTATAAACAAGTTTCTCTCTAAATAGGCATGGCCTGAAATCTGAATTTCCCTATGTTTCAGTTGTTACAACCAGATTTTAGGATTCTGACTTACACAAGCATGTGCTAGGCGTGAACTTTGGATGCAGTGCAGGACTTTCCCCAAAGGTTTGAGTGGCAATCATATCACATCACAGTTCTTGCTTTAGCCCAAGCTGCTTTTCCCCCAAGATAGATAATGTCCACAACTTGAGTGCTGGTTAAATAATGCTTAGGAATCTAGTCAAATGTGAGTTGCAACAGCTAGCAAATTATATACTTGGGAGTTTTGAGCACTTTCTATTAAGTTTTGCTGAGTTACAGTTGATAAGTAGTTGTAGTAAATGGTGTGCATTACTTTCTTAATCATGCAGTTATTTGAGAATTTGGCAGTGTGCGTTCAAAATGCAATCAACATAGTATTTTTTTTTCTTTACAGAGTGCATCATATTGCTTTCTGACATTTATTATTTCAAGAAATGTTTCTGTGAAATTCAGTATTTGTACAAGAATTATGTACTTGTCTACTCAAGAAATAAGTATTTTGTGTAATTCTGATCATTTAATGTAGGTATTAATAGGTCAAGCTCAATGTGTTAAAAGTTATTTTGGAATAAAAACAGATGAAACTTTAAATGCTAAACTAAATCTTGGAATAATAACTAGGACTCCTATATATTCTGTAGGTTAAAAAATACTCAAGCTCTGTCCTAAGAATTATTTCTTCCCTTTCCATTGTAATTTTATGATTGATTTTTGTCTATTATTCACTGAAGAATTATATTCACTGGAATTACTACATTTCCATTTACACAGGACTGGACTGTATTGCTTTAGTGCAATATGTCTCCATGGAACAGCAATATGAAAGATATGAAGGGCTTCCCATGTGGTGGCAATCTGAATGGAGGAGCCACAGAAGATATTGCACCCCTCTGCACAGTTTAGGTGACCTTCTTTAAAGTCTGCTGATGAAAAGTGCTAAAATAAGGGTTGGATGTTGAAATTGCAATTATCTGCATTTGCCAAGCTTGATCTAGTGATGCTGCAGCTAGGGGTGGATTTGTGCCTCTTCTGTCAGAGACACATAGAACAGTTCCTCAACAGTTAACTGGTGTCCCACCCCCTGAAAGCAGAATTATCCTGAAGACCTTTAAATGGTGTGAGGAGTGCTTGCACTGAGTGAAGTCCCATAGGATGACAACAGGAGTGGGATGTGTGGAGTAGCTGGGTGAGAGCTTTCATGTCCTCTTGGAGCAATTGTGTAATGAGATATATGGGAAGGCTCAGCAACTTGTTAATGACTCGAGTGCTGCTTCAGGAGAACATTTGTGTAAGCTGTGGAACAATGCGTAGTATTTGTGTGTGATTAATGAGAATTTGTCATCTGAAATACAGTCAGCACAGCGCCTTCGTAGCTGTGTGCCTCAAACTCTCAGAGCCAACCCACAGTGGAATATTACAGGAATTACTCAGCAGATGACTTCCATGTTGTTTTTGTCAGCTTATTCATCCCGACTCCCATTTGATGAAAGGAAGGGGGTGTGAGGGTTTGTGTTATGCATTTTTGTTGGCATCTAACTTGTGGCTCTTTGAAAGGTCATGGGTACTTGAAGCAGTTTCAGACTGGTCAGACCACGGCCATTAGTCATGGAGCATTATTCACCCAGTCCCTTTCTTTCTTTCCTCTTCCCTGTGCTTTTAGCTGAAGGAGTGATCTTTGGAAAGGAAACAATAGCTGAAGGAAACTTTTTTTTTTGCCCGGATGTTAAGTTTTTCCACCGGAATTTAATTGAAATTACTGACACGCTATTGGCTACAGGGTGACCTGACCTCCCCTGTGACAGTTCGTCAGAGCTGAGTGCAGGAGCTGTATTACTAATTTTGTCTGCTTGTTTCCTGTCGTTTCCTGTCATGTCAAGTGCAGTGGTTTTGCTGTACCCCTGTCCTTACTAGGAGACTTTCCAGGGTTTTGCTGGTTTTCTGTGACCGACTTACTCTGTGACAATTAAGCACAATTTTTCAAAGTTTCTGTTTCAGTTACTTCTTGGATAACATAGGTTTGTGGGGGTTTTTTTAATAAATAACTCTTTCTGATAAAACACTTTTTTGGATAAATAAGTGAATAGCTGGCATGCTTCCCTGGGTGAAGACCCTAACTGATACTTGTTAGTGTGACATACCTACTTTTTGTACACACCAGCTGGTAGAGGTTTATGCTGTTAGCTGTTCATATTGCAGTAGAGTCTAGTGGATCCACTCACCTTGAGCCTCTGTTTGTCTTGGTTCTAAATGGATATTAAAAGGTGTTCCTTGCCTCAAAAGTAAGTCTGTGATAGATAACTGGGTGAAAATGAGAAGTGTCAAAAAGCCAGGATATTTTAGGAAACTGGTACATAATTCTTAGTCAATCAGCAGCTGTAATGCTTACATAAGCCATTTGATATCTGAGTGTAAAGACTCGCAAAAATGAAGGAAAGATGCTTTCTCCAGTGAAAACAAATGGAAACTATTTTATTTTATATGCTGTTGTGGTCCAAGATGCAGTGGTAGAACTGTGACTTTTATGTTTTTGGCCTATGGCTCAAAAAAAAGCATACTTCTGCCCAGATGATGAACAGAAAGACAGAAAGATCATTCAGACAATAAACTGGATATAAGTTCATGCTAGATCAAGGTTTTATTTAGGTTGGCATATAAATTTTAAATACCCAGAATCCAGAGCTTATTTTTGAGTAATTTCTTAATGCTTATTTTTATGTGCCCATGAGCAGTAACCTATAAATTACAGACTATCCAGCAGCAGATAGGTACAGTGATCTGATCTGATCCTGACATACAGAATGGCTCCAATAACATTATGTAATTTTATAACCTAAAGTTTTAAACAGTTGCCAAAGCAGTTCATGTTTTCATGGAGAGTACTAGTTTGCTGGTTACACAGGACTATTTTTTTGTTGACATATTTTTGGGAGGTGTGGGAGAACCTGTGTTTTCCGTATCTGGGTAAGTAACAGTGCAGAACATTTGCTTTCTTCAAACAGTTTCAGTGGGCTGTTAAAATATCACCTGCTGGAAAATCAGAGCTTTCCCTGGAGGATTGGGCTGTGGCTGGAGATCAGCATGCCCCAAGTCTTGTCCAAGGGTTGGGTCCTGACCCGGTACTGCCTCCGCTGTTCACTCCAGTCACCCAGAGCAGAGAGGGTCTTGGCTGGGTTTGTAGCCCTTAGGGAAGTATGAGGGATGTGGAAAGCTGTTGGTGATGGATCCTAAAGGAGCATTTTTGTTCCTTAGGCATCTTCTCTCTTTACTTTTCTTGGTGGTCATGTGTCTTGATGTGCTGGTGAAGTTTTGCAGAGGGGCCTGAGACTTGAACTTTAGTAAAGTTTAAGGTGCTCATGTTTCAGGATTTGCATTACTTTGTTTCCGTAAGTGTATTCTCTACTGATTTTGCCATGAAATAAATAATTATAGTAGTAGCATTGTTGCTGGAATGGCTGTTAGACCATAAATGAGCAAGGTTTCTATCAAGGGAGGGCTATGTTCTTGTAGGGGAAGGTTATGTCACTGTGCTGATATCCAAGTGTGCTCTGGAGCCCATGGGCACTTCTCTGGGCATGGAAAAGACAGAGCAAACTTCTAGGAGCAAGACGGCAAAGCCTCCTGTAGCTTTGGCTGCCATAATTCCTAGAATTATGGAATCACTTTGATTGGAAAAGATCTCAAAGGTCATTAAGTCCAAATGCTAACCCAGCGCTGTCCAGCACTAAACCATGTCCCTAACGGCCACATCTACACATCTCTTAAGTACTTCTAGGGATGGTCCTCCTGGGCAACCTGCTCCAGTGCTTGATAAACCTGTTAGTTAAAAAATCATCCCTAATAGCTAGTATAAACTTGCCCTGGAATTCCCATTTTTCTGTTTGGAGAGGTGGTTAAGTGTTGTTTGTCAGACATGGTATTCTGACATGTCTCCCTCTATTTCCCTTCCCACCTCCAAAGCCATATGTCATTCTGATTCACTAGGTGGTGACCCTACTGGCAGAGAGAGCTCAGACTGTACCAACCAGGTACTGTGAGGCTGGGGATGAGTTTGTGGCACTTGAGAACATGAGGGTATCTACTACCCCTAAGCACCTTTGTGCCCAGGTGGAGAACTGGGAGTGTTGTAGAAGGGTGCGTGCGCCTGAGACCCAGCAGTGCTTGCTGCCACAGGCACCCAGGCAGCAGGCCCTCCTCAGCCCGGGGTGTAAATCATTCCCTGTGCAGTCAGAGGCAGAGTGCCCACCAGGAATGGGCTCCACCCTGAAAGCTGCGCCTGACCGCAGCCTTCCCTCCGCCCATGGCAAATAAATGATAGAAAGAGTAATAAAAGAAAAGTGTGGGTGTTTTAAAGTGCACCTTCTGCCTGCCAGGAGAAAACAGACATCTACTGCTCAGCCTGGGTATCCTCCCACACCCAGGGGATGGCTGCTCCCTACTGATCTCTCCTTGTCCCCTCTTATGCAAAGCTGATCCCCAGCACCACATGCTGCTCTTCCTCCTTTCCATGCCCCTCATGGAGGGTCAAATGAGAGCCTGGTGGCAGGCTTTGTTTGTTTTCCCAAGGAAAAGGCAACTTTTGAGGTGCCCACAACCTCTCTGCTGGAGAGAGGGACAAAGCCTGGCAGCTCTGACTCCCTCCACAGCTGGTCTTCGACAGTCTGAAGTCCTGTGCATCATGTTTTCTTGTTGGAAGCTTTGTCTCAGTTAAGACACAGCCAAAATTGACAGAATGACCTTATAATGTCACTCCTCCATCCTTCTTATGGTGTTTTTTTTCCCTGCCTGGTTTTTCCACCTCAGTATATCAGGGACTAATACCTCATGGGGGCTCATGTCCTTGACTACATTTCTGCCTTCTGTTTCTGCAGGAGTTAGTTTTCCTGGTGCTAGTTGGTCCCTGAGCTGCAGGTTTCAGCTATGTGGTCTTCCCTGTATTTCATACACATGGTGCTCTGTGCCACCATCTCATGTAGGTGCAGGTCCCAAAATAACCTTTTGATGCTCGCTGGCTTGGTGGGGAGCAGAGGTACTGGCAGCATGGTGCCTTTGGCTGCAGAGAAGGGGCATGTTCTGGCTTTGCCTTACTCAGAGTGTGTCTCTTCCAGCTGGTCTCTTATGTGATGTTAATGGCAGCCTAAATGTAACGGCAGAGCTACAAGGATCAAGCAGGGGACAATGGGTGTCAGTCCACAGGGCGTAGACATAAAGCAGAAGGACCAGGTGGAAAAATGGCAACCTGAAATGCACCAGATCTCATGTGATTGAAAGGAATTACTTTTTAAAAATCATCTTTGGTTTAGGGAGTTTCCATTCTTCTCTTGGCTACAGACTTGCAGTTGTGTAATGCCAGCTTTGTACGTAATCATAAGTATAGGCATAATTCTGATATTGTCTCCAGAAGTATTAGAACCCCTGAAGAAAAAATTGCCAAAGGGGATTACATAGATAAACCTCAAAAAGACATACAAATCACATGGTGGTTTAGAGCAAAATCCTTAAAACCTCATATGTTTCATTCAGCAAAGTCTGCTAAGAAATTTGATAGGAAAACCAAATTATCCAAAAGTAAGAAAAGGGAGATAGTGCAAGCTACATTAGCCAATTGCCTCCTTATCACACCATGAGACTTGCTTGCTTCTCTGCCTCCTACAAGGTTTCAAGACCCAGTAGCATCTGTAAATCTGCTGTTTGCTTCTTATCTAGGTATCTGCATTTTTGCTTCTCTTAAAGTTATGATAGATAGATAGAGAATCATCATTCTATCTACAGGTAGGACCATATGGCCAGGTGTTACCTGAACTTTGGAGGCAGATATCTGCCAAGCACCTGAGTCCTGATTTGCAGCAACTTGTATTACACCTCTATAGAGAATCTTCCTACTGTGCCAAATTGGAAAGGATGAATTTGGGAATGGAAATTCTAATGAACTGTTTCAAAGGGTATGCCAGGCTCCTTTCACTCAGAGCTGTAGAAGAGAGAAATGTAACTCATAAGAGGTGAAGGGTAAAGCAGACCTCCGTTTAGCTTACCTTTACTCTCAGCATGTTAATAATTGGTGGGTCCTGGCAGAAAATATTTTCCTTGACTTGTGGATAGTATCCATAAAATACTCACAGATGTTGCAAGCAGCTGCATTGTGATGCTGTTCTTAGAAAATGATGTAATGCTGCAATAATCACTTTTGAATCGTTAGTGATTTATGAATTGAGAATGTTTGCAAATTATGGGTAAACTTAGTTAGCTCAAATGAAATTGACGTCAGCTTGGTCAGGTGGTAATTCTGAGACTTTTGGCTGGTGGTTAGGTTAGGGCTTTTGCTCCATTGGCATGGTCTTTTTCAGTGGCTTTTCAGAAACAGTTCTATTTTGGTGGGCTGTCATGGAGGGAATAGGGAAGGAAAGGTAAAATGTTGACAGCTCTGGTGTGTTGTGCTGGCAGTATTTGGAGCTGTTGGGGGAAGAATGACTTGACTAGAGGAATCCCTTGTTTCAAACATGTTTCAGCTGTTGGGGCTTTTAAAGAATGAGGGATTACATTATGAGATAAAATAGGTGGGATCCAGAAAACCAGGGTGCTACTTCTAGAAGGAGTGCTTTCTTCTCTGCTTTAATATTTGCTGTGTGGTCAAAGATTCCTCCTCTGTCCCCTATTTCTCCAGGCTTCAGTTAATTTCCTCATACCATCTGGAAGGTGACAGGCAGCTTGGAGCAGGAAGTTGGTAGGATCCAGTTTTAAATTCTTGCATTCAGTGAGGAGCTGTTAGCAGATGGACATGTAATTAAAGTAATAATAACATATCTAGCATTTACCTTGCACCTTTTCTTAATCCTCAAAGACCTCAGCTGACTTTGAGATGGAGCACAACACACTGATTGTGCATAATAATGTCACAGAGTGGTTTGAGAGGAAGGGAGGAATATCTGACCCATGGAAACTGCAGGAGAACATAGTAGCAGTACAGTTATTTCAATGTGACAGAATAAAGCTTCAGAAAGGCAAAACTGCCTATTGACAAGGTGTCTGAAGGGATTACAACTTCAATACTCGACCTGGTCTTTGCAATCGCAGGATGTTTTTTGCTGTATAGGCCCAAATTGAGTCTCTCTAACCTCAGGTTAGCAGAAGCGCCTTCGGGGCGTGTTTATAACAACAACAAAAAAAACCCCAACAAAACAAACAAACAAAAAATCCACAAAAAAAACCACCCCAAAAATTTACTTTTTCTTTCTATTTTTAACTAGTCTTGTTTGTTTTCAATGAGATGGTTGGGTCCTGAATTATTTTGAGGCGGGGTCACCCTAGTATATTTTGGGAAGAGTGACCTTTTGACAAAGAGTCTGTGGAAAAAGTAGAAAATGTCCAGACTCATGCCAGGTTAAAGCAGTCTTATAGTATGTGTGGAAAACTGTGATCAACAGGGGTACAGGGAAGCCAATTGATTATGAAGACCAGCTAAAAAAGAAACTGCAGATGGAAGATAACTGCTTTCCCAGAATACCCTTGGTAAAGGCTTTCTGGAAATTACCAGTGGGTGCACAGACATGTGCCTTTGCGTAGGATTAGACTGGTTTGCGTGACTGGGTACAGATCCAAGTTTTGAGAAGTGAGGTGTTGCACCCTGGGAGCCCCTTTGCTGATTGGTTTATTACAGAATACTCTGTAGTCTGGGAGGATTAGCTAAAATCAAGAACAAACTATCCTGAAGGAATTGGCTTTTCTGCATCTGGAATCACGCCATGATCATTTAATATGAGAGAATCAGCCCTATAGTCATGGAGGGAATTTCTTCAAGATCTCTTGTTCCCAGCATAGCTATTGTGCTCAGTTGATGGCCATTAAACCAGAGGCTTATTTCATTTTTATAAGAATTTCCTTGCTTGAAAAAAACAAAAGTTATGAGCCGAGTGCCCTATATTTGCTACTCCCTAAGTGGAATACAGAGATGAAGGAGGGAATTTTGATGATAGCCAACTGCTGATTGAGTGAATTGCTTTTAGCAGCATGGAAAAAAAAGTGTGAGAACACCGTGAGCTATTATTTTACAATTATCCTATTTTTTGCCACTATGGGCCTCTTCAGGGATCAGACTCTGGGTAAAATACCATTTTTCTGTTCCTGTAACTGCTGGATATAAATGCCTGCCCTCCCTCATTCTTTTCCAAAATGTGGCTTTTCTCTTACAGCCGGGCAAGAGGAGCGTGGTAATCTCTGGTATTGCTTGTACCTTTGTTATATTTTGGGGAGAAATACCACACTTTTTTTACTTCCTCAGTAGGTGACACTATACTCTTTATTACTTTGTTTAAACTGGCTCTGAGATTTATGGATGACCCTTGCTAGACCTATTTTGCCAACAGGGTAAAAGGCAGAGGATGTCTTGTAAAAATATAGCAGAGTCTTAGTGTTACCTCCCATTGAGCAGTGGTCTGCCAGTGTTCTGGACTAACTCTTTGTAAGAAGGGAAGAGATGGTGCTTTGTTATGTGATGCCCTTATTTTTAAAACAAGCCAGAACTCAATGCCTGGAAGTTAGGCTTTAATGCAGACAGTAAAGCTGAGCCATCACATAGGTCAAGATTAAGGGGCCTGTGCTCAAAGTATTAGAGAGTTTGTCGTCAGGAAAAAAAAAAAAAAAGTTAAATCATATGTCTAAAAATTCAGAAAATACGTCAAAATTAATTTTGTTGCTCTGCTTTTTTGTCTGTGTTTGAAATCAGAAATACCAAAATACTACAGAGGAGTCTGCTCTCATGTTAATTTCTTGCCAAGCTAGGCTTGGAAATACTCAAAATTTCATGAGAAAGGGCTTTCCCTACGGGCTTCAGTCCATTTGTGCAGACTTGGGTGGTGCTCAGATGGTTCAAATTGTCTAGATAAGGATCAAATCTCAGATGTTTGACTGTCTCCCAAATCTGAACATGTTTGAAGGGTGGATCCTCCATTTGTAGTCTTCCTAAAACTGCATACCAAGTGTTTATCAACACTTATATACCTAAACCCTAGTGCTTCTTGTGGGAGAGACAACCAAAAGCAATTTGAGCCTGTAAGAGAGTGGGAGAGGACCTTTTGGGACTCTGAGGATACGTAAGCATCATGGCTATAGACACTACACTGATTCTTCAACTCATGCTTGGCTAGAGGCACATTTGCTTTCAGCTAGGCTGACACGGATCTGGAAGCATATGCAATGACTGCTACTTCATGGAGAATTTGAGTCAGGCCAGCACCCATCTGTTGTGGGAACAAATGAAAAGCAAGTACAAAATCTTTTCTCAGTTTGTGTCACGCTCTGCAGTATTTTCTGCCTCCAACTGATCCTGAGAACACGTGCTTTGCCTCTTTCCTCAAAACACTTCCTTTTCCCAGGTACTGAAATGCTCTTCTATTCCTCCTCTTCCTTCACTGAAGCAATTCACAAAACCTAAAATCAGGAAAGAAAAGAAAGAGTTGTAGTGGTTGGCAGGAAATGGAAGCAGCACCATAATGTTTCTAGATGTGTCAAGCATATGTTGTGTTGTGCTGGCACAGAAATGTGCAAATGCAATGCTCAATTTCTGAGTCTTTCAGATTTTAGGAAATACTCGAAGTGGAAATGAATGGTTCTGTGATTTGTGAACCTGAGTCCTCTGCTAGGACCTGATTCTTGTAGAAGATTTCCATGCAAGTGCCATCAAAAGAAGTCTTCCATGTCTGCTCTCTGGCATAAAGCTCAAAGCTGCTGTAAATACAATCTCCACGATCTCCTGCCAGTCCTTTCACATTTTTACAGTGCATCATGGAGGGGAAACAGATTGTCTCCTATAAGTCAGGGCTTATCAGGACATTCACAGTGCCACCAACAAATAAAAGGAGGATCATCCCACAAATTCATCAGCTACTTTTAGGTGTTTTATGATTTTAATGACTGCTCACCTTTTGGCAAACAATCAGGTATTGATACTCCTTCCAAGCTGGTGTGATATTTCCACTGTGTCTGTGCAGCATGAGGTTTCTCCAGCTGCAGGAGTGTCCCTGTCTTTTACAGAAACTTGCTTACCACAGTTGTGATACCAAACATACCAACATCAGAAGAGATTTAGCCAATGAAATAAGGTCAATCATCTTTGCCATGTATAGTCAGTCATCTGAACTCAAGGTGCCCATAAGAACAGCAAGGTGATTCAGAACTTCTATCTCTTGTTTCCAAAATCTCAGTCATAAAGCCCATCAGTTTCTTGAAGCAGAAGCTTGATAAAGTTGCATCAAGTGTAAGAACCAAATTGAAGCTTTCTAGCATACACTGCCTCTCTTGCAGACCTTTAGCTCATTGATCTGACTTACTGGACAAATCAGAGAGCAAATCCCCCCAAGAGCGAACTCCTTCACTCACAGGATCACACTTCTGTTGTAGTTTGCCTTCTTTGCACGTTAATTTTGCTTTTGGTTATACACTCTAATTTGAGGGTAACATTTCAATCAAAACATAAAGCAAGTGCTTGCCTAGGTTTTATTAATGTCAGTAGAAGTTAAGCATATGTTTTGCCAACTAAGGAAAGAATGAAACATATTTGATTGAGACTTTTTAGTATGAACTGAAGGGGGGAAAAAAACCTCAAAAAAATTATTTTTCCATGCTTCTGATTATCGCCAATATTCACACACGCATTAGAAATAAACAATTGAGCAGTTATGATTTTCTTTTGGTTGTTGTTTTAAAGATAGTGCTAGCACTTCTGCTTATCCTTCTTGGTGGAAGATAAAATATTTAAATTTGAAGTAATTTTATAAAGCAGCTTCATCAGAGCTTATTTGTTTATTACAGTGTTCATGATTGTTGTGTAAATAAGATGAGGAAGCTATTTTTGGCTTCTGCCTGCTTGTCCTCAGAAGGAGTCATAAGATGTGTACACCAAGATGGTGACTGAGTGCAGCTGGAGCGCCTGATATGTCTCATTTGATGTGAGCTGTTGGGGGGGGTAATTATCAGGAATGGGGTCAAAGATGAGGCCTCTCAAAGTGACGTGCCAAAGAGCACTCTGCTGATTGCAGCAGCCAGCTCTGCCAAAAAGTGATGGAAACTGCCTCATCCTTTTCACTTGCATTGATCACTGAGGTGCTCTGCTGAAAGCCTTTCTTTGGCTTCTGCTTGTGCTTTTTTTCTTCCTTTATTTTTCTATAGCCCAGAAAGGTGATGATGCTCTGAGGTAGGCTCTTTGCTCTTAATCAAGACACAAAGAACATACGCATAAATAAATAAATATATGTATGTGTATATATATATATATATATATATTTAACCCCAGTTAACTGGTGCATATGACCTATCCTGTGATACACGGACAACAAAGCTCTCTAGTTTTATACTGAGGTCAGTGCTGCTTCACTGCAGCTGACCTAAATGAACTGATTGCACTGAAAACAAGCAGAAAGGGTTCTGGAATAACAAATACTCCAGTATTTGTTAGGTAGGAGCCCTATGCTAGGGCCAGTGTGGATGTTGGTGTAGGTCTCACTTTGCCTTTCTGCTTTCCATGTTCAGATTGTGTCAACTATAAGTGTATTGCTTACCTGAGAGAACAAAAATGCATAAAAACACAAAAATGCATAAAACCACCTGTTTTCTAGCATTGAAGGAAAAACCAAGCAGGTGAGCTACAGTAGAAGAGCTTCTAGAGAGAGGGTGCAGTTACAGGTAAGTTTGAGATGGGCTTGCTCTCTACTTTATTTAGGTCATCAGTTATTTAAATGACTAATAAGAAGAGGGAATGGAAGAAAAATAATTTTTGAGGGTTATATTCCACTTGTATTGGTCCTGAGTGAAACATCTCCATGACAATTTTGTTAGCTGTAGTTCTTAACTTTATACTCCAAGCTGAATGTGATTATAGCTTTTTAGGTCCCTCAGAGTGGCTGTGAAGTTGTATTGTTTGCTGAAGGTGTGCTAGCAGTAGGGGAGGCTGGAAGGCAGGGATGGGCCAGCATTGGTGCTTGTAAGCAAAGTCAGCTATGGCTACGGTACTGATTTTGTTGAACCAGAGCTGTCAATCTGGAGCAGCGGAGATGTGTGATGTCCTGTGGTTCTGAGGTAACAATCGTAACCAGGTGGGAGCTGTCTGCTAGAGACGCTGCTGTGTGCACATTGCCGAAGGCTTTGACTTTCATCTTTCATTTTGTGCAGTCGATGTTGGATTCCTGTTCCAGCTGAAGCTTGAAATCAATGCTCCTGGTTTATTTTCCTTACTCCAAGGATGTGGGCAAACTATTTTATTAATGATATGGATGTTGCATGCTGCATGTGCATGGCTGACTAATGTAGGCAATAGAAGTCCAAAAGAAAGGGAGACTGAAAATGTATTGCTTCCTCCTACTGTCCAAGCACTCCAGAACAGTTAAGGGAACACAGCCTTTCTGTGTAAGAGGTTTACATGAGCACAGAGCTGTGGATAAGACAGGCCTTTCCTGTAAAGGCAAAAGGTCTGCTGCCGAGAGAAACAATTAAGCAGTAAGGAAAGATTTTTGTGTTAATCTGGGAAGATATTAAGCTCACGGTAGTAGTGGCATATCTAATTCTCCTTCTGTTTGCTTTTTTAAGTTTACCCTTTTCGGTGATAGTAGAAATACTTAGGAGGGAAGGAAAGCATCAATTATTTTCACTTTATTACCTTCAATATTATTCTATCTTTCCTTTTTCCACTTAAACTTTCCAATAATGAGTAATTTTTTTAGATCACATAGGGGCCACAGTATGTATTTTTGCTTCATTTTCCCTGCACTAATGGGAGCAAATAGCTGCAAATAGCCACAAACATGCATGTTTAAATTTTATTTTGACGATAAAGCTCTGTTGCCAAAGTCGATTAAATATTAAAGAATCCTATATTTTTTTCAGTATTTAAAAAGTATTTTACAGAAAATTCAAGGCCTCTGTACCTGAAGTGCTCTTCTGAGTGCTGTGTTTTCAGGATTAGCTTCATGGTATTTGTCCTAAGGTGATTCAGGAATTTAGTGAGCCAGGGTTCCTTTGGGCTTCACCCAGGGAAGGGACCAGACACTGAAATCTCTGTTTTCTGAGGCACAAACAGTCAGTCAACCATGTGGGTTAGTCAAATACATAAATAAGTGTTGGGGTGGAGAAAGGAAGAAAAACAGGCTTCTGTTTTGACTCCAGTGGTAGCGATGGATATATCATTGTAAGTCTCCTGTTAACTTGACTGAAGATTTGGCAGAGTTTCCCAGCTCACCTGTTGAAGGAAGGTGATGATAACAATGGGAAAGGCAGCTCATGGAAAGTGTTGTAATATGTGTATTCATCCAATCTTTAAGCCTTTATTTCCTATCTTAAATATCTGATTTGATGGATATGAAAAATTAGAAGTCTTAAATGATGTGTGAACAAAGTATGGTTGGTGGAGATCAAAGGGGAAACTTAATTGTGGCAAAACTATAGCTACAAAAACTTGCAAGTGAAATGCTGAATACATCTATATTCTTGTGATCCCTTGTTCATGACAGTATGGCAATCCTAATTTTGTCCTGAGGAAAAAAACCTTGCATGAAGAATTTGTTGGTTGAATGGGTGAAGGGAAAGAAAAGCAAGCATTGGGGATGTGGGAGTGTGTTCAGTGCCTCTGTCTTATCAGTCTTCCCCTGTAACAGTGGAAATAAGCTCAGGGCCTTTGACTTGTGATGGGGTATAAGAGCGAATTCATTACTGAGGGATGCTTTTTCATCCTGGACTTTTCTTCCTGAGGGCCAGCTATGCTCATGAGAGAGCAGTCACTATGTTTTGAGATTGTCCTAGACAGTCTACCACATCTATTTTCCCTCTGCATGTAGATATCTCCTTCTCCTTTTCAAAACTTTTGGAGACATGAAGGAAGGAGCTGTTTTCTATACCAACTCACACCAATTTATTTAAAAGTTAGCTTGATAGAGCTCCTAGGCGCTGTGCTCCCAGCTTTTAAGTTCAAGGAATGTTTCAGGAAAGCTTTCTCAGGTCTGATACCTGAAAGATGCTTTGTTTTTCAAGTACTCCTTTTATTGAATTCTGAATGGGATGCCCTTCTGTGGCACACAACTGGACTGCGGTTCTTCTGATCCTTATTCAAACCCAGATTTTTTTCTTTCCCAGAGTTTTTTCCCCATAGCGACTTAGGCTTGGAAAGTTGGCTACATCTGAGGCTGCTTATGCAGCTGAAGTCAGCTAGTAAGAGCTCTGCTTTAGGAAATCCTTGGTATGGACTCCAATTTGTTTCCTTTATAATAAGAAAATTATGTCTGCTGAAGAGCCCTCACTCCCTCCTTGCCTACTCTGCTGTAACCCCCATGCCATGAAGAGCTCACTCCAAGGAGGAATAAATCCTCCACTTTGCCCTATTCAAACCTAAGGTCTGCCTTTGTGCCACAGCTTTCAGATTCCAAAGGCATTTTTGGTTAGCAGCTCTGTTGGATGCACAAAGGGTCAGTGCACTAATAGGATACAGCACTGGGAAAGGACTGGGCTTTAAGGGATTCTTTGGAGATTTGATGCCCTGTGTGAAAGAGGTCAGCAATACTGCAGCAACATTTTTAATTTACTTGTGGAAAAAGAGAAAAGGGCACCATAAAAAGGGGGAAGGATGCCTGAAATAAGGGACTCTCTAAATCCTCCTGTCCTGGTGATCCTTGCCCCAAATCTATCCACTGCTGATAAACCTAACCAATGCCTTTATGGGACTTAACAACATGGAATAAATGTCCTCATGCCTTTTCCCACCCCCTACCAATGCACAGCAGCTCCTTATTGTGTGCACAAACTTTCACGGTACTGGGGGATGGTGGTATCTTCTTTACAAGGGACATTGGTCTGCACCTGCTCAAGGGCTTGTTCTCTCATGTTGATGCTCTGCATAGCAGAAAAAAAGACAGCCCTTTGCAGAGAATGGTAACAGCAACTTTTTGGTGATGGTTTATGCTGTCCTAAAGGTGAAGAAATTGATGACAGGTATGTACGGAGACTGTGCAGCCCCCAAACTTCATGCAGGATTTTGGGAAATCCTCTCTTCTCAAATTGTGTTGTCACAGTGTTCAGCTCAGTGAGAGTGTTGCTGATGCCTGGGAATCAGAGAAATGCTGATCTTCTGTGTTAGGGTGAATGACACTGGAGCTGTGGGAAACTAAAATGAGCTATTTTGACTCTGGCTTTGTCAGTGTGTGTATGACTGAAAGCTGTGAGGCACTGGAATCTGTATCCAAACATAACTTGCACATCTGCAAGAGATATCAACAGTGCTTACATGACGTTGTACAGGAAACATATTTGAAATATTCTTCTCCATTTTCCTTCTTCCCAGCATATCAAAAAGCAAAGGGCAATATGGAACATCATGCTTCAGTGGTGGGGAAATTCTTTGGGGGAATCTGTTTCTGAGTGGATGCTTTGATTTATCTATTAATTTATTACATTAGATTTATTTTTCATTAGGAAGTATCTTTTTGGAGTTATATATGTGTTGACTCCACTCCCAGACCACCTCCTTCTGGAACCACAACTGAAATATTGACCAGCTAACTTCATCCTACCATCCACACTGTTGCTCCTGTAGTTGCAGAGTGGGCTGCTGCAGGGAGCAGAGTTTGCTGATGCGGATGGCAAGCCTGGTTTGCACCGAAGTGCATAACCCCCAGCACCGGTGAAGGAGAAAGGGGGAATGCATGAGGGGGATGAGCACCTGCATGCCACAAACTTATCTTGGGCTGATTCACGTCTCCATGGACCTGCAGACTCTGTGCCCTCATTGTGCTGCATATCAGGAATGCTGCACACCATTGCAGGGCAGGTGGAATGGACTAGATGTTCTAGCTGTGAAGCTGGAGTTGGAATAAAAGGCAACCAAAGCAAATGATAATGAAGCATTGGGAAGGACATGATACTGATTTGCCTCTGGACTTGTGAAAATACAGTCTAATATGCCTTCATGAACACTATACTTCCAATGACAGTGCTGTGACTTTGTGAACAAAGAGACAGTGAGGATATTGAAAAGCTGCCTCTTTTCACTTTGGAAGCCTTGATAACTTAGATGCAAAATCAGGGATAAATGCATTCATTTGTCTCCTGCCCCATTTTCTTCCATCCTTGACATGCCTAGTGATACCATCCCAAATTTATTTACTGAAAGTCTCCTATGGTCATGGTACGACTCTTTCAAAATGTGAGAATGGCTGTGCTGCTTCTTAGATTTCCAAGTTATCAGCCCCTCTGGTAATACGGCTATGCTGTTAAGCAAAATGGTATTGTTGTTGCAGCAGTACTAGAACTGAAAAAGAATAAAGGACTTTTTCTGTCCACGTGCTCCCATCTCTAAGACATGCCCTGCAGTTAACACAAATTATTTTAGTCTGTTCATATTCTCCAAACCATGCACTTTGCTCTGCTGTGCATCCATTGACTGGTATGAATTTTTGCACTCTGGCCTACAGCAATAACTTCCTTGTTCATTGCCACAAAATCTCAGTTTCTATTGTACTTGATAGAGATTCCACCCTGCATTTTCACCCACATTCAACAAAAAGTGCAGGCATTGTGTTGCCTGCATCCCAACAAAACCGTGCATGCTTTGGCACATTGTTAGCTTAGCAAACTCAACTTTCATCCAGAACTGAGGGTATTGAGCTTGTACCTTCTTTTTTGGTGTAAGATGCAAGTTCCGTTCAAGGAAGATTGGAGTTGGGCATACACTGCAGTAACTGCACTGGGAACAGCCCAATTAGAAATCAGCTCAGCCAAAACAGGATTTTAAAGAGTATCTGACTTGGATGGGAGCAGAAATGAAGCCTTTTGTGAACAAGGGTTCCTTAAACCTCCATGAAGATGGCTACAACTGGAAAATCATATATTTCTCTTACGATAAACTGTCTTGTGCAAGGGTTTTCAGGCACTTTGAGCTCTCCTTCTGTGGGTTTGGAACATACCCATGAACTCTGCTTGGCTCCTTTGGTTTGGCTTTGCTTTGAAGCCTAGGCCCTTTGTGGATGTGTTTAGACTGTCTGCCTTGGGGTTCAGATTCTTGAAGGCAGTGAAGGGGCTGGGTGTGCGGCCTATTTGCTGGTGGTGCTAAAATGAGCTGTGACTCATGCTAATCCTGCAGACTTTGTTAATCCGTCCCTTCCCAGCCTTTCTTGCATGTTCTGCTGAGCTCTGAGTTAACAGTAGTGACATTTTAAGTTCTAGCATCTGAGTGAGTCATCTTGAGATGAGGACAGCAGTTCACAGCTCACAGAGGTTTGGTTTCTGAGTACATCCCAAACACAGCTGGATGTGCTGATACGTGCCATACCAACACTGGGCACTAGCACCAAAACCACAAATTTGTGGGATTTCTGGCACCACAGGGCTCAGCAATGCCGTGGTTTCACCTCCTTAAATTGCATGCCTCCCTCCTTTCTCCTGTGTGCCTGTGTTCTGGTGGTGAAGAACTGGGAGGGCAAATGGCTGGCTGATCTCCCTGCCAGGGAGAGGTGGTCCACTCAAAACTGGGCCAGCAGGGAGGCTGCTGACCCTGGAAGAATGAGTTGTCTGGTAGCATGCTGTAACCTTCAGGGATGTCAGTCCCAGTGATACCTCCTGTTGCTGCTCTACACTGAGAAGAAATCCTATGGAAACAGGTTATGCCTCACTGCCAGGTGACATCCCAGGGAGGTCTTTCAGGGGAAGAGTTTCTCCATGCAGCAGTTATCTTTATTCGCTGTATAATATCTTTGCCTTTTTCTGACAATGGCATGCATGCATCAGCCCCTCTTCTGGGGGGCCATAGTGGCAAGAGATTGCTGGATTTTTTATTCTGTTTCAATTTTTCAGTGTTCAGGAGGACAGTGGAAGATGTCCTGGAGAAAACTACTAGATGTAAGGTTTTCCTTTTGTTTTATGGTTGGTTGGGGTGTTTTTGTTGGTTTTTTTTTTTTACTTGTTAAGGATCCAATAGTTGAGATAGATGGCCAGTCCTGGCAATATTTTTACATTAAAACACTGTCACAATTAAGACTGAGAGCCAATTCTGTAAAGCTATTCATACAGGGAGAAGGGGACAGAAGGCATCTCTCAGTGGTAGATACATATCCTTGGGGCCTTTGGACAGCTTCAGTCACTCTAGCCCACCCTGTAGTTGAAATAGAGGTCTCAGGTCTGTACTGTGTGCCTCAGGGCACATGTGCTGCCTGGGCCCATGCCAGTGGGGTGATATACAGCCTCTCCACTTCTCTCAAATGGTATTTCTTGGGAAGCAGCGGGACTGAAATTTGTGGAGAAGCTCTACATGATTAGAGGGGGAAAGGGAAAAAAAAATCCCACCCAAATGCGCTGATAGTTAAGGTTTGTTCTTTAAATATCTTGTGTTTGTGCTAGAACCGTTACCACAAAGCAACTTGTTTTGTCTACAGACTGACCCATGCACCAAGTTTAGTATTAGCTGCCTTTCATTCCTTTTAGATAATCTCTTACTGCTATTAATAGAAACTTATACAAGCTTCCTGGTGTCCAAAATTGCCTGGACATAACAAGAGGTTTTGCCTTTGTGTGTGAAGCTTTATGGCTGTGTATTTTTGGCCATTGTACTGTAAACAGCAGAGCAGGGTCCCTTGCAGAGGTCAAAGGCTTGTTCTGTTGGATGGAGCTGCTGGAAAACTGTAAGGGGAGAGCCTTCTCCTTTCAGGTGTTCCTGAAACAGGGCACTGATGAGCTTCTTGCTGTCCCCAAACCCAGCCTGATCCCCCAGCTTGCTCCAGATTGCAGCCTCATCAGCCTGCTAGCTTTGTAGCTGCCCTTGCCCCACTCCTGGCCATATGACCTTGGGGAGCTGAAGCATTTCTAACCACGGTGTTTCTCAACCTGGCCTGTACAAACACAGCTGGCCGAGAGGGTGATTGCCTGTGAAGCTGCTCTGTCAGATATGAGGCAGGGTAAATTTTGATAGGAAGGTAGTGACAAGCTCGGGGAGAACCTGGGGGGAGGAGGGTAATCACAACTCACTTTTTAGCCTGAGTCAGCTGCAGCCAGCACAGCATGTCAAACTGCAGCTGGAGCAGTTTGGCAGTGCTTACAAACTCTGCTAGTGAGGCTGACCACTAGCAGAGCTTATAAAGTCAGATTTTTGGCAAGCTTTTAGACCTCTGTGTTCTTGATGGAGCTCTTTAACGTCTCCTAAAAAAATACCCAGCATTATCAGAAAAAGCCCTGTTCTCTAGAGTTGGGCCAGGACCCATGAATGAAACAAAGCTGACAGCACTGAACTGCAACAGCTTTGTGGGGAGGAGGGAGGAAACACACTCACACACACAGCAGGACTTCAAAAAAATAGAATATATTTCTCTGTTTTGAAGCCTCACATCACAGAAGTGATGTTTCCTGCCTACCTCTACGTACTTCTGCTAACATGTTCTATGCAGAAACCTTCAAAAGGAAAGCGTGTTTTTTTTCTGATGAAGTTGTACACCAGGGTCGTCTTTTTATTTCTGAAACATTCATGAACTCAAGAGGGACAAGTCCCTTAGTATTTTTCATTCCTGGGGATTTACATTTGTTGAGATATGAAAAGAATAAACACAAGAGGATCCAAATGGTAAAATACAGAGGAGAACCCATGTGTCATGGTCCCAAGCCTCTAGGATAATCACAGCAATAGTTTTATATGACAGAGCTGTATTATAGAGAGAAAACGGATCTTTCCAGCTTTTTCCCTTATTTTTATCCATTTCATATGATACACGTGTGGTGCCCACTGACAAACTGAGAAGCTGTTTTGGTGACCTGTTGTGCAAAGGAAAATGGGAGTTCTCAGCATGGCTGTGTGCAGTCTGTCTGCAGGGAAATGGCATAAAAAGGGGCTGGAATAAATCAGTTCCAGTGCAGGCTCACTTGGGATAACTAACAGGGAAGCAGTTGAACGCTAGTGCATGTTTTCATGGGTGCAGAAATCTGTAAAAGTGAGCACAGTTAGCATGTGAAGGAGAAATATAACCTCTCTTGGTGCATAGGAAACTGTGGGAAATAAGCAGATAAAAGAAAACACTAGCCAGTGGGGTAAAACCACCAATTAGTGGGGTAAAAAAAGTCTATGAGTGTCTTCTATCTTTTGGTGTTAGCACAGAGCATTTACTGGCAGTCCGTCACTGGAGTTTAAATAGGATTTAAGTGCTGCTTGATTGCGTGAGTGAAAATATTTTGCCTTTCTTTTTTTTTTTTTGGCAGCTACAAAAAACCTTGAAGCCAAAAACCTTAAAGGATTGCTCAGTATTGAAGCACTTAATTTGTGCATGTGACTGTTTCCCCCCCGTCCTCCCTCCTGTGGTCTGTTTATGTGAAATACTGGCAGAGAAGAGTAAATAGAGAGAAATATATATTCTTTTTATTATTTCTTGGCAGGCTGCTTACAGTATAGAGCGCTTTTGAGGTGAATTTAGATGAGCATGTAAATATAAAGAATGTCTCAAAAATTCTGGAAGCCCAGTTCAGATTTTTTAAGAGCACTTTTCTTGTGCCTCTGTCTCTCTCATTGCTTACATTCATCGCAAAGCCTATTTTCCTTTCTTTATTTAAGTCCTACGTGCAGGAAATTTGTGCCTTCATTTTGATGCCATTACCTGCCACTTTTTCCATTTTAGCAATTTTTATAATCACCTTACCTTTCTCAGTATATTATCCAGGCCAAGACATGACTTTCTTCTGGACTCGGAGAATAAAATTGCCAAAGTGCAAAAATTGCCAATTGTGAAAAGTGCTCAAACAGCAGTGACTACTTGCTGTGCTCAAGGTGAAAAGTTTGTTTTTGTTTAAGGCCCTGTGTGTAGAGTTTTATTACAGACATGAGAGTGATGGCCGTATGTCCCCGCAAAGAATGAGGGAAGGTCAGTGACCTACAAGCCAGGAAAAAAGTCTATCAAGGAGAAGAGCAGCAAAGAACATCTAACTGCAATTACATCCTAAATACCCCTCCATTTTGCTGCTGTGATAAAACCCCCTGATTTCAACAGGCTTTTTGGTAATCTTTGACTCTCAGGCATTATTATCGTAAAATAATTAATGACTTGCCCCAGATTCAGAAAATGGGCTTTGTAGGACTTTCAAAGTGTTCTTTTTTTCCCTCCCAGCATGAAGCCCATTCCCTGTAGGCTGGGAGGCAGCTTGCCCGAAGCAAGGCATGGTGCTACCAGTGAGAAATAGCATTTCCCAGTACAGGGAGGATGGGGTCTGGAGTGGGCAGGTACTTCTGGCCAGGGCCTGTGCAGGGCAGTGCCACAAGCTCTCCTGCATGAAAAGCTCACAGCGGTTCTCTTCCATCTGACCTGAAGCACCACCATGACCTGTGCAAGACCACATACTGACCTGAGAGAATAGGGCATGTCTGCCTCAAAGGGTGACAGAGCTGGAGAAGGCCAGGGGCTGCTTCCAAGTAGCGATGCCCCAGGCCCTGCTAGCGCTGCATGGGGCTGAGTGATGCTGAGCCAAGGGTAGCATCACCCTCATGCTGGTGGAGAAAGATGCAGCATTGCCCTTCAGGCACTGTGGCAAGGAGGAACTTAAATTTGGTCCCTTTCCATCAGGCAAAGAGTTTTATGTATATTACAGATAGGCTAATTTTCAGCATGCGGTATTTAGGGAGTTTAGTCCAGGCCCATCAGTAGTGAGTGCTTGTGGCAAACCTCACGATGTTCTCTTGGAGTCTCAGTATTTCTACTGACTTGTGTGTAAAAGATGATTAGGAAATAGAGGTGGATAAAAAATAACAATAATCAAACCTTCCCTTCTTGAGCCCCAGTAAAATCATAAAACTAGAGGTTTGACTTCAAACTCCCTGCTCTGATCTTTGCTATTTTTCTGATGTGCAGACATCTTTCATCTAAAAATAGTAAATCTCATTGTGTGGGAGGTGTATTTAAACAGTGTTCTTCAGAATATAAATATTATTACTACTTAAACTAACCCTGCTGCAGAGAAGTTCACAAACTTCTCTGTGCTAGATGGCTGCCTGCTGTCTATAGGAAGTGTCAAATGCTTTCAAACGGGGTGTTTCTGGGAACATTTCTGCAATGGGACATGGCTGTGGGTTTTTGTAGGAGGCTGTATGATGCCTTGATGCCTGTGAATTACAGAGACCTTCAAGAACTCTGCCCCTTACAGGCTCAAGCCATTACAATATTGAGTTAATAATTAGGTTTTAAATACCACTGTAACTTTCATTTGTGATTGAAATAATTTGCAATCATATGCTGCTTTGGATAGGATGGAGCTTAAATTGAATCTAAAATGAGGATCATCACTCAAAACAGGCTGAAGGAGCTAATTATTTTAATAAAAATACAGCTGTGCTTACCGTTTTAATAACCTTAACAGATCAAGGCATATATGCATGGGGAGGCCTTTAACTAGAACTTGTATTACCATGAGACTGTAGCCTTTGATGTGTTATTTCTAGTTTATCAAATGCCTTAGTACTGCTGCTCAGTTTATTTAATGCCTTGTTTGCTGGCACTTGATTAGGAAGTCACTAATTAATAAACGGGTGGTAAAATTAAGTTCAGAGTTAAGAGAGTGTGTTTGACGAGGTGACGTACAAGTACCAGGGCTCTGCAGAACCTTGTATGGTTGTTCCCTGTGCAGCTGCCCTGCTAAAGCATGGGGACTAATCTGAGTGGTTCACACCAAATCTGCATCCTCAAATACCCTCTGCCTTACTGGGTACTCTGGGATGGGATCATCTAAGGTGGTCCAGGCTCTGAGGCAAAGGAGGGAACTGGAGGTGGGTTTCCTGCCTCCTGGGAGATTGCTTGAGTCACTGGACTGTGGGATGAGAGGCACGATGTCATTCCAGTGTCTCTGATGTGTTTTCCACCCCTCCTGATCCTCAAAAAGAAGGCTGGGGGTGTGTGGGGTGGGGAACCTAGCAGGAGCGGTTCCTTAAGCAGAGGAGCTCACGAGTGAGCTGAAACCGCATCTTTCAGATCACTTTAGTAGCATCAAAAATTTAAAGGAGTGTGCCTGGTACCAGCAAAGCACGCAAGGGCCCAGAGTGCAGTGTGGCACTGTGACTAATGTGCATGTGCATGCCTCACATACACACGGTGCTGTGTTAGCAACAGAGCTGCTTTGCTGCTGGGAGTGTTTTTGTTAACTGTGCCAACACTCTTGGGATTGAAACGATACAGACTGAAATCAGCTCAGGAATCACAGCTTGTCCTTTGAAATATGAATAAAGTCTCCAGAGAGTGATCCTCCTATGAGGACATAGGATGGAAAAGATTGACAAGTCCAGCTTGCCTTCTGTCTTTTTGCAGTATTTCTGTAAAATGTGACCTCACTTATTTAGTGAACTGTATTAAATAGAGCAAAACACAGGCCTGAGCTGCAAACGCAGAATGAGCAAAGTATTTCCGTAGTCTGAAAAATTTTGGCTGCTTCTCAATTTCTACATCTCATATTTGCCTTTGTGGTACCTTTTTCCAGACAAGGTCAGGACCTGAAAGCTGAGCTGTGCTTGAAGAAGTTGAACAAGTTATGTAGAGCTCCCAGGTTTGAAGAAATGTCATGAGATGGAAGTTTCTCACCAGATTTCAAGTGTTTCTGACATCTGCCAATCCTGGAAAAGAAGTGTTAGCTTGGAGCATTCCGTCATCTGTGATTCCAGAGGCTAATAAAAAGTGTTTTTTAATGGATCCAGGATACTCCATAAGACGCCTTAAGGGAATGCAGGTTTGGTCAAAGTCCTTGGCCCTTGGGGGTGTTTCAGTATGACTCCCAAACCATAAAGCAGGGTTAACAGGATTAGAAACACCTAATACAGCTCCAGTGCCCCTCCAAACTGTTTTACTGTTCTGTGTATCCGCCTCTCGCTTGGGCTAGTAGTTCCATGCATGAACTGAGAAACTACCTGACCTGAACAGAGATCAGCTTTTGCAATGACTGCAGACCTGTGGGCACAGCATAGGCTTTGAGGGTGCTGCTCTGTCACCTTCATGAAAATGTCTGTCCATGGTGTGTGGTAGAAAGACTTCACACCTGTAGTGTTGAAACTGGGCATCAAGGATTGCAGCTCCCTCAAGGACATACTTGGCACTACTGAGGGATTTTGCACACATGGAGTTGTGAAAGTTGGCTGCGATTTTTAATTTGTGCAGCATAGGAGATTTTAAATAATGAGAAAAGGGTGCTCTTCCTTCCTTTGGAGTTAAGGAAAATGCAACTCTAATGCTTCAAAAAATCTATGAGAGCAATTGAGTTTCCCTGATGCATCTATCCCAGTAATTGATGTGACGCCCTGCACTAATGGATAAACGGATTGTCTTTGTATTTCTGCAAAGAGAATGTGTCGCATATTGAATAGTGACATTGATATTCTTATCAGATGTAAGAGTTAATGCTTCTTCTGGGTAAACGGAATAGTTTGACCTCTGAG
This sequence comes from Donacobius atricapilla, assembly GCA_013397315.1. Lineage (NCBI taxonomy): Eukaryota > Metazoa > Chordata > Aves > Passeriformes > Mimidae > Donacobius > Donacobius atricapilla. The sequence continues at coordinate 680,740 of WBMY01013742.1, forward strand.
AGCTATTATCTTCCAGGTTTGCAGGTAACTTGTCATAACATCCTCCTTTGCTGTATTTGTTTTGGAAGTTTCACTGTAAACATGTAAGCTGGAGAGTTACGTTTCTTACATGAAATCCAAGATGGATGGGAAGAAGTATGCATCCTTTAGAAGTGGGCTATCAGTGTGGCTGGAAATTTGTCATCAATCTGGCCACATAACTGTACCAGGCTAAAGGCTTCTGATGTTCTATAGAAGGGTCCCCACATGCTCCATCCTCTATGTCTCCATAGACACAGAGGACAACTGCCCTGCTGAGGTCAACATTTAAACGGACGAACTAAACAAAATGCAAGAGGAAGAGGGACAGACACAGGAGTAAGCCCCTCAAACTCCCTTTTGATGGGCCGTGTTGCCTTTATTGTGTCTGTTGTTTCTAAATTAAAGGATATCTAATGTTAGCAGTTGTGGTTCCCTCCCAGTAATCACTGTTACAAACATTGCTAGGGTCTTGCAAGGTATTTGTGACTCTCCTGGGAAACACCAAGGAGAATTACAAAGCCACTGTGGAGCAGTTTGATAAGAAAAATTCTGAATACAGCCTACATTTGGGGAAAAAATAAAAAGAAATTCAAAAGTAGCATGCTGCAAGTACTGGTCTCTTCTTTCATTTAAGCATGAAAAAACACATTGAAAAACTTCAGTTAAAAAAAAAAGTTCTGGGTCCTACTATGAGCCTATGCTGAAAGTTGTGTTTTCTGTTTTCATTTGTTTTTTGTGACTTAATTTTCAACCAAAACAAATGTTTCAGATGCTTGGGTTCTGCATAGATTTACCAGGACAGCGGCCAGAAAGGTGTAGTTGTAGTGGATTAATCTAATTTCTCAGACGGTGAAGCTGAGACCAAATCTAGGAGAAGAATTTGTGCCCATCCTCAAAGACAGTGTGTCAGATACCTTGCAGAGGAAGGGAAAAAGAGAGGGATTTACCACTAAGCCACTTTCCCAAGGGATCTGGAGGGTGGTGTGCTTTGCTCCTACACTGAGCACAGAGTGGAAAAGGGGGGATGAGTCCAGTGTCACATGCTCATAGTATAGGCCACACAGTGTGCCGTTACCTGTGGGTGCAATTGTGCATTCACGCATAAAAGAATAATATGTAAATATTCATCAGGGTGGCTAATAGGGTGAGACAAATCATAGACTACGTAGGGAACTGCTGTTGCCTCAGGGACTTGCCATTCAGGGGCAGTGCCATCTTCATCTTCCACTTGAATCATTCCACTTTTTGTCTTTGCGTCTTTTTGAAGAAAATTCTCAAGTTGATCCAGGATGATAAAAATCATGTTGTTTGACTTAGTAGCTAATCATGAAAATATTCCTGCTGTCATCCTAATAGGGACTAGGACACAGTTCTTGAGATATAGAGTCCTTGTAATCCACTTTAAGCAAGCTATCACTCAGTAAAAACACACCTTTTCTTTTTTCCTTTGGAAAAAAACCCCCCAACATACATATAAAAGGCCCATTTTTATGCTGCCTTGTAAGAGGCAAGCTCAAGATCCATGGCACTTCTCATAACAAAAAGGCAGAGAATAACCTGTCTGCCCTGCTCATCAGCTTTTCAATAAAATTGATTCTAGATGTGCAAGGTTGTCTGTGCACTACTGCTAAGTGCATAATAGCTGTAGTATGTCAACTCATTATTCTGTAAAGTGCTGTGAAATACCACGATTACGAAAGATGCTACATAAAAACAGCTTCCAGTCTAGTTCAGTGATGGTCAGGTGGCCAGTCAGACTGCTGTGGTACAGCTACATGATCTACTGTACAGCGATTTTATGGTTACAAACATCCCTTAGACTTGTTCGCACGTGCCGGAATTTACAAGTGCCCCTTAAGGGTTTTATCTCCTTTTGATTCCTCTCTTTGTCCTTGTGTTTTGGGGCACTGAAAATTCAGATAGCTCCAGCTCTAGATGTTCAGATTCATCCATGTACATACCTATTGCTTTTCAGTGAGAGTCAGTCATAAAGTATGTTATTTTCTAAAGTACACTGGCTATTGGCCAGTGGGTAACTAAAGGTGAAAAGAAGCAAGTGAAAAGCAGATTAGAAAGCATGTTGTGGACAGGGAGGAGGGAGGCTCTAATGTGAGGGAAAGTGAATAGGGACAGTTCAGAGAAGCAAAAAGTGAAGAAATAAGGCGTGCACATGTAGCTCAAAGGACTTCAATTACAGCTAATTTAGGATGATAACAAAGGAGTGATGTTAACAAGATCTAAATGGGGAGAAGCACAATGGGAAGAACAGAGAGAGCAAGAACAAATAAGAGTCATAAAATGGACAAATGTTTTCAAGTCTTTGGAAAGTATGTTTTAGGGCCTCTTCCCCTCCTCCTTTCCTGTTCTCCAGGAAATGTTTTACCAATAAGAGGAGCAAAAGGGTTGGCAAGTTTAATAATGCCCTCAAGGTGATGAAATATTGGTGCTTGACAGAACAAAAACTTGGCCATCCAGTTCTCTAGATTTGCTGAACTGTGGGCCACTTTCTTTTTAGTGTCATATCAAATCTGGTGACTCACATAGAGTATTCATTGTGCACAAGATAAGATATCACAAATTCACCATTAGGAATGTAATTAAAACTGAGTGCTCAGAAGAAAGAAAGTGTCCCTTCCCCATCCCCACCTCTTTTTTTTCCCTAGGGGACTTTCATTGTAGAAAAGTAAATATTGCAGCTGTGCTTCTATCGTTTACTCTGGAGAGTCCATTTAAGATGGTGATGATTAAGACGTGCATGTTTGTCGTGCTAGTCAAGAGACTGGACAGCTTTCAGCAAGAGGAAGCTGTGGAGTGATGGCAGCAAGACAGGGGACTGACAATTAACTCGCACACAAAGATGAAACCCATTAAGACCCAGCATAGCTCTAAACACTGAGCTTTTTTTTTCCAATTATGTCATCTTGTCTCATACACTGCCTCAAACCAGACTGCTAACATGGGCTTTCCCCCATCACATTAAGGCACACATAGTCTCAAATACTTGTTTTCAAATTTAATGTGTAGGAAGTGGAAACACAAAGATTCTAAAATGACCTGTGGGGTATGTTTGTCATCTCCTGACCTTCCTGAGTGGGGACCTGGCTGCATCATGCAAGTGTTGCTGGCTCCTGTACTCCTTCCCCATGAAAACCGAAGCAGAGCAAGGGAGAATGGCTAAAACTGCACAGTGCTGTGGCATCAGCGCAGAGCTTGAGGGTGAATCTGGGTATAGCCAAAACCCCAAACTCACCTTTCTAGATCAGAAAAGCATACAGAGCCCTAAACTAATATCATGCAGTTTTGGTTATTCTTTCTGTTGGTGAGGCTGTTATTTTGAGAACAAAAATAAACTATAATGAATTAACAAAGAAAATGATAGATTTGGATAAAACCTTAATTCAGCAAACAGCAATATGTCGGATGTCAAGAGTGGGCTTTTCACTGGCTTAGAGCAGCATGCTTCCTTTGACTTCAGCAAGGAAATCTTGATTTAAGGTGGGCTGGACTGTCCTGCCCTTTGCGAGTATATTCAGAAAGCGAATGACTCAGCTGGTAGGTGATTCCCTCTTCAGGTGAACCTATGAGTGCTTTGTTGATGTCCATGATACCCTACGCACGAGCGCTTAATAGTGGATGAGTGTTGGAAAGATTGTGGATTACTCTGTTAAGCAAGCGTGGCTTGTAAGTAATGTGGAGCTGACCCTTCGTGACACTTGCGTGACCCAGAAACAAAGCAGCAGGCAGAAGAGCCCTGCAGTAAATGAACAATGTTTTGATATTTTCTAATAATAAAGCCTATGAAGTTAACCTTTGGGAAGTATAGTTAAACTTAATTTATTTTCAAATCTGCAATGTTTTCAGTATGTTTGTTTGCACTGTAACCTAATTTTCCACTTCCTTTCCCTTGTCATACAGTTTTTAGGCCAGGAATAAGGTAATGAATAGAGAGAAGAATGTCAGTTTAGACTGTTAAAAGCTTCTGTGAAAAAGCCTAGTAGAATTAAATAGGGAATGATCGTCTGTCTGTAGGATTTCAAAGCCCATGTCTCCTCTGGTTTAAAGCCACAGGATCGCTAATAAAGGATCATTTCATATGTGTAGCCTACTGAGCTCTGTGGCTGAGTGTAAGTTGAATAATACCATTTCTCCCTTTCTTTCCCTCTTTCCCTCTCTTTTTCTTTCATCTTGCATTGAAGTTTTCCATGCGTCTCACTCTGTTTGATTTTTTCTATAGAGCTGCTGGACTATTGGGGTGCTGGCAGACTGGCCCTGCGATTTTTGTGTAAACAGATCTTCCTCACTAGGATCCTTGTTAGGCGAAATCTGAATCCAAGTTAACGTGTTGGATTATGTTACCTCCAAAACAGAAACAAGCATTAAGTGGGCAATGAGATCAGCATCAGAATTTGGCAGGGGACCTCTTCTCTCTCACAAGTTGAACCCCACCATTGGGTCTTCTAGTATGTAATCTTTGAGTGGATTTTGAATTTGTGCCCAGAGGCTAAGGTTTGTATTCTTCCATATGTTTAAGTTTTTGGGGTTTGGGGGGGTTTTTTGGTTTGTTTTTTTTTGTTTTTGTTTTTGTTTTTTGTAGGTTCATCTGTACAGTCAATGCACATGTATGATTACCAAAGTGGAAATCTTGGAGGCTGACTCTGCTGTGTTTTTTTTACCCCTGATTTGAGTGGGCCCAGCCAGGCTGAGTGCAGTGGAAAGGCAGGGAACAGCACTGAGCCCTTCACTGGCTGTGGATGAGTAGGTGTACACTGGAGATGAATCGGGGTCAGTACACTGTGATATGTTAATTTGCCAATAATCATTATAAGTAATAGCTTTACTGATTCATGAGTTCCATAAATTGATTAGGCCCTCTGTTAATGAAGAGCTCTAATGCACTACACGTGCAATAGATCATTTCTTTACTTTATGACTTTATCTGGCCCAGGGAACTTGAGCACACTGGGCTGTGTTGGTAGCTATCACTTTCCATTTACCAATGTGTTACTGCATGAATATGAGAATTTAACATCGTGCACATTCTGCAGTTGTTTCTGCACAGAATTAGCTGAGTAATTAATTCTTTGAGCTTTCTGATGCATCACACTGCAAAATCAGCTTGGTTCCTACTGGATCATCTTCACAAAAAACTGTGCTGACTCTGCACTCAGATGTGGACATTTGTGCAAGACAAAGTTTTGCTCTGTCAAGCAAGCAATCTCCAGTTGGAAGAAGGGCTAGTAGGATCATAAATCACTTCTCTACTCTTACAAATCCTCTATTCCAGTGCAGAATCAGCCCAAGGGCTAGCTTATTTTGGGACTGGCACTGAGAATGCGCAGGGTTGCTTGTTCATGTGGGTGAAACTGGGACTGTTGCTGGTGGGACCATGGCAGGAGTGGGTTGAATCTGTTTGGGTTCTGTTACATGAAGGAACAACCACCTTTCCCTCTAACACATGTGAAATTCTTCAGTGTGTTGGACTGAAGAATGCTCCAGACTGCCTGAACAGTGACAGTGCCCTTTTCAAAATGCCTGTATCCCCAGTGAGAACAGGGTTAGTTTTTCAAATGGACTTTGCCGCAGTTATCCACGCCTTTGTCCCTTTGAGATGTGGTTGCCATAATACACTCTACATGGGGCTATACGTTGAGCCCACTCAGAAACTGAAGCTAATGCAGAATGCAGTGACCCGCTTATTAAGTAGTGTTTCATGCTGGGAACACATCACACTAATGTGCCAGGATCTGTACAAGCTGCCAATACGTTTTTGGATGTTGGTGTTAACCTATAAAGCTATAAATGGTTTGGTACCTAGCCACTTGGGTCAGGAGAGAAGGCACAGTGCCTTTATTAATTATACAAGCCTCCAGCTGAGAATGAATCTGCTTAGGCTTCTGGAAATGGTTCACACTGGGCATGTTCAGAGGCTCAATGCAGGCATTAACATACCCTTACATTGCATCATTTAATTTGCATAACAACTCCTAGGTTTGTAGCGATACCTTCTCTCGCATCTACCTTTGATGTTGCTGCTGCCACCTCTAAGGTCTTTGTAGAGGTGGCAGTTTTAGCCCTGGGCTTGGGACCAAAGGGCAGTTTTACTCATCTGCTACATCAGGAGAAAGCACTGTGTGGGCCTAGCAGAAAGCTCATAAACTGAGACACGTCAGTGTTTGCAAAACTTGTGAACAGGAAAGTAGATCATGCTTAGTCAGAGGTACTTTCTGAATACCTCTGAGTCTGGGGAAAAAGCTGCAAATTTGGGGCTGATTTTAGATTTTGATCAAAGTGGCTTATGGTTTACAAAATGCCCCTCCTTTCCAGAGCAGAACCAGTAACCCACAACATTCACCCATTACATCTGTAGATAGATCTGCAGCTACTTCCTGCATTTTTCCATGGTGTTTCTCACTGGTAATTACAGTAATATTTATGTCTCTTTGCATTTTTATATGTTCTTTGTCAAGCTGATTAGAGGAGGCACAAAGCTGCCCTTTCATAATAAAAGTATTAAAAAAATAAAAAGAGGCCTCATTAGGAGGCTTGCTGACATCAAGTAAATTGAGTTTCACCTCATATCAGAATTTTAATAAATAAGCGCTGATGCTGAGTGCATTGCTGTAACACACATGCTCCACTCACACAGCTTGCTGCATGCTTTGTACCATGCGGCTTTTTCCTTTTTAATGCAAAACTATACTAAGTGCGTCAAGGGGAAATGCTATTTCATATTCAAGTCTTTCTCTTTCCCTAGCAGACCTTAAAAGAAATATAAAATAATTTATCTGGTATCCAATCACTCTGACTATACTTTCTGAATCTGCTGTTGTACATATCAGAGCCTTAAATCTAACATTTTCTTTTGCAGTGCTGCAAATGTAAGGTGTGATTTACATTTGTTTTTCTTGCAAATTAGGAATAGCATAAAACACAGGCAGCTTTCCTTGCCAATGCCACCGACTCTATATATAAAGCCAGGCTGGAAAAAGCCACAGGAGCAATGAACGGGCAGGGAAAGAGTGTGACGGAGGATGTTTTGGTAGTGTAAAAGGCATCTTTACAGCTCACAGACCAAAAGACTCTTGTTCCAGGCTGCTTCTCACTCAAATATTTATGACAACAGTTAATACTCTTTTAATTTCTGGTCTCTGTCTTAGAAATCCATATTTAGGTAGATAATTTTAAAAGCCTGCCCCTGCCAATTGCTTCTAGATGAGTGCCAGGACTGTGCTCTTGATCTCAGGCTGTTTTAGTAACTAGCTTGATGTTTTAAGGGGAGCTGTAATTTGGGTGGTTTTTATAGATACCAGCAACAGCCAAGCAGCAATCAAAGCAGCCCAGTCAGGATGTCCTGGCAGGGCTGTGGGTGATGGGGACACAGAAACAGAAACCAGCGAGGGCTGGTGGCAGCGCCCCAGCCACCAGTGACTGCTACTGCCCTCTGCCCTCACTGGCAACAAGCGCTGTTTGGTGGCCAGTGCTCCACATCAGGCCCTTGCAGTGGCTGCACTGCCTGGGATCTGCTTTCCTGCCTGGCAGTGCTGCTGTACAGACCTGTGTCCTCGGTTTCCCCTCTGGACGGGATTCTCTTTTTTTCTCAATTTATTTGTTTCATGCCTGTTCCCAAGGTTTTGAGTTGTTTGTGAGAAGCGTCTTCAAGGCAGGTGAAGGGCCAAAGCAGCCATCCTCTCCATGTTTGTGGTACTGACCTTGGATCCCAGATGGGGACTCATCCCATCATGTGCTAGAACAAATGTGACAAAATGGTGCCAGGCAGGAGGTGCTGTTGAGGAAACAGCAGTGCTACATGCCATCTCTGGCTTCCCGCTTTGCAGGGTTGAGAAAATCCCAATTGTCCAAACTTTCTGAGTGTAGCGGGCCCACTTGAGATCAAATCCTTATGAGTTTGTCTAATTAGCCCTTTCCCCTCCTCCTTTCTCAGTGTTTTCTTTTGCTACCTCTTTACTGCAGCGCTGGGACATGCTCCCTGTAGAAGCTGTGTGCAAAACCTGCTAGCAACTTTAGGAGATTTCTGGCTGTAAGCTCAAGGACTGAACAGATTTGCAGCTTCAAGCACTTGTGCCAAGAATTGGGTTGCTTTGATCAATTAAATTCCCTGGCAGTGAAAGAATAATAATAATAAAGGTTATGGGGGCCGTGCTCTGAAGCTCCATCTGCAGAAGAGTGTATCTTCCCACTGCCCCTGAATAGCATCAGCAGGCTCTCCTCAACCTCTTTTATGGATTTAATTCTCTTTGGGAAGCTAATCTCACCCCTGCTGCCCCAGCACAAAACCTAAAGTGGCAATCTTGTGAAGCACAGAAAAGCAATTGGGGGGAACCTAGCTTTTTATGGTAATACCCAGGGAAAGTGACTTGCACCACTGCTCTTAAGAATGCAAACATGCTCCCACCAAGTGCTGGATAAACAGTATGGCTTGTACCTTTCAGCAAAACAGAAATGTGCTGTTGCCAGAGCCAAAGGACTCTCTACAGCAAAAGTTTGCTTGCCAGCAAGCGTGGCTGTGCTTATACCCAAATGCCTCGAGGTGTGGAGACAGTTTTGCTGGAGAGTAAGGGATGCTAGAGAGGGGCAGGAAGAATAGGGAGGGAAACGTGAGCTTATACTGAGCTTATGAAAGTGATGAAGGCTGACCCTTGCCTCCTGCCCAGTGCCTCCGTGGCTGTTCATGGCATGGTGTGTGTATGTAGCACCGTTGGCTCGCTTGAGTGGGAATCACCAACCTGGCAACCCTCAGTCTCAGTAGGCTTTGCTCTCAGATCAGGGATTTGTCTGTTTTCTGGCTCAGTTTCAGTGCTTATTTATACAGAAAAGATGAAGGTGAAAACACTCACAGATGAAAGCAGTGTTCCTATTCCTGCCCTGGCCTCTGCACTAACCACGATGGCTGCATGGTGAACAGAGGACATCTCCTACGGAAAGTTAAGGGCTCTGGTTAACAGTGCAGATGCCTTAATCTGAGGGGGATTCTGTCCCCTCCCACCCCATCGCTATTCAGCCCTCCTGCTGTGTCCTTTGTTTAGGGGGCTGTGTTGGCCAAGTCACTTATTCTGCCCTTGTAGGGTCAGTTTTCCATGTCCTGGGTTCCCTGACACAGTGTCTGTAGGGTGTTGCAAAGGAGCTGTAATGAGGAGAAGGTGATGGGGGACAGAAGCAGAGCAGGTGAAGAGAAGAGGGAGAAGGGGGGGCAGGATCATCTTGTTTTTCAGCAGCTCTACCTGAGATGGACATGTCAGATCGTGACAGATTGTGACACCGCATCCTGGCATTTGGGAACTTCCTGGAGGCCCCAAATCTGCGAGGTGGGCATGGGACCCGAGTGGGTGGTGAGCAGAAGGCAAGGCAGGGTTGTCCTCATGGTGTTTCTGACTGATGTAGAGTGTCCAAGGTGTCTCCTGAGCCAAGGATCACCTCCCTTCCCAATTCTCTGACATAGAGTGGCCTCCTCACCCCAGGTAGCTGGATATAATTTTTGTGTGCTAGCTGCCAGAATATCTTCAGTTTAGCTTCAACTAAATCACCTGTCTTAACGCTTGTTGTCTGGAGATCAAATTTGGAAAGGCAGCAGCTGGTGAAAAATTAAGGCAGACAAATGTGTATAAAAATGTTTCCCTCCAACTGCTTTCATCACAGGCAATTCCTGACAAAATGATGAGGCTTAGGGCTATAAGTATCTCAGTCATTTCATCTGGAATAAACTGAAACCAAGGTCAAATCATAGCTGGTTTACGTCCTTTTCCCTTCTAATCTTACACATTTCACTGTGGTTATTTTATTTGAGAGTCTGCCACTTGCTATTTCAAGCTTCCAGTGCTATGCCTGCTCTGCACCCCTGTTTGCCTGCTAAAATGTTTCCACACCACTAGTGGACATGATTACATAATTTCAGATGCACTGAGGACTGAAATTATTGGACTTTTTTCCCTGGTACAAATGAATGCCTTTAAGTTGTTTATTTTTTAACCTCGCCTCCTGCCTGTGAGCTCCAGTAAAGGGAAATTAATTTTTCATGATGGATGCAGAGGGGAGGACAGGAGGAGAATAAAAGAAAAGCATCTGAGTGTGAGTGCAACAGAAAAAGAAGTGTGCCAAGTTTCCGGGTGATAGTGTGATGTTATTCCACCTGTTTCTTTAATTACTAGAAGTTGCTGAGCCTCATCAGCTGCCTCCACAGCCCCGGGAGGAGAGAAAGTACTGATGGGGTCCCAGGCATCTGGCTTTTCAAGCTCATGCCAAGACAGCACATGGAGACATGTTCCTCCCAGGACTGTTCATCCACAAATATGTAGGTCATCCGAACTCCAAACTCACTTTGAAGACCAGAAATAATCTGTGTGGTCCCTTCTAATCTACAAAACCTTTTCTCTGAATCATCGCTTCAAGAGCAGAATTTACTGAATTCGGGTGCAATGTCTTGGTTTTGTGACATTTAGTAAATAGGTGTATTCAATACTGCATATAAAGGGATTAATTTACTTCAGCCTGCTCTCCACTCCCAGGAATCTTGTATATTGTCTCCAACGCACCTAGTTAGCTCAGCAAGGTCATTTCCCAAAAAATGCTTTAAAATAAAACTGGTTTGCCAAAGGTACTCCCTTGTATCTGTTCACGTTTGAATCCAAAGTAGAAATGTGTTTAATCTGCAGCTTCTGTGTTGAGAACTAAGGGCATCCAAGCCCTTGGGATGGAGGTGTGTCCCTGAGCCTCCAGAGCCGAATATAATTGAAAGGGCTCAGGTTTCCAATTCCTGCTTTAGTCCAACTTCAGTGTTAACGCACAGGATGTGTAATGATGGCCCTCAAAGGCCTCTTTGCATTCACACTTGCAATCCTCATGTTGTATTACTGCAGACTTTGCCCCGTGTTTTATTTCATGCTTCCTTCACCACAAACATTTGCTGCTTGTGAAAAACCAGCTGGGGTGTCTCTCTCTCTTTCCCCTTTAATAATCTCTAGTTTGGGATCACTGATCCTTCAACAACCTCTTCTCTTTTTGATGTGCCCTCTGTTTTCTCTTATTTACAGCAACTGCCATGCTTGGGATTTTCTTGTTTGTCCTCCCCTCCTCTCAATTTCTCAGAACAAGCTCAAAATAAGATTTAATAGGCCTCCCACTGTTGTTGCTCTTTTGAGATTACTGGGATCAGATGTTCTTCTCTTGAGAACTACATCAAAGAAAATGAGAGAGGGTAAAGACCAGGATACCCAGGAAGGTGATGGAGAGCACAGATAAGGCAGGAAAAGAGTGGGGTTTAGCATGTAATGCTGTGGAGCAGGGCATTTTGGGCTTCGTTGGAACCTTTCCAGGATTTTACAGAAGTGTCACTGCTACTGTGATGTGAAAAGATTAATAATTTTTTTATAAAACCTTTCAGCAAGCCCAGTGCTACCTGAGTGTTGTATTTTTTATCATGATATTTTTGTACTATTTGCCATAAACAACCCACTAATTCTAATGTGGGATTATTTGGCTGACCTATCCATCCCCATGTTTCCAGAAATCCTCTCCATATTAATTGCATTTCACTGCTGGAGGCACCTGTTAGCAAGGGCACAGCTGAACAGGCTCTTAATACTTTAAGGCTCTGATAATACTCCAGTTAAACCTCTCTTTCTTGCCTTTTATTTT
>WBMY01013742.1:692451-814110 GCA_013397315.1 Donacobius atricapilla
TTTTTTTTTTTTTTTTTTTTTAAATAAGAGAGCAGCTGGTTGAACTTGCTCCTTAGGAGCAGACTGAAACTAAAATTTCTGTTCCTCTCTTTAGTGGGATGTGACTTTGCAGCAGAGGATCTGATGGTTTTTGAAGGCTGTCATTGCACTTCCCTTTGCCTCTTCTGCACTGATGGGGAGAAGGGTCACCCATGGTTTTCACTGGTAAAAATAATCAACATGGTATGTGTGGTTTTATAGTTGGTCATAAAGCTCAAAGAAGCAAATGTGTATAGCAGGGACTTTTTGGCAGTTTGTTTGTTTTGATCTTTTTTTCGTGTGAGTTTTTTTTCTTTTTATTTGGTTTGGTTTTTCTTCTTTTTAAGTGCTGCATTTAATCCCGTTAGAAATGTGAGGGAAATTTCACAATATTCAAAGTGTCTGAAGAAGGAGATAAGCCCTTCATGTTGTTCAGCTCCACAGTGTTTATTCCTTTTCCCCTCTGTTTTCTTATCATTATCAGAGAGAGGTGGAAAGCTTTTGTCAGAGTTCTCCTTTAAAGAGAGATAGCATTTGAATGTAAACAAGTATGAGCACATGGTGTGACCAAGGGAGCGAGCAGTATCTTCAATTTCTGAATTTTCTGGTGATCATGAATGGTGTCAGGATCTTAACATGACTTTTAAGCTGCTCTGAGGACAGGATGGCTTCTATGGAAACCCACTAGACAAATGATTCAAAAAAACATCTTTTCAGAAAATTGCTTCATCATACATGAGATTTCTTTTTAAAACTAACTACACGGGAGCTCTTGGCAATGATGGTCTCTGCATCTGATGGTCTAACTAGCATGAAATAGAGCTGCTGCTCTCATTTATATACATTGCGCTATCTGGTTCCTCACTTGTGGTTTGGTAAAAGCATGAATTTTCAAGTTTCCCTCATGGGACTTCTCTGGCTTCTTTCACTTTACCTTTCATTTTCTTCCCAGCTATGAAGGAATACAGGATGATTATTAAATGGCTTTAGGAATTTTGCTGTAAGAGGCAAGAGAACATGCAGCATCATTTTTTTTTCTTGCTGTCATCATTGTTCCTTATTGTCTTTTCAAGAAAGCACAATGATAGTAAGGTGGGGAAGATCTAACACATGCAGTTTAGTGAAGTAATAATAGATATTTTCTTGGTGTAATATTTGTCAGGCAAATCACAGAAAGTTTCTTATAAATATCTTTGTGCATACACAGTCATCAAGAGCTGTTTGATCCGTGTATCACTCAAGACTATAATCCCAGGGCAAAACCCCACGACAGGTGTCCGTGAGCCTTACAGCACCCCAGTTGCAGGAGGATGCAACACTGATTGGAGGCGGGATGGGATGACTGGAAAAAGGTGCAACACGGACACCAGCTGTGTTTGCTTCAGTGGGTTTTGTTGCACACAGGAGAGCTTCCCCTCGCCACCAGACTCTTCATGGGGGAACAGAGATGGTGTAAGGTGGAGCACAGCTGCAGAGGCTCCTTGTGTGTGCTGTCCCCAGCCCCAAGGACACAGGACAGGTAGTCAAAATGCTACAGGCAGCAGAATGCAAGACAACTTAGGAAGTGAGCTGGAGAAGGTTAGAGACACATCAGGGAAGGGTGGAGGAAGGATGTTGTCCTGGGCAGAGAGACAGGGAATGTGGCCAAGGGCGCTTTGCCATCAGTGTCAGAGATGGGCACAGCAAGTGCGCTACCAGCCCTGTTGCCATGCCTTTTTCATCAGTGCCCACTGGGGCTTTCAGTAGTGTTGGCACACGCACACAGAGGGGCCAAATGGCTTCTCACAGAGCGCAGCTCACCCTGCTGGTGTCCCTCTCCAGCAGAGCAAACACATCAGCCTCATGCCTGGCCACAGCCTCTCGGGCCCCTTCCCAGTCCCTCACCCACCAGCCAGGCTACGGCCTGAGGCACATCCTCACTCCTCTTAGAGATCAGTGAGGAGGTTTTTGGCGGGTACTGTCACTGTCCATTTTACCTTGGTCAATTCAGGATTGCTTTTTAGTTAAGAATACTCAGCTGGCTTTCTATATGAAAGTACATATGTCTATCATTCCTTCTGCTTCCAATTATTAAGTTATTTAATAATTATTCTAATTATTAATTTTTATGAACAGTTTGTTATTTTTCTGTAATATTTTTAAATCCAAGATGGTTCCTGAGGGAGGCAAGTGACCAAAAATATTTATACATGTTAATTCAGGTTGGTAGACTCATTTAGTTTAATTAGCTGTAATGTGGGAGTTTAACTCTTGTCATCAGATTAGAAATAAGTTTACGACTTTGTATTCTTTTGAATTTTTCATTAAAAGGGGTTTTTTTGTGTTTTTCGTTTCTGTCTTTTTTGCTATAATAAATATATTATCTTTGCTAAGATTTCATGCCCTCAGTGCTAAATAACCCTCCCCCACCTTCTTTTCCTAGCTGGAATTTATAATACACCCCAGAAAAAAATAGGTGCTGACTCTGCTGTGAACAGTGCCCCTTCATTATGAAACAGCCCTTGCAAACTTTTGGAAAATGGACCTACTGTGATAATAAATCTTCTCCCTTCAGCACTGAATGTGGCTCTGACCACATAAACTGCACTCCCCATGATTCTGGGGCTGTTCACAATGCCAACCATTTATAAGCCAGTTGGCTTTACATTAATTAATTCCCAAGTCATTCACAAATAGCAACAATCACCTCAAAGTGCAGGGCTAGGAAAGGGCTGGCATTTTTGAAAGGGAGATCTGTATATAAAAATTTACCATTCTCACAATAGGAAAAATACCCCATCCCTTGAAACAACAATGGCTTTCTGCTTTTGGGCTTGGGGTCACAGCTCCTTTCAGTTCAGCTTGTGGTGGTTTATTTATGACTGGTGCTAATTTCTGATGTTTGACTTCTTCTGTGGACAGCCTTGGCTGGGCATCCTGCCCCGAGTGCAAGGTAGGGCTTCCCTGCACTATGGCCTGCAGGACAAGGCAGGAGAAATATGTATTGCTTTGGAGAGAAGCTCAAGGATTCCAGGAATGCCAGGGAAAGATTTAGTTTTGTGACAACCTCTGCCAAATTGCTAGCTGCCTCTCACCTGGATTTCAGTCCTCACAGCCTTCCCTTACAGGGTTTTAGCATCAATCGGTAGAGTTTTATGGTTCAGACATTAATGGGAGTAATTTTAAAAATCTGTCCAGAAGAGGTCTTGCTCTCCTTGCCTGTCACAGCTTTTAGGCTTTTAAGAGATTTTTTTTTTTCCAGATGTGATTGAATTGCATTTCTTGTTCCCATGGGGTGAAGTTTCCTTTGGCTGCTCTTGGGTACCCCTTCTGCCATCTCATTCTCCCAGCACTGGCCCACCCAGCCTGTCCTTGCCTTTGCTTCAGATCCCCCTTCCCCGTGCACCTCTGAGTTTCCCCATCGGTGCCTTGGGCTTCCTGCCCTTGGCTTTACTTCCGGGGGGGTTACCCACTGGCCAGGTGAGTTACCTGTTGCCACTCAGCCCTTTCCATCTCCATTGCTTTATCTTGTTCTTTTGTTTTGTGTCACTGGGTTTTGCCTTGTAAATGTGAGGCTGTAAACATGTAAGGACACTTTACGTTGGAAGTCAACCTAGAGAACAAAAGAGTTGGAGAAGGGAACATTTTTTTTTCCTAGTTGGTCATCCATTGCTGAGTGTGCATGGACCTTCACCTCCCTCTCTGCCAGTCCCTTCTGGGACCACAGCCAGAGAGGAGCTGCCAGTGCAACCTGGCTGCCCTGTGGAGGTGCATTATGGCACAGGCTTAAAGGACACAATTACAGATGAACTTCACAGGACGATACCTCATTCAGGCCATGGGATTGGCAGTACTCATTCACTAAGCAGCTGTTCAGTAGTTTTTCTTCATCATTCTTTAGCAGGGGAGGGAGTACCTGATCCCTTAATTCTAACATCCTATTCAGATACTGCACTGAAGACAGAGTTATTAATTTCCTCGGAGGGTTTTTTGCTGTCATTCAGCATGACAGTATCCTGAATGCTTTAAAAATATTAATGGGTTTATTTTCATAGTAGAACCATAAGATGGAAGAGCATTCCTTTCACACTGTAGTTGTGAGTAACAGCAAAGAGTACAGGATCAAGGTCAAAGAGAATGCAAGGTTTAGACACATACTAATTTTTTTTTCCAGATGACATTCTGTTTATCACCTTACTTCTAGGTCTGCATTTTATACAGCCCACTGAGTTCCATTTTGGCTGCTGCTGCTTAGTGGATGGTTCTGCCACATTCAGTGGTAGTACTATGTGAGCTCTGCACAGGTTAAGTCCTACAAGCTGTTTGGTCTAAAGAGACTGTTTAGTCTTCGTGCCACAATGGGCAGATGTATCTCCCCAGGTCAGTATTTGTCTGTTCTACTTTCTCCTACTGTAATCTTCAGTCTCAGTACCACCTTTTGCAACAGGCAAGACAGAAGCAATACAAGGAACTTTAATTCATGCTCAGTGCCACCCAACCACCTCAGGCAGAAATCCTATGGACAGAACACGGTAGGTCCTCATGAAAATAAGGCTCTTTTGCTCTGCCCAACAAAATCCCGGTTCAGTCCATTTTTTTCTGATACTGCTCAGGCTTCTCTATAGCTATGACCCTTGAGCCCCTTGTGCAATACATTGTTTACCTGCCCCTTTTCTCCATTCCCCATGAGGTTTCTTGTCCCATCCTTCTGACCAGCCAGCACTCCCATTTGATGCAATGGCATCTTCATGAAGTGGTAGTCCTAGTACCACTTTTGATTAAGATATTGATATTCAATTCCATAGGTATTACAGTCTTTTTATACAGGGACTAATGGCAACATAAAATTAAGATTCCCTGCTTTTTATATTGCTTGGTTAGCCACGCCACATGACAGAGCTTATCATGGTAATGGTATTTCTGCTGGATTCAGCAAAGATAGTGCCATAAAAATAAAACACATTGAGATTCATAGAAATCTGTCTGCATTCTGCTTCCAGTGAAGTTATTCGGGGCCAAATTTTCAAACATCAGTTTCTAGTTGCACCAACACAAGGAGCCCATGCAAAATACAAATATGCACACTTACGTTCTTACGCATGGGGCAGTGCCCATTCTTGCTGAAATGTGATATTCTGAGAACAGATGTTGCAAAATACTTGCACATATTTTGTGGGAGCAACAGTGACATCAATCTTGCTGGAAACATAGCTCCCATTTTCACTTTTCTTTGCTTGGTAGGCCGTTTATCTTGTTTCCTTTGGCGCTGGAAGTCTTCCCCATGCTGTTTTCTCTGTCTGGAAAATCTGCCCACCTTCAGCATGCCAATCACACTTCTTTTTCAAACCTCTTCTTCAAACTTCTCCTAATCCCTTTTATGTTGATCTTCTTACTGTCGTTTTCTTTCCAACTCAAGTCTGAATTGCCTCTTACAGGGAGTTTTAAGTGTGTGTATTTATTCATAGTCCTCTGTGTATGCTGTCTAAGTTAGTGCCCCCTTCATTTTGAAGTGAAAAATTAATTTTATATAGTGGTACTAACTTAATCCATGCCTTCATCTCCACAATGCAAGGCCCTTTTTTTTTTTTTTTTTTTTTAATAGTCCAATTTCTGTTTTAAAGGTGAGTTTGTTAAAATGTAGAGATTAAATTGGCTGCTGGGGTCAAAGTTAGAAGGTAACAAATCCACAGGAAGAGCACAAGACTCGTGGTAACCAGACTAGCAGTTTCAGTGCTGAGTAATGCACTATTGGCACGGCTTTGCCTTTTTCCTCCAGAAAAGATTAAAGACAGTAAATCAGTTAGGAAGGTATGGTTTATTTTGGCCTGCTGACACTACAAATGTTATTTCTGAAATAGCAATGGTTAATTGCTCTCAAACTCGTCAGCTGTGAAGACAAGGTTGAAAGTTTCCATGTAGAGTGAGGGACGGGAGCTGGAGCGGGGCCTGGATAGGGAGCTCCTGGAGGAGGCAGGGAAAGTGGGCACATCCAGGACAGGGATGGAGCCTGCTGTGGGAGTTCCCTAGACTCACTGCCATGGACAGGGAGCCGTGAGGCAGCTACAGTGGCTGGGGCCTGGTGTGCCTCCCTGGCTCCTGGGTGGTGACACAGGTGAGAAAGGATGGGCAGCACTGGGAGTCATTTTGCAGGCAATGCCAATTGCTTGCTCAGCCCAAGTGTCTTGCTAACCCTGTTCATGGGAGGTGTGACTTGTAAAATTGTTGTGTGCATATGTATTTCCCCCCTGTATATTATTATTATTATTATATCTCCATGTGGCCTTTCATCTCTGTGATTCAAGTTTATGAACATTTTATTTTTCATTTTTAGTTACTTTTTCCAACATAACATGAAATTGCAGACATTTCAGGCCTTCAGTTTTAAAATTATCTCTCATTATGATAATTTACTGCTCATAATGATTTTTCTGACAGGTTTTAGTAGCAAGATTCCCTAAGTATTCCTTTTTTTTTTTCTTGGATGCAGTTAAGTATATTATACAAGACAGTATGGATAATATTAAGATCCCAGTAGTGTAACATTTAGGAGAGTTTCCAACAGTCAGTGTTATCTGTCATCTCAGGATATGCATCACTTGGGGATCCTTTCTGTGGAAAGAGTGAGAAGAGACACTTCTCCAGACAGCATTTGTCATGTCCTAGGATTTCTGGGAGCTCCTGCAGGAACCCAGAGGTGGCTGCCGTCTGCTTGTTTTGATGGTTTGCATTAGGATCCGGATCAGACTGTGCTGGAGAAGAAAACCTCCAACAGCTACCACGGCCCTGGCAAGGTACAGGCTGTGCTCTCTGCATGACTTCTCCAGATGCTGGGCATATGGGCCTGTCCTGAGAGCTCCAGGATGGTTTGGCTTAGTTGGTTTGGCTGAGAAGGCAATTGGAAGAGAGGGTATGGAGAGAGACTTATTGCTCTTGCAGATAACAGCCTTGCTGAGTTTGATTGATGGATGCTGTTTTATCTGCCAGACATAAGCTAAAACTTAGGAAATGGAGCAGAAATACGCAGCTTGGGCAGAGCAGTTGAGTACAGCAGGGAGGAGCACAGTGCTGGTTTGAGCAGAGCTCGTGCTCAGCTGCCCGCTGCACCACAGGCTCCCTGGTGAGCACAGCTGGGTGTGAAACACCATGCCCACATGTCCCTACCATGGAGGGCCCAGAGATAGGGTGCCAGGCATGCTCTGGCCACGTGTACTGAGAAATGAGATTTCTTCTTTCCTCTTTTCCCAATCCTTTCCCTTTGCTATCCTATTGATGCATTGCAGGCCCTCCATCTGGTCCCAAGAGCAAGAATTTCCCAACTGTGCCTCCATACTGATGCTCAAGAATTCTGGGCTCTGCTATCTTTGGTTTTAGAAGTCTGGCTCAATGGCACTGGGCATGACCCCGTATTCCTGGCCATCTCAGTTCCCTCTGCCTGCCTTGGAATTGCTCCACACTCATCATATGCTCCCAGCCACCTCCTGGGTAGCAATGCAGAGCAGAGAGCAGCATCCCTGCCTCAACGACAAATGTGAAAGGCTCTAAAATTGAAATGGTTGTAGTGGTACAGATTGCCTCTAGCTACGGTAGCTTATCCTGTGCAGGAAACCAGCTGCAACTGGAGTACCTTTTTGCTAATGTACACTGCATTTTCACTTTGCTGTAATTGTAAAACTCTAGAATGTGAACAGGGCTGCAGCATGCACATTTTTTCACAACAAGTGCTGCCGTGCCCCAATCCTGTTTGTCGCTCTCTGGAACCCTGATAACCTGGTCTTCATTAAGTCCTTCGGGAGCTAACATTTAGCTAATAAAATTAGGAGAGGGCAGAATTTTTTTAAACAAGCAGAATTTGACACATTTGGTTTCTGAGAAGGTTGTGAAGATGGTCTAATATTGCTTGTAGAAGGTATTTGTCAGGTGTCTTCCAATTTGAGAGAACAGTTGGACATTTTTCTTTCTCTTAGAGGTGTTAATAGACTCAAAGGTGGAAGAGGAGGCAAGGGCAGAGTGGAAAAAAGACCTGACAAGCTCAAGTGATGGCAAACACAGCAGATTACACTAAAGACAATCTCTTCTCTGCCACTCATTTTTTCTTACTCAGCACAGACTGCATCTGGCTCTTTGTTACAGAGGAGCTGAAACGAGCCCTTGTGAGTGATCAATGCACATGCTGGGAGAAATCTTACAAATACTGGAAAAGCCACCGATGATACTCTGTCTGGAAAGAGAATGCTGGCGGTGTTTGAGATTTCCCCAAATTCAGTCTCTTGTGAGGAGACAGATGAACAATGTGTCTGTAAAGAAAATTTAAAGGTTCCCATTAAAAGAAGAAACATAGACCTCAAAAATGCACATGTGCTGAGGTAACGTATATCTGATGTAGTGGATGTTTCATAGTTTTTCCTACCTTCTAGAGCAAATTTATAGTCAAATCCTTGTTTTGTACAAGAAGTGGGCGAAATAATGTATTTTGCTATTTGATGTAAATGCTCACCTTCATTTTCTTCACAGTGGGTGTGCCTGCACCAACCTCCCCAGTTAGTGTTGACTGGCACTCCAGTTGGATTCAGAGCAGAAAAGCTTCCTGCTGAGGAGCTGGGGAGAGTGGGATGGTCATTGGGTTTTAGAAATGGTCTTTTTGGGTTTAGGTCAAACACTTGTAACCAAAGAGCATCTGAAAGCTGCTCCTGCTGTAGTTGTTTTAAGTGACAGGGTACAAGATACACAAGGCATCTGGTGCATCCCATCTGCGCAGGAGAAGAAATTTGCCCTGTGGCTGTCAGGTCAGTGTGCTTTGGCATGCACAGGGGTATAAAATGTTTTTCTCCTCAGAGCTTCCATATTTTGTTCAAATTTCCTCATTTGATATCCTTCAGACCAAATTCAACAGTTTCCTTGGTAATAGTGTTTTGTACTGTGAATGCTAGTAAATCAGATATCCATGATGGGGAAACAGATGTAATTTACAATCAATTTGCTATTTTATGAAAGGGCAATGAAATACTGGTATCCCATCTGAAATTTATTTATTGAATATAATGAAGAAGAAACCAGTGGGGACGTATGGTAATTAAATAGGGGCTACGAAAATTGCAGTAAATTCTGTGGGAGAATAATTCAAACTTCTTTGTTGAACTTTCAAACTGCCCTGTGGAGTTTAACAGACAATAGAGTTCTCTTCCAGAGTTCAGAATTTCTTTAGGTTATTTTCAAACCTCTATACAGTGTCATCTTTGTTCTCCATTTAGTGACTTGATTTTTTTTTTCCCTTTTCCTTTTAAAAGAGAATTATCTGCGAGTATAGCAGCATGAAAGCAAGTGGGTTAAGGACGTGTGAGATTAAGTCATATAAGGCTTCTCTTTTTCACTTGCATTGGAAAAATCTTCAGATTCTTAGAACCATGCCCAGCTCAGGCGTAAGTGGATGCAAATAGTGACTTTGGTGTAAACTTCTTGTGTTTACTAATACAAGATAGTCATTTTGTGTGTCCAAGTCAATGTTCGAACCATTTCGGGTTTTTGGGTGGTTTATGTTTGTTTGTTTGTTTGTTTGTTTGTTTGTTTTTAACTAGTGTATTTCTAGTATCTCACTTTCACATCAATGCTGAATGAGGGTGTGCCATCAGGTGCCCTCTATTCAATTCAAGGACTGCAAACCTGTGTATCCAATATCAAACCCCAGAACCCCAAGTAGTAGAATAACATGTACATTTCCTGCTAGGATAAACCCCTGGTAAGATACCTAGGATCACATTAGAAACACCTCAGCAATATGAGACAAGTATCTTGGTGATCATGTGTCAAATTTGTTTAAAAAGTGTTCTGAGGGTAACTGAATAAAAGCAGTAGTTGCAATACAGATTTGGTATTGTATTCCCCACTGTCTGATTGGCATGCTTTGTTGAATCTCACATAGTATTTTTGATCCTTTCTTGTTCCTTTTCTGAGTTTTGTGCTCCAAGTTCATGGATATCGGATGTTTACATCCTTCTTCATCAGTAGATGTGAGATGACAACATTTGCTATTTTCTTGGGTGACTTCTGGGCTTGGACTTTTGTAGGCTTGCTACCAGGAATTCAGGCTGGGCTCTGCCTATCTACCTTCTCTTTAGTAGGATCCTGAAGGAAAATCCCCTTTCTGAGGAGTCACTTTGTCAGGAACTTCCCTTTTGGATGTCAACTATATTGATACAAAACAACTCAATTATCCCGGGCCAAACTAGGGACATGGAAAAGTTTCAATCCAAAGCCGTTCCTGAGGAACATAGGAAAACATTTTTTTCTAGGTATCATTTGCAGCAGCATCATTTGGATAGATCCTGGGCTTACTCAAGAGAGAAGTACTTTTAAAGTAGCACTAGCTGGAAAACCAAGCACGTTGTTCTCTGCCAGACAGCACTGTCTGTAAAAAGCAGGTGTCTGTAAGTCACAATACATACCCTGTGG
This sequence comes from Donacobius atricapilla, assembly GCA_013397315.1. Lineage (NCBI taxonomy): Eukaryota > Metazoa > Chordata > Aves > Passeriformes > Mimidae > Donacobius > Donacobius atricapilla. The sequence continues at coordinate 702,895 of WBMY01013742.1, forward strand.
CAGACCAGTAGGAAAGCCAAAAATAATAATGGACAATACTAGGCCACAGCAGTGCCAGAAACTGAATGTGTCTCAAAATGGGAACATTGTGCTGTTTTAGAGGATGTATTTCACAGGACAGAAATCTGATATTCCCTTCATCTAAGGGCTGATTTTTTTTTTTTTAACCTTCAAGGACTGCAAGAGGCTCTGTGGAACAGAGGAGAATTCCCACTGTTCCTGGGATCCAGACTCTTTTTAAGTAACAGGCACTTGAAAAGAAGCCTTGGGAACTGAAAGAGCCTGGTTTGTGGGTGTTTCTTTGCTACCCATCACACATTGAAGGGTCAGGGTCATATATCAATGCAAGCTATCCCTGCCTATTTCAGTTGCATCTTACTTGGAAATTGAGAGGCTTTATTGCCAGTTTTAAGGAGCATCAGCAACCAGGCATAGTGTGTCCCTTAATCTATCCTTTGTCAGGTCCCCAGTTTGCCCTGGCTTTTGCAGACATGTGAATCCAAGGGTCAAATAGACTGGCAGTGGCTTATATGACAGTTTCGACTTTTCTTCTCTAGATACACTGCTCTGTGTGCTGCTCCCTTGGTCTGTGGTCCACCCTGATACTCCTTATCCTGGGAAGCTTAGGTCTTTCTCTCCATACCCCCTCTAAGTAAGTTGTGGGAAGCTCGAGACTGCAAAACCAGGCACTGTTTTTAACTCCAGTCATTGTTCATTAAAAGAAAAAGGTGCACACAAAGGGAGACCTTAATCTCTGTCCTCTGTCCATCCCTGGGGTTGTTCATCAATCAAACACTGGACCCCTGGCAAGACATCAAGGGTGATAAATTTGAACTTCCACTCAGCAAAGTGAATCTACACCCCTAACCTTCCATGTTTCTCAGGAGAGTAAGCTTCTTGCATGTTGTGGCATCAGTCACTGCCCCTGTCCATATGTTCATTCTGCATTATGCAAAGTAATGGCAAGGGGACTCTTGCTCAGCTGAGATAAAGAAGTGGCTTTCACATGGCCAGGCTTGACGTGAATCAATCTCTTGTACAGCATCTGCACAATGATTTGCAATGCTGCCAGCCTTTCCTTATCGTACTGAACTAGAAAGACATTGACCTAGAGGTCTTTGCAAATAGCCTCTGCCTTTTTCAGTTGTGTCTTTTTTGAGGTTATGCATTAGTAGTGCCACCCTTGGCACCAACTGGCAGAACTTGCCCTTTCCTAGGTGAAGAGGGACTAGTGATGTCCACTTTCAGTAGCTGAGCTGTGCTTAAAGGCTTGCTCTCCTCAGTGTTGTATGAAAGCCCTGTGCTTCTCATCCTCCAGGCATGTCCTGTTGGCAGCCCTGGAGAGCTGGAAACCAGTGCAAATCATGAAGGATGGGCTTTAAAGGATGAGAGGGAAGAAGAACTATTAGTCCCAGGGCTGAAAAGATGTTGGTTATCTTCCAAGGCTGTCAGGATCTGCAAATACCAGTGACCAAGGCCAAGAGATGCATGTGTGAGGCTTTGGTGCATTCAGAGCAACTAAGCAGCATGTAAGTCAGGTACCAGGCACTTTTTGGCCACCTGGGTTCTCATGGGAGTGGCTATCCATGGTTTCTCTCCATGTTACTTAGCAACACAATGGCTTTTCTAATCTCCATGGGTCCAGTGCCAGCGTGGAGGCAATTCTCTGCTCTCCCCCACACAGCACTGATGGAGAGCTTTGGTGGCCATGCGTCTTGCTAGGCTGTGTAGGCACACCCATGGGTGGTTTGCCACTGCTGCATTTAAGAAGGGTAATGGAGGCTCTGTGCAAAGATTTGCTTCATCATCAGCAAAGAGGGTAAAGCTGATAATAGGTGCATGTGTAATGGCTTTCATGTAATATGTAAATCCAGTGAAAGTGATATTTATTACAGTTTCACCCTTCATCTGCTGGTAGCATGGGCTGTGCATGGCTCTACATTGCATCACCTCAACAGTGGCTACTCCGGGGGCCCCGAGGGCACCACATCTGTGACTGCCCCTGCCCAGCCTCCCTGAGCTCCCCCCACCCTGCCGCAGTGACTGTAGTCCTGGGAAGAGGTGACAGGTATGGACATGTTCTTTGGCCAAGAAAGGGTCAGCTGGAGATGCTGTGCCTGGGGTGGGCCCAGGCTATTGTGTGGCGCTGCCTGCAAATGGTGAGAGGGGAAGGGAGAGGAGTGGCAACACTGGGAAGGCACATGCTGGTTAGTTGGCAAGTGGCATCCCAGCAGTGGCTGGGGACTTTTTCCAGGGCTGAGGTGACAATGAAGGAGAGGAGCAATATGCAAGCAGCAGTGCTGTCCAAAGTGTGTGCAGCTTCCCTAGGGCTCAGGGCATCCTCGTTGCTGAACCGTGTGCCCCGGCGAGCTCTGCAAAGGCTGCTGGGTGTGTGCAGCCATTTCCCTGCTGGGTGGTTGGCGATGAGTGGTCCCACGTGGTTTAGATTTAGTGAGAATCCCCTTCTTGTGTTAGGAAGGCCTTGTTTTCAGTCCCCAAGTGCCTCGCGAAATGAATTGTTGTTTTCTGGCCAGCCTGACTAGGAAACACGATTCATGCAGTTGCTGGGAACTGGCAGAAACATCCTGGTTTTCAGAGTGTAAATTATGAAAATGCATTCTTATTCTCATGGATTTTCCTTGAGAAAAAGCCAGCAGTGGGAGTGTGTTAGAGTCATAAAATACAATTCATGACAACAATCCCACTGAGAGGAGTATTTTTTTTCAGTTTGGTTGCTTCTAATTGTGGTAAGAAGCAAACACATTCCTCTCTAATTTCCATTGGCAAGGTCTCCAGTACTCTGCAAGTGCCAATGCGTGTGCTGTGGTTGGTTTTGCATTTCCTTCTCTCTTCTTCCCCTCCCCCACCCCTTCCTTCATCTTACTGGTATTATGGCCAATCCCTCTGCAAATACCTCTTTCACAGGCAACAAAAGCATTCTCCTTCTTGTTTTTCTTCCTTCAAAACTCAGCTCTATCTCTTTTGGCCAGCTGCAGCCTTCCTAGAGCATCTTCTACCTGACAAAAGAAGATACCTTTGATAGTCAGGCATGACTGTAAAGTTGAAACACATGCTTGGTTCAGATACTGATGAACTTTAATTTATCTCAATTCATTAGCAGTGTTTAAACCCACAGTTAGTGGAAGACAGTCTGTAAAATAATTGGAAGTAAATGCTGAAGGAGAAATACTGGGGGGAGGAAAGAAGGGAAGCGGCTTACAGCAGGAGTCTAAGCCAGTCTTTCATCTTCAGGCCAGTTCGGTTTTGAACCCTGATGGGAAAGGTCATGAATTTTAAAATGTGTCTCACAGCAGACAGCTCTAATCATAAAGCTAACACTATCTGCAGTGCATGTCTGACCATGTGAGACTCATGGCTGACTGAAGAGGGAGACTGACTTCCAAGAGCAGGATGCTGCTTGGAGCAGGAGAGCGTGGGATAAGCAGAACTGATGCCATATCTGTCAGTGCTGGCATGAAGTACCCGGCTTTCAGGGGGAACCACGCTGTTCCCAGCAGGGTCTCAACAGGGCTTGCTGCAGCAGAAGTACTAGATAGCGCATTCTTTGCCTCTGACAGCTCCTCCAGGATCCACAGTTTCCCCTTCCTGCCTGTGGTTTAGGAAATATAACATTTTACAGCTTTAGCTCACAACCCTCATTCTTGGCTTTGATGCAATTTCCAAACTATTGTGCCCCAAAGCTTGCAGAAGCTGGAGTGCTTGCTGTGGCTACTCTTGGGAATTGTCTTTTTGCTATTTGCCAGGCTGTGATTGAAATCAAGGGAGGCTAATGTTTTGGCAGCACCTCACAATGACTCTGACAAAGGAGTTGTGGTTGGTGACTATCTCAGTCTTAGTTGTTTTCTTAGTTGGGTGCTGCTGAGGCTCAGACAGTTATTTGCAGGACGTGAGAAAGCCCTTGGTTCTCTCTCTAACTTCATGTGCATTTTCCAGAATTCTTCCACTGTACATCTATCACATCTCAGGCTCTGTGCTTCCTAGCATGGTCCACTGGTGCTAATCATCACGTGGTGTCTAGACATGCTAAAAACACTTAAGCAACTGTGACATCTGTTTGGTTGGCCTATGTTGTTGGGAAACTTGACCTTATTTACGAACAGTTTTCAAAACTGGGTTTCAACCATGATGTGATAATAAATGTGAAGCATCTTCACACACTGTGACCGCATCTTTTGTGGCCAACATCCTCCCTGAGGAGAGGTGGTCTCGCTCTGAAGGGTTAGAGCTTGGGACATATGCATTCAATTTTTAGGTCTGGCACATACATAGTTCACATCTGACCTTTGCTAAGTTGTATGCTCTCTTTGTGTCTGGAATGAAATAACAGTGGTAATACCTGGGATCAGACTGAGTATTTGACTCTTCAGCTCGTGGTAGCTAATTTGTTACCTAAAAAAAGTCCCCATGATATAAATGCAGCTGAATGCCCTATTATATGGAGTTAGTGTGGTGTGAACAAGGGCAGGAGCCAAGCTGGAATTTCTCTTAATTCTGCAGCAGCAGCAAACTCCTAATCAGGGGTTACTTTTGGTGTGTTATATTGCAATTGCTAGGTTTTTGCAGTGCACGATGTGAAGCAGAATTTTCAAGAGCATCTGTTTCTTGGCTGCTAAGTGTTTACATTGCTTCTGAAAATGGGATGTAGGGCTCTGACAGAGGGTCTTTGGTAAATTTAACTGTTTAGAACATTATCTCCTCTAGCACCTCTGCTAAAAGTTGCTGCCTCATAACAGGGGCTCAGAGCAAGGAGAAAGCACAGTGATAAGCAGTGCCCCACTGACGCAGTTCGTCACACACACACAAACACACATTCATACTTTGATCAGAAGGTATGAACTAAAAACTCTACTTTATTTGAAAGTCTGACTCCATATATAGTATATCTACAAAGGCTAAGGACTGGGGGAGAAGTTTGACACCTCTCCCCATCTCATTAGTCAAGACAACTGTCCATCAGCTGTCCATATCTCTAAGAACAAGAATGTAAACTACCTTGAAACTATACAATAACATTAGCTGTGCTTACAAACCAGAGTGCAAGAAAGAACGTAAAACATAAAACTGTGAAACAGAAGAGAAAACTGAAAAAATCAAGACAACACCCCACTGTAAACCTAGTGGGGATAGTTCCATGTTCACAAAACCCCCAGAAGTTTGGGGTCACCGTGGAGAAAAACTAGAGATTTTCTCAGGTGTTGCCCATAAGCTGCTTCTGCTCCATGTCTGGCAAGTGTTTAGTGGTGTGAGAGTGCTAGAGCTGTGGGAGGTGAGCTTTCTCACAGGTCACTGTGAAAAGGCTGGGCATCAGGAGCCAAGGAATCACCAGAGGGGATTTGGGAAGCCCCAGCTGTGTGCTGGTGTAACACAAGGAAAAAGTCAGTTCTAGGGAGTCACTAAGTGGAGCTAACCCTGATGCCCACACACAAGGCTGTTTACCTCTCCATTTCCCTTGTTGAACTGCAAGTGAGTTTCCAAGAAGCACTTGGCTCTGAAGCAGCTGCTGCAGGCATAAGCAGCTCTGCTTCAGTGGCATCTGACTTGCGATTTCTGTGGCTGTATCTTTTATGGCAGTGTCTCCAGAAATACAGAAGTATAACAAATTATTTGTTTGCCAAGCCTTTTCTGTTGTGTTTCAGCCTCTCCTCTCCCCCTTCCCCAGCTTATCACTGGTGGAAGGGGGTGTAAAGTCCTTTGAAAGAGGACATCAAAGGACAACTGCAGCTCTGTTCTTAACCCAGGCTTATAAAGAGATTGTGATAAAGGCCAACAATACGTCAGTGTTGCCCAGTTATTGTTCTGGGCTTTGTAGTTTTATTAGGAAATAATTTCTCACCCTGTGTGGCTCCTGGTGAGTTTTGTTTTCTGTGCTGCTGGATTTGATCTGCCCAGTGAAAGACCTGCCACAGAACTGAGAGTTTTGCCAGCTGTGAGTTAAGAGGGAGACATGATTGAAAAAGTTCAAGCTCTGCTTCCTAGCAGCCAATTTACCATCTGTCTCACTCTTCCTCACGCCCCTTTTATAGCAAAAATGCAAACAATTTGTTTGACCTCTGCTGAATCTGTACGACTCTGGGCTTTTAAAGTGTTGCTCTAGCAAATATAAACCAAACATGACAGCAGCAACAACCCCAAATTCAAAACCAATAAACCTAGGTAGACGCAAGGCCTCTTCAAAGAGATTGCGGGAAGCTTTCAAAAGCTTTCTTCTTCATTAATGCATCCCTCCTTCTATTCTCCCTTTGCTCCACCTCTGGGAAAAACTACAGGTAAAATCCTGTCTCCCACAGCACATGGCTGAAAAGGTGCCTCTCCTCCAGTGTAAGAGAGAGAGTGAAGCCCTCAAATGTAATGCCCAGAGGCTGGATGCTGAGGATAGGTAAAGGCCAGCACCCCTCCACTTCCATGTCCTGGCAGCATGGCCCCTCTCTGACCTTGCACCAGCTGAGGCACCTCTGTGAGCTGGTCTACCAGAATGAGGTGGTCCTCAGTGGGGTCAGCAAGCTCCACTCACAGAGGTCTCTGGTGGGGGCTAAAGCTGATGAAAGGAGTTAGGGCAGAGGGATCTCTCTCTTGGTGAAGGTGAATCCCTAGCCTGGCTCAGCTGCATGCAGAAACACAGATGGGTGTTGTGTTACAACATTATTGCACAAGCGTGATTGCCAGCACCAGTAATGGTTCTGTTTGTCTCCCAAAGAGACTTCTTCTCAGAAGCATTCCTAATGCTGGTATAGATTGGCATGGCTCCAACCAATGTGTCATTTTTTAGTAGACTATGAAATGTTCTTAAAAACTGGTCTCTGTTTCAGGGTTTTGTCTTGATAGTACTGGCACCAGTGGAAGTCCAAACTGCTAAATGACTCACTCTTACCATGCTTCATTCTCATATAGGTACTTGTACCCTTAATTCACATCACTGAGCAACTGTTAGGAAAAAAAATATCACACTTCAGTTTTCATGCTTCAAACAGAACCTATGAAGTCCCCATACCAGGCTGCTGAAGCAGCCTTGGTTTTGCTAGCAAATCTCTGTGGAAAGAGATTAGAACTGGTAAGAAAATCACCTCAGTGTTCGTGTGTTTTGCTGTGGTTGGAGGAGCGCAGTGTGACATTCTTGCACAAGGCATTTTCTGTTTCAGTGTATCTTAAGTAGATTGGAATAAGAAAAGAAAGCCTTTTCTTGGGTTTACTGAAAACACCAAGATATATCATTGGGGATCATCCTGAACAAAAAAATGGGGTGGCAGGGACCTGGGGGAGGAAGGAGAAAGAAAGATGTTTAGTGTGGAAAATGAAGCTCACATTTGAAGATGGATTTAACCTGATAAGAAGTCTGAAATATGAGCTGAGATGCTAATCTCCTCAGGACAATATTTTAAGTCCTCCTTTTAGGGATGTGGGAGTGACTTCATACCGGCTTTGAGAACTTGGAAAAACCCTTTCTAAAAAACACCTGAAGGGGGCTTTCCATTGTCAAAGAAGTAGCTTGATTATTGCAAGATGATACTCTTTCCCATGACATGCATTGACTTAACAATTTTCAGATGAAGTTTTATCAGTAAAGAATAATTAGGGGAAAAATGAAATAGAATAAAATCACATCAAGAAGCGCTTAGAAACAAGCAGGAAAACACATTTTTTGTTATGGTAGAAGCAGAAGTAAGGCAGCTCTGTTGCAGAAGAGCTGCCTGAAATGTGGGAGATTTAAGCAGGAAGTTCGTTGACACTGAGTAGGTGAGGGTGCAACAGTAGGCTCATACTTTAAGACACAGGGAGTGGGGATGAAGCAATACAAAATCTCAAAGAGATCACGGAACATTGACTTGGAAGTGGCAGGGAAGGTCATGGCAATTGAAGACTCCTGAGATCAGCAGAGGGACAGTGGAGTTGCCCAGTACTGTTATCACTGCCCTGAACAGATGCTTGAACAAGGAAGTATACACAGGGAAGCTGATGATATCAGAAACAGTTACAGATGAATGGCCCTGTGCTGTGATAAACCCAGGCCCTTAGCTTTTTTACAGATAGGATAGCACAGACTGGGGGAAGGAGTTAAGACATCACTAGGCATCAGCGGGAAGAAACTGAGTCATCTCTGTGAAGCCACTCAGACGCAGAGAGCCCAGTCAGCTTTGTAGGGGAAAGGAGGGGGCATGACCAGAGCAATTGTCTGGACAAGCTGGGTGTCCAGTTCATGTGCATTTTTATCTTTTTTGATCCTATGTTCTCTATTTGGGAGCGTGATGCAAAATCAGACTCAGTGGCTCCCACCAGGCAGCATGAACTCTGGAAGGGTCCCAGTATCCTGCTCTACTTCTTTCTATGTCAGTGCCAAGGCCCATCCAGATACAGAAATTTTCAGGATCAGTCTGAGCATTATTTTAATGAAGCAGTTTTTTTCCCCTTCCTTAGCTTACACAGCAACTTTTGTTGTTTCTGGCAATGAAGCATTTGGGAAGCACCTGGAGAGATGGGGACCTGGTGTTGCCAGGCAGCTTGGCTTGCCAAGCCAAGGGTTGCAGGGTGGCTGTGTGGGTCTGAGAACAGCACTGGCTAGGCAGTCTAGCATGCACAATTCCAGCCACTCCCTGGCCTCCAGTGCGATGTCTGTGAGGCTGGAGTGCGATTGGGTTAGTTTTGGCCAAGCTCCAGGCAGATCCCTGGGGGCCCAGGGTGTTAAAACCTCTGTGTAAATGTTAAGGCAATCCAAAGAGATGACATCCAATCCAAAGAGAAAAAAACACTATTCTCATCTTACAAATGGAAGCTGGCACTCAGTGCTGAGATGACTTCCCCAAGGTGGGAAAGTGGCTGTACAGCACCATCAGAAGTCCCAGGTGACCTCAGTACCACTCACAATCTACATTCCTCCCTTGTTTTTTGCATTCATATATAAAGTACTATATGCATTGAAAGGTCATATAAGCAGTTTACCAAGAGGTTTCTCTGAGGTTTCATCCTAACCTGGTAGACCCTGAACAGCTGTCCTGTGAATTTCCATTCTTAACTTTAACCAGGAACAACAAACCCGTGGCTTTTACACTCTTCACCACCTGGGATGGAAGTGAGGAGTAGTTCAAGAGGGGATCTTATTTTATACAGGAGCTGCTTTTTTTTTTTTTTTTCTCCCTTCTTTTTTTCCTTAGTTACTTCATAAAATTTAGTTCTAGTTACCACTTAGCTCTCAGTGGCATTTCCATATCGCAGAGCTGTTGCTTCATTCCAGATTTTCAACAACTGAAATATATCGTGGGATTTTGTTGTAATGCAGGAAATTGCCTTCACATTAACAATCTGCCACTTCTGTAAACAAGAAATCCACTGATGTGACATGTCAACGCTCAACAGGAGGAGTCCTGGCTACCTTAGCAAACTGATGCATTCCTCAATGGAAAACTGGTATTGGGCATACCTAAGTAATGACACAATTGCTTTTGCCTATTTTTAGAGCAGGGGCTAGGTGCCTGCTCAGGATAGTTTGATGCAGAGGACATGAAGGAGAATCCCTCCAAGCCTGCTCTTTAAGTGCACTTTCCTACCAAAGTTTTCCAAGGTCATGGGGTTACATGTCAGGATTTTTTTTTTTTGTTCCCTTTAATAGCATATTAATAGCAGTAAGCGCATTGTAGATGATAATATATCATTTTTAGCTAAACCCACTTGTGTCTCACGTAGGCTGCTTGTTCTCTCCTGCTAGCACGTCTGCTTTGACTATGTAATGACAGCTGCATGGATATATGGACTGTGGCAATGGGCTGGCAGCCACTTCATTGTCAGCTCCCCTTTGTTCTCCCAGAAAAGAGAAGGCACAATAGGGAAGGCTTCATCCACATGTCAGACATATGAGGGACAAAGGGATGATGGGAACTGACTGAACTGCACGATCTAAGTCATGCCGAGAAGCACGCTCTTTCAGCTCACTTCAGCAGCGGTGTGGTGGCCGGCCATCGAGCCGCTTGTAGTTAGCCAGCAAGCAATTAAGTTACAGCAAAGCCTCTGTGCTACCTAAGATCTTGTGAAAGGCCATTTCACATGGCAGGGTTTAGGGGATATATTAATCCTTTGCACCTGAGACCCATCTTGGTTTGATGGTGGATGTTTAGCACGGGAGCAAGGCAGGGTTTGTCAGAGAGCTGGGACCTTTCCTCAGGGTGGCTCGGTCCTCTCAGGAGAAAGCAGCAGTTCTCTGGCACATGGAAGTTCTTAATCAGGTCTAAACCAGAGAAGCAGCAAACATCAAAGAGAAATCCAGGTTGAGAGCAGTTGCTTTGAGATTAACTGGAATTGTTAATCAGCTAAAATGTCTGAGAGAAAATGTGGTTGGCACCTGTGGAGCAGAGGGGATGCCAGTAAAGAAAGCAGCGGTAAGGTGGCTGTTTCCTAAGGTAAAACCAGAGGGAAGAAGTAATTTATAGCCTGTGGCAGAGGTTAGTGGGAAGAGAAAAATTATAACCTTATAAAACTCAGTATTTCTATTGAGTCTGCTCTTGTTAATATTTGGTAGACATTTAAGCCCCATCGCAGGGTGCTCGTTTGAAAATGTTACACTTCATCTGGTGCACAGATGAAGTGAGAGCTTATATCTTATATCCTGAGAGCCTCCACCTGCCATAGATAAATGCGGGTCAACTTTAGGGAATCCCCTTCAGACCTGCTCTCAGGCCCAGCTTACACAAGGTTTTCATGGAATGTCTCCGTCTAAAATAAGAAGCCAAGGTCACCAGAGACAGGGAGGAAAGACAAAAGAGGATGGTAAGTGTCTCTAGGTTGGATTTTTCAGTAGTCTCATTTCAGGGGTAGTGATCTATCTCTGCAAACCCTCAGGGAAGATGGATAGTAAACCTATGGAGAACATAACTAAAACTACTTAGCATATTGATTTTCATCAGAAAGTGCCTGTTAGTCATCTGAAATTTTTTGGATGAAAGAGGCAATGGAGTGGTTTGGGTTTTTTAAGGAAGAACAGTGTGGTTATAATTCTTATACTGGTATCACTGTGGTTTTGCAATTGGACGTGAGGTGTGTAACAGCTACTACTGCAACCCTTCCCAGTTAGGCAAATTTACATTCTTGTCTGAAACAAACAAAATTCAGAATGTCCTATCACAGAAAATGTTTTGACAATGTGAACAATCTTACAGGATGGGAAACTGTTTCTGGATGTTTTCCACCAAAGTGAAATGCTAAACTGAGGGGGGGGGTGTTTGCTATCTTCTAAAATACTTGCTATGACTTAAAAAAATGAAGAAGTTATTTGGAATTTCCCTGGGTTTTGATTTATGTTATCATGCATATCCTCATTTTGTCAAATACCTGTACTAAATTAGAGAAATTCTATGTAGTTTTATTTCAAATCTATCTGTTGAATTGTCAGTGGTTACTAGATGAGTGAGTTTTTCTATGTATTGCTGCCCCAGTGTTTTGAGAGATGACTGAATTTCATGAAGAGAGTTTCACTGAATTGAAGGTAAAAGATTTAGTTCCCTGGAGTTCACAGTCTCCGAATTTCAAGCAAGATCCCAAGCATTATGTAGAAGCTGCTGACACTGTGGACTCCAACAAGTAAACAGTTTAGTAAGAAGATGGAAAGCTTCACTTGATTGTTAGATCCAGAATCTTTGCTCTTAATTGTGCATGTCCAGCTACCAAAAAACAAGGAAGGTCCCCTAATAAAGTGGGTTTTATTATGTATGTAGTGGTAAGTGCTGAAGATACTGCAGCAGGAAGCAAACCTTATATGACTATTATAGACTTATTTTTTCTGATGTTTAACATTTGGTTCTTTCCACCCCTTTCACTGGCACACAATTGAGTACTTCAGTTTTTGGAAATAAAATTCTCCAAGAGCTCTGCTGTTAGGTTTAATGCAGCCAAAGAAAAGGGCATAAATACAGTAATAATCATACTACTGTACTGTACCATTTCAGGGAGCTAATATGAAACAAAAATGGAATATGCAGACAGCACATTACTGGAGATATTGCTTCCTTATGGAAACATATTTTTTAAATAAAATTACCTTTCTGAAGCCATGTGTAGTGGTGTAATGCTAATGGCCTTAGTCTTCTCCGGCATGAGATTTCCTATTGTTGGTACCAAATCCCTATGAGATGAGATGTATGTGAGGTGCCAAAAAGGGCTCAACCATCTTGAAACTGGTATTTGCATTTGTGTTTCGAAAGTATTTGCTGCTTTATAAAGAAAAGAAGGCGTAACTAAAAAGTGCTGTTGCAAATAGCTGAAAAGGTGCTGCAGTCTGAAAGATGCTAAGGTGAAGGAATTGGAAAAATAGTTTAGCAGTTAAATCCTAGTGAAAAAATTGCATGGACCTAGATATAGAGAATGCCCCAGCAGATGGAGAATGGCATGTGACAGGAGGACTGTGTTTCTTTCCCTAACCTCCAGCCAGCTCTGTGACTGTGAGTCCATCCCTTGGTCTGTGAAAGGCCCACCCCTACACAGCTCTTTGGGCAGAGGTGCAACATCCCCCCGGCCAGCACAACGTGGTACCTGTGAGAGAGAGAGGACTGCTCCATGCCTCAGTATGATCTCAGAGGCTGATCTGAAAAACCACCTTCAGTTTAAACAAAATCTGTTTTCAGTGTATTTTTTTTAAGCTAACAGTGACAGGCATCCCACACACTGGCAGGCATCCACTTCTGCCTACCCAAAACTGCAAAGAGTTGTAGTGAATTAGGGAATTTGTTGCCTGCCTGATTGCTTTCTCACACTTAAGCTATACATAGTATTGTTAGCTTGGGGTTCTTTAAGGCTCCTTCATATGACTCAAATGCTTTTCCAGTATTCACAAGGGTGACAATGTGACAAGGTTTGGTCTCTGCTGTTTTACAGCAAAATATAAGGTACCTTCACAAATGTGTTGCTGTTAAATCCTAATCAAAACAGTGGAGAAGAGTCCCTGGGCTTGAATCTCAATCCACTGGGCACAGAGACTCAAGTGGGACTCCAGTCTCTCTCCTCTCCCCAGAGACTCAAGTGGGACTCCAGTCTCTCTCCTCTCTCTCTACTCGTTCCTCATCAAAGCATGATTAACTTAAGAATCTGAAATTGTACTTAAAAAATAACTACACAATATAGTTCAACTATTGTAAGGATGTGCTTGGATCCAGATAGTTTAAGAAAAAAAAATTTGAGGTGTTGGGCTAACTTAGACTGAATGTGCTGAACTGCACAATCTCAGAATTGAATAGCTGGGCCCAACAAAGGATGTTGTTTTGTTGTTTTATATTTCCCCCCACCAAAATTAAATAAATTCATGAATCCTTCTTCTACCTCTGTAGTAAAAAACCTCTTTTTATGTTGTGTTTGCATGCTTGTGCTTTCTATAATTCTACTTAGAAGATATAATTACATTTATTTTAAACATTTATTTAGACATCTAAAATAAGACAAATGTCTTTATAAGTTTATGATTATTTTGAGATTCAGAAAGACATTTTTCAAGTGTATTATAGATGACATGCTCATCTCCTGTTCATATTTAAGATGTTATGCTTATCTTCCTACTGTACTTTAAATCACTACTTAAGAGCACTATATTGAGAAAAAGATATTTCATTGCATGCAGAATTAATCCTTTCCTGAAATGAGAATTCCTACAGTCTACAGAGAGGAAACTCCTATCATGCAAAATATTCTATGGATGAGTACTCAAAGAAAGCTACCCTGAAAATGTATTGTTCACATTTGAACACATTATCTAAATGCAACCTAATCTGAAGATATGAAAGTAATTCATTACATGGCCTGAAAATTACTGCATGAAGTAGGCATCATAACAGCATTTACATGCTAAACGTAGTAGCAGATTTTAAAAAATCCCAACTATTTAAATGAATATAAATAAATTACTAATTTGGTAAAATGTTTTAATGAAATGATAACAGGTTCATTGTGTATATAATTCCACAATTTTTAAATATGTCTTTTAAAAACAGGTGTCTGTAACTAAAATAATTAATTCAGAGTAAGTAGACTGAAAATATGTGGCTCTGCTTTTTTATCTGATTCATGCCAAAAAGCTTCTGAATATTTTGTAAATTGGGTTAAATGTCTAGAAATCAGTGTTGTACCTCTTATCTGTTGCAGAAAAGTCCATCTCCCTGTGAATAGATAACACCACCCTTCCCTGCTTCTATCCCAGTCTAGAAAAGCTTACCTTTACTTCAGGAATTTCATTCCATTTCTAATTCCAAAGTGAGTGGGGTTGGCAAACCAAGGGCAGACTTGGAATATTATGGATTTTTTCCACCTTGGTTGATCAGCCTCATGCATTTTATTCAAATAATGTCTAAAAGCTCTAATTAGCAATGGCTAGTGTGCCCCCCCAGATGCTTGCTATTGATTTTGCCTGCAGTAAACGAATTTAATTGCCCTCCTTGTGAGAGAGAGGATGAGTATTAAACAGGAAACTTACTTGCACGTCCGTGAGAGCCATCAGAGTAGCAGTGTGGAGTGGAGTGGCTCTGTGGGGCACTGAAAAAAAGCCAGGCCATGGAGATGGGTAAAGACACAGAGCTAGTGGGCAGGCAAGTCCTGGAGGTACAGTGCTGCTCTCAGAGAAAGCATCAGAACGGAGATGAGTGAGGCAATGTGTTGATTACTGTGCCAAGAGAGAAGAGGGGGCTTATCCATCAGCAGTTCACTGATTTAAATGCTTTTCAGGTCTTTGTCAGGGTCTTGGGGCTTTAGTGCCACCTCCAAAATGATAGTGTTCACATAACTGTAAGACATCTATTATTGCTTCCTTTGATAGCATTGTGTTTATAGAGGGTTTGATATTGTCTATAAAAACTACTGCTCCATTGAAACCTGGCTGTTAAAAAGCAAAAAGCAAACTCTCAGCCTAAGTGTTTTCTTTAATAAAACGTGAAGGTCCCTTAATTTTTTTGTTATCTATTTGTAAAAATATGTCAAAAGAGAAGTTCAAGCAGATTTATTTTGTATTCAAGTAGAGCAAAAGTGCTGTTTCCTTTTTTGAAACTCCATTTCAGAAATGATTAGTCAATGATGTGGGATTTTTCTGATATTTGAAATGAGATGTCAGTATGTGAGATACTGTGATGCATTGGTTTTTTGTTGATGGCTTCACTTGTGTTGGAGTTCCTGGTTTTACTTAATTTATAGTAGGATACATTTATCTATTTATTACTCCTATAAAAATAATATTAATAAATTACCCTGAGGAGCTCAACAAGCTCTTCAATGGGTTTTCCCCATTAAATAGTGATGTTGTTGATTTTTCAGGGCAGTAATCTATCACTTTCCTCTCAGTACCTATTCTTTTCTTGCAGCTTTCTGCACTGTGTGTGTGTTCTGGAAACAAGCCAGCCTGGTCTTACAAATCCTGTTTTTCTGTGTGATTTGTTTTACAAGAGCACTCACATGAGATAGTGGTGCAGGGAGGAAGGGGTGGGGGTCCGTTGCCTTTTTTTACTGGAAAACTCAATAAATGATTGGCAGATCCTGACTTTTTGTTGCGTGTCCTTGGATTGCCATGCAGTTTAGTTGCCACAGTTACATCCAGCCAACATCACAAGTACTCTAAAGCGCACTTCTTACACATTTTTTTTGTATCTTCCAGCAAACTGCCTGGAAGAGGAAAAGGAAGGTTGGCTTTTTAGCATGACAGCTGACACAATGTGATGTTCTTGCGGCACAGTGACTGTCTCCCTTGGGTTGGCAGTTAGTCCTCATCCAGAAGGATTCTCCTGTCTTTAGTCATGTCCATAGAGTCGTTTTTCTTGGAGGCTTCATTGTGGTTTTGGAGGTCTTCAATGTGGTAAGAAATTACTTTTCTATTTGGCTTGTGGTAGGTTCGGGGAGGTGCCCCTGCCTTCTGTAGACTTCACCTTGGTGAGCAGTGCATCATTACTGCAAGGTTTGTTTAGAGGTGCTGGTGGTGTTAACATGTTCATGGTCATTACAACACTAGATGCAGCTACAAACTGGACCAAGACAATGAGATGGGAGATGCCAGGAGGGAGCTCAGGAGGGGATTAATAGGGACAGCTTACACGGACCAAATCAATGGCTGTACTGGAGCATGACAGAGACAGGATCTCAGGAAAAAACTTAAGCATAGAAACTTCTCATTTTAGGAGACCTTACAGAGCACAGTGCACTGTAGTGATTGCCTTTCAAGTAGCTGGTGGAGAAGGGATGCCAGGAGGTATGACCAAGGAGAATCTGAACCAGAAGGCTCTGGATTTCAAAATTAGATGGTTATGTTATGTTATGTTTTGTTTTGTTGTCATTATAGAAGCAAGAAGTGAGGTTCGGTAAAGGGAATTTTAACAGGATCAAATGAAACAGTCCTGGCAGCGGTCTCTAGTCAGAATTGAAATATGGTGGTACCAGTGAAAGAGCCACAATGGTGCTTCAGGACCAAGTTAGAAAAAAATGAAAGCCCAAATGGGAGACACATTTTTGAGTATGAAACCCAAAGCATGGCTTTTAGATGATGCTGACATTGAAGAAGCATCAGGGCTTGGGATAGGGGCAGACTTTGTGGAGAAAAAGAGGATTGAGTCAAAGATTATTTTGGAGGAAGCTGGAGCAGGAAGGGTTGAATGAAGAAGGCAAGAAACTGATGGGAAGATGTGTGATATAGAGGTAAGGCTGAGGATGGGGAAGTGCAGAAGCAGCAAAAGACTATATGTATGAATCATCAGCTTAGAAAACAGTGTGCAAACTGAGGGCAGGTGAGATTCACCAGACAGGGAGGATGAAACAAGATGAGCGAAAATCCTGGGAAGATAAACATGGTGAAAAGGGCAGCTTTTCAAGCACAGGCATTGAGGCATTTAGCAGCTAGGAAGATGAGAACTTGATTGCTATCTCCTGTTCTGAGCATAAGGAGGATTGCTAATGAGTAAAATATTTCGAAATGGAAGAAAATGTTGAAAGCAACAAAGTCAGTCATATTCTAAGCAAAGCCAGGGAGTCCTGCCAGAGAAATGGAGGAGCCAATGCAGCGTGTTGTCTCCTTGGTTATTCTTCTCTCTCCTTGGCATTATGCTTGCTATTTGTGAGGGCTCCTTCCAGACAGCTCTCATGCAAAGAGAGTGGGGGTTGAGACCTTCCTCTTGGATGTAATACCTGGATAAGCTGCAAAACTAAGCAAACCCTGCTGTGGAAGCTGGAAGGGGCTGATGGTCGGCTGCAGCACTGTGGAGTTGTTTAAGGCTTCTGGTGGGAATTTTCCCTCTTTCCAGAGTGTATTAATAGCACAAACGTCCTTAGCTCTTTAGGGATCTCTGGAAATAGCTGGGTAGTCAGTGTATGTACTGACAGCATGTATGCTGATTAAGTAGTGGTTTAGTGTGTTATGCATGTTTATTATTCAGCTTCTGCCCCGTGATGCTGTGCCAGAAGAACAGAAAGAGCTACTGAAGCTGGAGAGAGGGGGGAAGAGAGAGGGGGACTGAGGCGGATGGGATGAAATAAGAGAGCACAAGGTACAGAGGAAACAGGTAGGTTTGGATAGAAAGCAAAAAGAATGTCTGGAGAACCTTCAGAGAGAGAAATATTACAAGTCCAGCCAGCAGGAATATAAATTAAAAGTATGAACTATGAGGGGTAAATATGTAACAGCACTGCAAAGAAAGCTGAATTTATTGTTCCTTGGTGTGGGTGGCTCTATTTACCATCCCCTTGTCTTGGCTTGGATGCAGTTCTTCTGAGTGATGAGGTGACCTCTGCTGATGAAGATAAATTCAAAACCTGTGGTATTGTTAGAGCCTGTTCTGGAGGTGCATTTATTATCCAGCTTTTGATAATTAGGATAGTTGCTTTTAAACAATGGGATTGGGATTTAAGTATAAAATGCTGCTTTAAATAAACTACAACTTTATGCAGCATATAGCTGTAAAATAACAGTTCAGGCAAGGAAAATGGTGTATGAGAGGAGAGGATAGCAAGGAGAGGGTGAAATTCTGAAAAGAAGCCTTTGTATTTCTTTCCCTAAGTTAATAAGTGTTTTGCTGGTAACCATATTGCTTCTCTGTGTGGTCTGGTATGCCATTTGTTTTCTCTTCACAAGCCATGCTGCAGGGAGTGCAAATTGAGCAGTGAAGTCAGTTCTGAATGGTGTAAAAAATGCATCTTGGCATGCCTCAGATATTTTCAAGTGCGTTCATGTGTACTCTCTCTAGACTATAAATTCTGCAGGGCATGAATTGGGGCTTTTTCCCTGTTTGGGCTGTTTTGACTGATCTGTTAGTACTGCCTATAAATAAAGATCTGGTGATTCCCAGTTCTGCAGAGGAAAAGCAGGACACCTGGCATTTGGCAGTGAGCACCTGAATGTCTTGCCAGATCAGGCTGCAGCAGTTTTGACCATATAAGCAAGCACTTCCTTCCTCCTTCCCTTAAGTAAAACTGAACTCTGCTAATTTTCATCACATCTCTGGAGGCAGTGGGAGTCTGAGTCCTGCAAGTCTTCATACTGATACCTTCACTCTTCTCTTTGGCCCTCTCAACTTTCACATTCCCTCCAGGTGAAATATCGTTGTATCGCTGCAAAGATTTACCTTCTGAAATCTGCTCCTGTTCCCATGTCAAGTTCCTTCCATGATTTATGTACTTCATATCAAATTCAAGTGTCCTTGCTATTTGTTCTGTATTTCACTGCCCTTTCTTAATTCATTGCACTTACCTATCTTAATTTCTTAGAAAATAATGTCACTGTCTAAATTTTAGACATCTGTCTAAATTTTGAACCCACTTAATGATTTCAGACAAATTTGACATAACAGTGGGTGTCTCCAAGATCAGATATTTCTATGGGTGTTGTGCAAATGGTGTTCAACTGAAGGAGAGAGACTGTGTTACTGGTGTTACGGAAGGAGAAGGGGATGAGCTATGCACCAGGGAATCTCTCATATGACAGCTCTTGCACCCCAGGCTTCCTTAGTTCTGCTGCTTGGTAGTCAGCTTTTTGTTTTTCTGAGGTCTGACACTCCCTGGCCACCCACATCTTGCCTTCCCAAATTCCCAGGCAGAGAGTCTCAACGTGCCATTCTGTCACATTTCTTAGTAGAAGGTGGCTTTCCTGGGTTGATTTTCTCCATCTTCCCTCAAACTGTTCACTGTTATTGGGGTGCTGTACTGCTGGCAGGTGAGGGGAGGATGCAGTGTACATTTGCTATCCCCTGCCAGCTTTTCCACCTCTTCTTTCAGATTTCTCATTTCCAACTTGTTCCTTTGTTTTTATGCTTTATGTACAGGTACATACCAATTTGAATGCAGTGATGTATATTTTAAACAGATGATATCCCTTGGTGTGGATCCAGTTATACTGAAACCCGTTCAGCTGTAATAGGTCTCCTAGGCTAGGATACAACAGGAGGGCTTTGACGGCACAGCTGTACCTGTTTACAGGCTTCACTTATTACTGTTTGTTCCTGCTCTGAAATTTATTACCCAGTTATCTGTCTGCTTGCATATTTAGTGCTTGCCAAGTTATCGACATCTGCTTTGCTTTAGGGCCATCTTGGTAAAAAATCATAGCCCAAAAGAAGTAGTTTTACTACAACAAATGCTGTCCTCTTGACCAGGGATGCTGCATCCATTTGGGAAAAGCATTCATATATTGTGGGAGGAAGACTGTTGTCTTGTCTCATATAAACACAACTAACATCGCTGTGTCCCAGACAAGGGGATCAACTTTTGGCCAACTCTGGAGAACCCCCTCTCTCTCCAGGTCTCCTGGAAAATTAGTCATAAAAGAAAGCTCTAGTATATTGACCTGACTCATGTGCCTCATTGCCTTGTGCACATTTATTTATTTCAGTAATAGCACAAAAAAGGAAAATCACTTAGCTACTGTGAAAATGAGTGTATTAAGCCCCTCAATTGAAAGGAACATATGGAGAAGAGAGATGAAACAGATCCCCTCCAAAAGGCCCTTATTTGGCTACACCTCAGAAGGAAATACTGTGCCAGCTGCTGCTATAGCCCTGGAGGAAAAAAAAAAAACATTTTGCAGCAAGGTGGAGTCACAGGGGAAGACTAATGCAGTCCCTTAATAAACATGGACTTGTCCATAGCAAGGAGAGGAGAAACGTAGCACTGGATTGAAATTAAATCGCTGGAGCATGAGAGGCTTGTGATCTTGGCCTTCGATTGTCTCCTTATTCCCACAGCCAAGAGCATGGGGAGCTGTGTGGTGGGTACTTGTTGTTCAGCACAGGAGCAGTCCTCAGCACTCACCCAGGCTTACAGAAAGCTCACAGCACCTCTGGAAGCCCAGGTCCTTACCCCAGCTTTAGGAACAGCTGAAGAGAACTGCTCCAGGTTACAAAGCACAGCTGAGTTGCAGGGCAGCTGTGGCAATCCATGGCACACAGTTCAGAGTGGTGAAGGTGGTAGCAGAGGTCTAGAAAGCTGCACAGCCAAGCCCAAGTGCTCAGTGGGCTACTCACTAATGTGGCTGCACTGCTTCCAGTCCCAGGCTTTTCTCCATCTTTTCACAAGGGGAGATAACACCCTGAGACCTGGTAACAATCTGCAAAGCCTCTCCCCAGCCCCTGGGTAGCAACTGCCTGGCAAGAGGGGGCTGCCATTACCTGGTTTTACAGCCTCAGCCCCATGGGCATCATGTCAGTGCCACCAGGTGTGCAAGAAATGGGGACACAATGACAATTTTCTCCCCTTTTCAAGCAAGGTTGCTATTTCATGGGATCTTTGAGTAAAAGAGATTAGATGGAATGAAACTCATCAGGGCAAGGTGGGGGAATCCTTCTGGTGATGAGGAAGGTTTGTCAGCACCTTCCCATCCCCACCGGGATAAGGTTATGTTACAATGCTCCTGTAATAAGATGTCAGACTGGCTGATAATATCCACTGCCAGATGATTTTTCAAAGCTCTGGCTTGGGAAGAAATACTTGTTTTTCTTCAGCAAATCTATAAAGAATAAATTCAGGAAGTGCCTTTAAAACTATAAACTCTTTAAAGTAAAAGTGAGTTCAGGAGGAGTAAAGAAGAGCCCTGATATCACAATGAAAAGAAAAATTCAACTTTTAAAGTGTTGTGTTTTTTTTTTTTTTTTTTAATGTAATTTAACAGAATGTATGCTTGTTTCTTCCAAAATGTCAAAGGCTTATATTTATGAGACAGAGTGCAGCAGAGGATAAATAAAACAAAAGAAAAATATTTTTTAAAGATCACAATATTTTTATAAATACTTCTATTAAAAAGATTAGGAAATGCAACACAATCCCTAAAGCAAACAACCAAATACTGTAGCATATGTTTGTGTGTCTGCTAAAGTGTCAGTATTTTTCAGTTGCTATTAACTATTTCAAATACTAAATGGCAGCATTTCAATTCTCTTATATTCCTTTTCTCCTTCATTCTTCAGTAAGTGCTACTGGAGTCCCTGGCTCTGCTAGGAATGGAAATTCTCTTGGTCAAAAAAAAAAAAAAACAACAAAAAAACCCACAAAAAAACAACTTCACCAAAATATTTAGTGAAAAGTACCATAAGACAGTATGCTGAGCAGTAGATAAATCAACCAGAATTTACCTATCAAATGCAGTTTCAAGTTGACACAAAGCTGTGCTGGTTTAAAAAAAAAAAAAAAGAACTAGAATGAGGCAGAACTGAGGGTAAGAGAGGCTCCAGAAATTGTACTTCTACTGCCTACATTAATGGGTAGAAAGTGTCCTTTCTTTTTTTTTACCCAACAATGGAGAGTTGCTTTAAGATGATTTGTCACATGACAGTCTTGAAGGGAGTCAGGTAAGTTTATAAGTTATTCTCCCTGCTTGTAAATTAATATCTTTCTTATCTGGAGGCAAGTGGTGTGAAACTGTGTAGTTGTTTGGTGTTATTCAGCTATGAAGGATCTGTAAGTATCTTATTAGGCCAACTTACTTTTTAAAAGAGTATCTTTTAATAGAAGATATTTTTTCTGAATAAATTGTGTATGTGTTTATTGGATGCACTCTGCTATCATGCATAAAACTAGATAAGTCCCACCCCAACACATGCTGAGCAATTATTTCTCTAAATCTGAAAGTAGCTGAATTTGCCTGGCGTGAATGTGTCAGCGGAAGCCAGCTCCTCTCTAATCAGTCTGCTGTGCAGATTTAGGTGCATCCAAGACAAACTGTAAGGCCACTAAGCTCCTGAGATTAAAACTCTGGACATTTCACATTCATGAAACATTTAATGTGCTTCGATTTTTGTCCCTTGGGACATAATGCACAAACTAAAGTCAGGGTGACCCCATGGGCCAGGTTCCTATGGAGCCATTACAATGTATTTATTCTGTAATCCTCAAAACTAGGAGGGATTTATACAATAGACTAATGGCTTCAAAGGAGTCAGTTCAGCCTTCAGGGTGGAAAAGTCCACTTTTTAACCCTTGCAGTGCTGGCTCCTTGCTGGGTGTACCCACCTAAAGAGGGAAAAAAAGCCCTCCCTCCAGGCCTAAGTGGGGAGGACACACAAGGTTTGGTGTCCAAGGTGGAGATACTGAAGCTGTGATTGAACCTGAGAGAAAACTGGGGGTGAGGATGCGCCTTCTTTGGATCTGTCCACAACTGAGCCATTCACATTCTGTTCCTAGAGTTCAGGATAGCTCTGTAGAAATCAGTTGAGACAAATATCATCCTACATAAGTCTAAATACATTCTCAAAATCCTGCAAGGCCAGAGGTAACACTTATTTTTCAGTTTGCATGGTACACAGGCACTCATGTTTATAGCTTTTCATAAAATCTTTATGAAATTTCATTGGGGTTTGTTTTTATCTTTATTTTTTTAACAAAGAGGGCCAGCAAGGTCAAGGCAACACAGAAAATCTCCCTTGCTCCAGTTGATACATACCTACATATGTTGCTTGAATAATATTTCCAACATTTCTTTCACTTGCTTTTTAGGTAGATTTAATAATTATGAGAGGCAGGTTGGTACCTGAGAGGCTGCTATCCTTTATTAATCTCCTTAGCAGCTCCAGTGCTGATGTAACTGTGAGAAAACATACCATGCAATTCTAGTAATAAACTTCTGTGTCTTCCCAAAAGGTCCTCCTCCTCATCCTTGGTCCTTTAAGGAATACTCTGTGCATGAGGCACACCAGATGCAAGCAGGCATCTTGGAGTGTGGAGATCTTCCTAAGTACTGTTCTGAGACCAGAACCTGCACCCCTGCCTCACTGATACTGCTGCAGAAGTGTTAGGTGTTGCTGAGGTAAAAAAACTCCTTTTGAAAGGTTGGATTCTTCAAGTTTTGTAGGGGCCAAAATAGATGATGTGTTAACTGTCATGTGACCCAAATGAAATGAAAGGGTATAATTGGAGCTGTATGTGTACTAGGAATGCAAGTTCCAGGATTGTAAATCCACTTATATAGTAAAATCTTGCAAAATATGTTATTTTAGACAAAGGTAAAGCAAAGGGAAATTGAAAGATGACATGTTGTTTAACTTCTGGGTCATCAGTCTTTCCACTCATAACTGGGGAATCATTTTCGCCGTATGGACTCTTCTTTCAGAACAGCAATGTGTCTGCTTTTGTTTTCAGGTTCTCATAACCAGAAAAAGAATTGAAGGCCTCAAGTGTCAGGTGTGGTGTGCAATGATCTTGTATGAAAGGATTAAGCCAAGATAGCCAGGAGAATGTTACTTGTGTTACTACTGACACTGGTCAGGCCCATGCTTTGCACCAGTCCTAGGGCCTTCATGATAGTGACACCCAAGCAGCTGGAATAATTGTTGCTCAAGTTTTAATGTGCTTTGAAACCATTTTACATTCAAGATTTCTGGTATGAAATGACCCATTTGATTTTTAACTTAAAGTCTGAGATTCAAGTGTTCCATCACAGAAACCATGCAGCTGCATCATGCTAGTTTGGCTGCAGTGACCCGGTAGGTAGATCCTTGGTGCTTCTGCCCTGGCACTGGGGGTTTGCAGAAATACTGCTGCCTGTGACAGGAGCATTGCTGTACATCTGTCACTGGGGGTGAGGTTTTGGTGTGAAGATACACTCTGGGAAATCCCTCCAGATATAGCACCAGGGCGCTGCTTTCCATTTGATTCTGTTCAGTTGCAGCATAATAGTTATGGCTTGATCATGTATTAAAATTTTAGGCTACTCACAGTCAGCTGTAACTTCAGCATAAGACTGTGTTTATATTGACAATCAAGCCAGCACACTGAAAGAAAATTATTATTAGTTTGCTGTAACTTTCAATTATGGACCAACATTCAATATCATTGTCTAAGATGCACATCTAAGGAAATGTGACAACTTTTTTAACTGCCTCTCCCCTCTTCATTACAGACTGAGAAGCTTCAAGGCTTTGGCAGCTGAGATATTTGTAAATACATAATTAATGAATTATGAGGAAAGCTTTTTACCAAAGTGCACCTCCATCTACCAGCAGACATGTAATCTACAGAAGCAGTGGCTATAAAGTCTAGTCAAGGACTATTTTTAATTGCTGTTACGATACTGCCTTAAAGCTTCATCTGAGACTGGAGCCTGGCTGAGTCTGGTGCAGGCATGAAATAAAAAAATGGTATTTGTCTCAGGAAATGTACAACCCAAAAGGCTAACTAAGGAAAGCACTGCCAGGAAAAAGAAAACCCCTCAATTTCCAGGGGGAAGCTGAAGTATAGATCTGATACAAAGCCACACAGGAAATCTTGTACAGGGAGGGTTATCACATAGTACCATGGTACTTCAGGATTAATCCTAATGTAAGAAGAAAGAAATAATGATAGGTCTCAGGTTTATGAAATTTGGCTATAGAGATATCTCTAGGTAGTCTAAGAGATATGATCAGGGCTGGACTTCTGCCATCTTTTGGCAAAAGAAGAAATGGCTCCATATGACATAGGAGATATATCATAGTCACTTTTGACACTTGTAAGTGGTAGATGTATAAAATCTCTGATGGCTGGGGACAAAATGGTCTGTATGATAGAGCCCCTCTCTGAAGCTGGCAGGCTGGGGAGCCAAAGGTTATGTTTCCCACCTGAGCTGGGGAGCGACCATCGTGTTTGGCATTCCCGTCTGTGCGCTCTCCTGGGAGCTGTCTGGCTACATGTCATTTGCCTTGTCCGCCAGCTACATCTCAGATCCAAATGCAAAATCCACTACTCAGGGACATTATGTGGATTTGTGACACTACCCGTGGGACTTCGGATCCATAAACCAATGAATGGATTACAATGAGGCATAAATATAGTATTTTCATGGATGACATATAATCCTAATCAATTATTGTTCCTGTCATGTAAAGGGAAGCTGTACCCATTTTTCTCATCCCTGCACACCAAAATTTCAAAAGAAAGAAATGCCCAGTGCAAAAGATTCAATCTCGTAGGTCCCTGCCTTTTATCTACAATTTTACAGCTTATGTTTCCCATTATTAGGTGTTTCCTGTAATTAGTTCTTTGCATCTCTACAAGATTATTATATGGGGAAATTCACTTGACAGAAGCATTTAGAGTTTCTGGACTGAGCAGACTGGTATGTTAGTCTCTGAACGGTGAACTGCATGTCACATCGTGTACTCTCATTTATGTCTGGATTGCTGTGCCTGGAAACAGCTTTGCCTTCTGTTTTGCTTCTACAAACTCTTTCTGTTTTGGAGAAACTGCTGCTACTGTCTCCTTTGCTTGAAATGACTTGGATATCATAGTTGTTTCAGGATCTAGCAAGATGTGAAATATCTTGTGCATAAAGACTTAATCCTTTCTATCAGTACCAGGCAGTTTTATGGGCGTGGATGCTTCACAATAGGGGGAACAATAAGGAAAACTGAGCTTGTGTTTTGTTTCCTTTTAAGACTGAAATGCCATCTTTTATTGTCAATCTGTCCTCTTTTTTTTTTTTCCCCCCCCAAAGCTGCCCAGGCAGTAAAAAGCCTTTTGATAAATAAAGTTAGCATATTAATGCCTCAAAATAATGTCTTATTAGAGAATAGATACGTGCAATGTTTGTCCAGCAGGCATTTCTAATGCAGTATGTTAAAGCTTTCTTCACACTGCTAGAGGTGCTGAAGGGGTGCTGCAGACAAAACCCATCTCTTGTAGCAAGAGCTCTGATAGCTCCCCAGCATCGTGTCCTGCATGTGTTTTACAATGCAGAAGCAGCTGTCCTGTAACATTCAGCTGATTGTAATAGGCAGGGGCTTTTTCAGAATTCTTCCTTGCATTTGAAAGAAATCTTTCTGGTTATGCATGGAACTGTGGGTGTCTCAAGACAAATACAAATATGTTGCCATAGTCAATCCCACACAGGGATTTAATCAGTGCCCTTTCTTTCTGGTTAGAAAAGTTTTAGGGCTCCTATGGTTTGCTCTGAAACTACAGCCAGTTTCCTTAGAGGAGCAAATGAAGCATTTATATTTTGTTATGTGGGCTGAGCTTTTTAGTTGAATGTTGAAAACCTGCTGCTGTTTTTTCCCCTCTCACCTCTGTATACCCTTACCACAGCCACAGAATCTGCTTTTGAAAGGGCAGGGTCAGCCATGCACTGCTGTATTTATAACGCAGGGATTGCTGCAGTTCTCAGCACAAGTGCTTTAATCATCCTTTCATCTAAAGGAGAAGCATCTGGTCCTAAATGTGTGCTTTTTTGCCCCTTCTGCTACAGTGCTACACGGATGGTTGATTAAACCACCCCTCCTTTTTCCTGGCAGCAGGATTGGGATGGCTTGCTACCTTTGTTTCCACTTGGGGCCTCTAAATAGGGCTCTATAAAGGGAATAATAATAAGGACGATCCAAGGCTTCTGTTGGACCCTCTCCCCAAATTTAATCTGTGCCTAGGCCCCACTGGCCAAGCTGCTCTTATTGCTAGGCCTTAAAAAAACCTAAAATATAGAAGCATGTGAATGAAATGATGCTGGAAAAGCCAGCAGGGAAGCCAAATGCTAGGTGCACTTGTCTTACAACACCCATAATGGTTTACGATGAAAGACCCAACTGCAAAAGGAACTTCTTTAAACTGTGGTTCAGCTTAAATTTACATAGATACAGACATTTGCTATTTCCTTTATACAGATACACACATTTGCTATTTGCATAACACAGATACAGACATTTGCTATTTGATATTGCAAGTAGATCTATGCCAAGTAAGATCTTCCCTTTCCTCTTCCTCCTCAAAAAAGTTTCAAAATAATTTCATTGCAGCTTTAGCAGTTTTAAATTTAAAATTAAATGAAGTTGCATTTAGAAATGAAGTATCACTGAAATACTGAAACATATGAATGTTGAAACAGGATATTATTCATTTTTACTTAAAAATTGTGATCAAAGCAATTCAGGAGAAGTGAGATTAAGCCATGAAGTAACCCAGACGATCTTTCTGTTAGCTTGGCTCTGGTCTTAGTGCTCTGCTTTTCATAGAATCATAGAATGTCAAGGGGTTTAGAATGGACCTTAAAGATCATCTAGTCCCAAAATCCACTGCCATGGGCAGGGTCACCTCTCACAAGATCAGAATGCTCATAGCCTTATCCAATCTGTCTTTGAACATTGCCTGGTTTGGGGCATCCACAACCTCCCTGGGCAACCTGTTCCAGGGTCTCACCACCTTCACAGTAAAATATTCTTCCTAATCTCTAACTTAAATTTCCCTTCTCTCTATTTTTACCCCTGTTCCTATCACTATGCTATTCACCTGATATACGTAAGGTAATGGGGTCCCTTCCTCTGTGGGTTGCTACTTGCCTAGGTTCACTCTCTCATACATAAAACCCACCAGCATTTCTGGATTTCCTTGTTTATATTAGGTTCAAAGAAACTAAACAACACATAGATGCCATCTTTTCATCAAACAATCCCTAAAGAGTTACTTTTCAAACATTCTGAGTGTGCTGAATCCCTCAGTTTTCCAGTGAAGGTGCAAAGTGTTGTACAGAGAATTTTAGGCTGGTGGGAGTGAGTTTGTTCAGAGGCTCTACGTGTAGCCCCTAAGTGTGGCAAGCGGTTTATCACTCCCCAGAGGTCTGAAGTTGAAGTGAAGGAGGGAGAATTAGTCCCAGCAGCAACACAGCTGCAGGTTACACAGTCCCCCTTTAGGAACAACTGCGCTTGCCTTTGGGCTGGTGCCAAGTCCAGGAGGTCTATTCACTTCCACGCTTCGCACTTGGCTCAAGTTCCATTTGTCTGAGCAGCAATGGGAAGCTGCTTTTCACCTTGAAAGGCCAGCAGCTCTCCCAGCCCCAATCTGATGCCACAGTGACTAAGGAGGAAGGGAGATCTGAAAGCCTTGTGCATTGGCTAATGAAACATATATGAGGTTGGGGCTGGTGGTGTGCCCAAAGAGGCTTTCAGCTGAGAGAAAACACTGCTCCTTGACCAGACCTCTCTGACCACAATACACCCATCTTCCCTTCCCTGAAAGCCACTTCGGAGCTCATAGGCTCTGTCCTGGCAGCTGCAGGGAATCTCAGTACCCTTCCCAATGCAGATGCCCTGTCATTCCCTGCAAATGACCTGGAGTAGCATTCTGCTCTCTGTCTGCCCCAGCCATAGGTGACCAGATGGCCTTTTGAGAAAATTCTGCCTCCTTTGCTGGCAAGGTTCCTGGAAACCATCCTGGCTCTTCTGCTTTTGGTAGCAATTTTCCCGGAGGGTAAGGTAAACTTGTAGGGTGTACCTACTGGCCTTCCTCTGACTGTGGCTCCAAAGGGAGTTGTACCTGCCATGGGCTAGAAGAGACTATACTCTTGATGGTCTGATGTGCTAAAGACATGACCCGCACCAGAAAATTCTGCAGCTCTGCTCTGTAAAAAAAACCAACAACCAACCAAATACAGACATATTATGCCAGAATAAATGTTCTTTTGCTAGCATGGCTAATTTGGCTCTGGAAATCTCTGAAAGATGGAAAACCAACACTGGAAGGACTTTTTGATGCTATAAACTACACTCACAAGACCTGAATTTTAAGCCCAGCCTTTCTTATCCAATACAGATATAGCAAGTTGTGCTCAAGAGGGCTTCCTTTACAATGACTCCCTCTTAATTTTCTCTAGTTTAAAACCAAACCCGCTGAGGCCTGGAGAAATGACAGTATTAAAAAAAAGGAACAGGGATGTATAATTTGGTAACTCATTCACAACATGTTTCTAGATCTGGAAGGTGATTCTTATGTTTGCCAGCACAAGTTAAGAGGATGCGGACGTTGTACATGCTGCATTCCTCCTCGTGTGGGGAACAAAACCAGAACAGGATGCAAACTGCTTCAGATTTCTCCCACTGCTGACCTTGCTGCCACTTGTGCCAAAATGAAGACAACAAATCCTTGGAAATCACCATGTGTGTGTTTCAATTTTTAATTGAAACTTTTTAGCTGAGCTGAAAGATGGGGGTGGTGGGAGGGAGAGGGGAAAAAACAAAGCAACACACTTCCCCCTGCTCCCAATGAAAAGAAACTAGAGCTATTAGATTCACTTCAATTGCCTCACCTGACCTGAAATGAACTCCCTCCCTCAGGCCTGTAAGAAAATTCAATTAAAAGGTCCATCTGTGAGGCAGCAGCTGAAGGGGAATTACTGTAGGGAGGTCCACATTTTCATAAAAAAAGAAGCCCCCCTCTTTCCCTCCCCTCCTTTCTCCTCTCCTTCCTCCTCTACCCCTGATTAGGCCCATTCCTAACCACTAAACCACAAGTACCCCCAATTAACCAGATCTGACCAAATACCCTTTATATGCTCCTTTCAGATGTAGAAACACTATAGATTTTGTACATCCCTAAATATCGTGGGGTGGGAGAGGGGGGGAGGAGCGGAGGACAGAGGTTGGAAATCACAATGTCCTACCCCAATTAAGCTGGCTGATGCAATGTATTAAAGGCCACTAATATGCTAAAGACTGTTGCTGGTAGTGAAAATAACCACCATAAGGCAACAACAGTGTGCAGCACCTTAAAAACACAGAGGTGACAGGGAGAAAAACCTGGTTCCAAGGACCTGTCTCTGAAAAGTCTTACCAGCATGCTTGCAGCACCCTGCCTTGTCTGTGCTCTTACAATCAGAAACTTGTCCTACATGCTTGACCAGGATTGGATATGTTTGGGGTGTGGTGTCTTGTGTGTTACTCCTATGGAGGTATGACAGAGAGCCTGGGAGGGACTGGGACAGAGTGTGTGGGTGAGCCGTATGTGGCTCGTGGCTGCCGTGGAGTGTGAGCCCCAGCTCTGGTCCTGCAGGCTGGTGGGGACCTTGTGTTGCCTCCCACCTCTGGGGCCACTTCTGTCCAAGGGGAGGCTGATGAAGAATCTGGAACTGTCACGCTTTTATTTTCTTAATAACACCTTTTCAGGTGCATTATGCTGGGGTTTGTAACAAATAACCAAGCGGTTCCTTGAGCTCGTGTGTGGTTTACTTTGTGCTAGCAGAAAACCTGACTTAACTGTGCCTGAGAATACATGCACTCCCTATGCACTGACTTCATTTGTGCTTGCACAGTGTGTAATCAATCACTTTAAAATACCTAGCTCCCAGTGCTTGCTTCCCTGGTGTGGTGTATATTGTGCTGAGTTACATCAGTTCAGAAGGATTCGTTTGAACATTGACACTTTGTGCTCCCATCAGGTTGGGCTCTCAGAGCAGAGCCCAATTAAAATTTTCATGCTACCCTGCTAATATATACATATACATATATTGCCTTTTGCCTAGAAACAGCAATGGAAAAAATCCTTCTAATATAGTTAGGGATAATAAGGGGGAAAACATGTCAACAATTCATGACATGAAATAGGTGTTAAGCATGCTATTAGGTTTTCTTTTTTTCTCAGCTTAAGGTTTAGTACTGAGAGCCTGTGCATTTTCTTTACAGATATTTGGCGTGCAAAATATTTCAGACTGTGTAGAACAGTTTGGCAAATTGGTCCTTTGGTGTCTTTATTGGCTTGTTTTCACTTTTTCATTAAATATGTAAAACGAACCTTGTTTTACTGCAATATCAACTGAAGCTCTATTAAAAAAAATTATAGACCGTTCAGACAATAAAAGAGCTTGTAAATCAACCAGAGATTGGTTATCTGCTCAATAAGATCATTAACTGTGCACAGGGGGAGACAGCTGTGGCAGGGCCGCTGGAGAGAAGATGCTAAAAATTAATTTTACAAGGAAAGTTAGCTTTGCCAAGTTTGATTTGTTTTAGGGATACTCCCTTACTCTTTGTTATTCATCTCTCAAGGCAGCCTTTGAAATCAGGCAGGCTTGTGATGAAGGGGTTGGGGTATTTTTTTTGCAATGTGTATTTCCGTGAGATACCCAAAATCTCACTCATACAAATTGTCACAGCTTGACAGACTTGGAACCTTATAATGTTAAGTCCTAGTGGAGGTGCACTGGGGAGTGTGAAACAGTGCCATTGGCTGCTCCTATGCTGAATGCTTTGCACTGGAAATGTTGAATGTTGTCTCTATAGCATGCTTATAATTAATATTGTGCATGGCACCCTCTATGCAGCTGCTCTGTATGTGTGTAGTGTATGGTGGTTTTTTTTCCAGCTGCTTTCAAGCTGTTCTTTTGAATCTGCCACAATATTCATGCCCTCCTCCCCCACCAGGCTGAAGGACACTTGGAGATTTGTTTCTTGTTGACTCTTTAAAACCTAGGTATCTCTTATGATTAATTGAGAGCCAAAACTGAATGGAGGTTGGATGAAGAGAGAAGGGGGAGCAGTCAGCTTTCATTGGAGCAGGTCTGGAATAAAGGTCTCTCCAGAGAAAGAAGGGTCTTCAAACATTAGCACACTTTGCCTAGAGGAAACCCTTGCCTGTTCAGGAAACTTTGGCCAAAACATTTAGTACCTCTCTGTCTCACTTTTCTCCACAGATGGAGGAGATGGAACGGATGACCAGAAAAGATGACAGAAAGATCTCTCAGAACTGACACAAGAATCATTTACTGAGCATAGTAAAGGGATTTAGACTCTTGAGAGGGAAACAGTCATCAAACACTCTAAAATAATAGAGCAGATATAGGCAGCCTGCAAGGTTTAAATGGCTAGTTGAATAACCTGTGTCACCTTTCTTGTGACCTCCTCTTTGCTTTTTTTTTTTTTTTTTAAGTCAAGCACCTGTGTGTATAATCATCTCATAACTTAAAGTAGTATTCTTCCTTTACCAATGATAAATTTGGGATGCATTCTTAATGCAAGGAATTAATGGAATATCCTTCAGCTACATGAGATGAGATTTTGAGAAACTGAGCGATAGAATGTAATGGCATGGGCAATCACTTAGGGGCTAATAAGAATTTATGGTTAAATGGAAATCCATCAATTGTAAATGACAGAGAAGGACAAGACTGGCCTATTAGTCAATCACAGAATGTCTGTGAATCTCTGAAGTGATGTGGGCAGGAAAAAAAAAGAACAGGCAAAAAGTGCGAAGGTGTATCTGACAGATGGTGTTCAGCAAAGAGGAGGAAAAAGGGAATATTATTCCACTGGGCTCCCATTTAAGAAGGCTTTGTCTAGTTCTAGCCATCTTCACTGGTAAAAGCTGAACTCAGACTGTAGCAGAGACAGGCTTCTTGGACAGTTGGGAAAATAGGAAGTTTATGTCCCAGGAGAAGGGTAGAAGAGTTGCACTTATTCAATCTAGGAAAAGATAATTTAAAGGTACTTTTTGTCTCTAAAGATACAGGGTGCAGCAGCAGGACTAAGAGTTAAAGGACAGTGCTAGCATGAGGTAAATGGATATTAACTAGACACAGATGGAATTTCACAAAGGTTTCCCAAGCATTCTGGAAAGAGGCTCCAGAGCAGTTGTCCTGTGGGAGTCAGATGGGGCAAATGGCATCTTTGACTTTCCTATGGCACCAAATTTCTTAACCAAAGGTGATTCATTATGTGGGGTAGTCACTTTGAGATATCAGTGAGCTGAAACATGTGGTGTTGAATAATCCTTTCGGGATCAGTTTTTCTGTGTAGGGTCTCCATAATTCATGTTAAGTACTCTCAGGTGTGCATGTGCACACATAGAGCAGCCCCCATTTTCTCGTCATTGCCTCTTCTGTTCTGCTGCCCTCCAGGAGCTACTGTTTCTCTGCACTTGACATCCTCCATCTTTAAGCAACAGAGGCTCACCCTCCCTACATGCTTTTAAGTTGATTTTCCTGCTCCCATTGCAGCTCAAGAGCAAGCTGCTTGGTCCAGTGGGCTGGCTTATATCACATTTTCATTATCTTTCCTCCTCAACAAAGACCTTTAGTGAAGGCCCCATCTTGGGTTTTGGGCCAGAAGGAACCCCAAATAATAACCTGCAGAGTCTCCTGGCCTTTCCTAATGTCAGTTATTTACACTGAAGCCCTCTTGCCTCTTCTCAGAACACCATAAACCCTGCAAAGTAATCAGGCTTAGGTGGCTGGCGTGAGGGAGCACCCTGAGGAGCCAAAAGCTCAAATCATTACCACCTGTTTTGTTCCTCTGTTGTATTTAACCATATGCTTATTTGCTAAGCAGAGATCTATGTCTTGATTACATGGATGTGGAGTGCCAGCTATAACCTGAGCCCTATCTGCTAAGGGCCCCTCCAGGCACTATTGCAGCATGAATTATAAATGCTCTTTCCAAAGGACAGAGTCACTTCCCTTCACAACAGTTGCAAGGGCAAAGCAGTTTAGACAGTGAGGCCAGCTCATATTTTCTGTCCATTGAACCTTTCAGGAGGTGGCAACCATTTTGGAAAATGAGCATTTTCCATTCTCATGGCAGGGTAAAGTAGCAAGGATACATAAAAACTAAAGCAAAGACACAAATACCTTGCGATGTATAATTACATCATGAGAGCTGGCAATGCTGTGGAAGAGATTACCTAAGAGAAAATGATTGATACTTGAAAAGATAAAGCTAATGTTATTTCACTAGGAAAGTAAACCTTCTCCTTTTTATTTCATAAAGTTTCTCTGATGATCAGCTGATAATTTAAAGATAATTTTTAAGTGTGTTTTTAATTTGGAAAGTTATGCTTCAAGCCTACCAAGGTTCTTACGCTCTGCTTTGGACTACCTTTCCTGAGAATTCAAGGGATGAGTTCCCATGAGAAAGATATGAGAACCAGCCCTGAAAACATGGCTAGGTACCAGGTTTGGCTTAGGTGAACCCAAAGGTGAAGTATTAGAAACCACTAGCTAATTGAAGAAGTATAGACACTGATTTTGCATAATGTAACTGGGCCAGGTGCTACACTAAAAAGTGATCATTGCTGTTGTATGTGGTCATCTAAGTCACGCAGGATTTTAGCTCTTCCTCTTCCCCTTTGCACATCTGAGTAAAATATGTAGTGTTGTGCTGTGGTGAGACAGTTTTATGCTAAGAGGAGGGATGGGCAGTTGGTGTGAATTGTACTGCACTGCCAATTTGAAACTTCTGTCATCCTTTATGAATATTTGCACAGCCATAAGCATGTGTTTGCTCCACTTTCCTTACCTGTAAAAGTGGGATCCCTGACTTCCCTTCTTCTTGCACATGGTATTTGTGAGGCTTACTTCGTTACTGTTTGCAAAGCTTTTTGAATTTACAAAGCTCTATGCAAATACCATGTTGCTCACTTACATATATCCAGTAATGTAGGAGCACTTTAGGCAGATAAGGTTTAATTAGAGATGTGGAATAGTGCAATAACAGTAGGATTTTATAGGTTCTAGTATATCACTGCCTGTGCTATCTGTAAATGATGAGGCCAGAAATTACCATTGGAATTATCTAACATGGCTGCCTGAATAATAAGCCATAGTACTGTTGCAACTTTTTTTCCTCCCCATTTATTTACGCTTGGAGAAAGTCACTGTATGGACATAGGAACAGGAGATTTATAAGCTCTCTAGTAATTGATTTGCTTTTCTCATTTATCTTTCACTAACCCCACGGAGTTCACAGAGGTTTAAAATCATTTTACTTCAACATGAAATTCAGAAGAGTATCTTGTCTTGATTTCCGAAGTAAACTTCTGCTATTAAAATGAGTGAGTACCTTTCGTATTAGCAATATTTAACCCCATATTTCTAATAGAAAGGTTTAGAAAGAAGAATGCAGGCTTTCCAATATTGCATGGCTCTCTCACAATTATTCAAATAATGCTTAACTCAAGACCTTTTTTCTTGGAGTTTGTATATTTAATATGGACTTGTCTTTTTCAGTTGATCTTCTTCTGTTTGCGTTGTATTTATTCAGCTCTGGAGTAGTGTCACATAAGTTTATGAAGAGCTGCTGTAGATCTTGTATCCTATAAATCATAGGGTCAAATTCTTGCCCCAGAGAAATCAATGAAAAACCTTCCATAGATTCGAAAGTCCTTACAATTTTACTCATTATGTTGGCATGAAAATGATGTTAAAGTAATGCTAAAATAAACTGTGGAAGCTTCAGCCTGGTATGTTTGACTATTTGTTTGGATTTGTGGTCCATTATTCAACTCTAATGACCACTATTTATTTGTTCAGTCCAATAGTCTAAATTTTTGTAGGCACATCCTTATTTTCTTAATGCCCTAAGTCTGAAAAAAGGTATGTGTGTGGTCTTTATTGCCTGTATGCTGTTGTGTGGTCTTTTCGCACTTTTACTAATTTATCTGTTTACTGAATTAAGCCTATCATAAATATTAGAGTAGAATTAAGTAGCTTACATTTGGCTAGGTAAAACCTCACTGATCCATAGACTGTTTGTTTTTCGGTGTTACCTGAACCCACCCCCCAGTTGTGAGATTCACAGAAAATATCTCGGGTTTGGCTTTTTTTGTAAGCAATACTCCTTAATAAGAATTAGTATTAAGAATAATAGCAACATGATAACTGTGGTCCCATGTGTTCTGCCATGAAATGCCAGACTTAATAACATCAGAGTCAAGCTCTGTTGTCCTGAATTTAAATGTTAAATATTCAAGATCAGAGGAGCTCTAGTATTTTGAGCTTAATTATGGCTTCACTTTAAGTCCCTGGTAAAAAGCTGTGGGTGAGATCACAGTTTTAAGAGCCTGCTCCTGTTTTACCTCATAGCAATGTGTGAGGTAGTTAGGATAGTTTCAACAGGGTCTCTTTTTGCCTCAATGTGCCATATGAAAATTTACAGGATGGTTTTTATTCTTGCTTGAATATGACACTGTTATTTAAACCTTCACTCCCCAAATGAAGGTTTTATTTATGCTTCCTCAAATACAATAGCACTGTGGAAAAATGAAATCTCTCTCTTGGTCCACTTTGACATAGTCACTGGGTTTTTATTCCATTGTTCTCTCAGTGGTTTTATTTTATTTTATTTTATTTTATTTTATTTTATTTTATTCCTCGAGGTAGCTTTCTTTGTGTATGTGGCACTTATAGGAGAGGAATAATTAAATCAAATGGAGCAAAATCTCAGCAGATCACCCTTTCATCAACTCTACTCCTTGGGTCAACACTCCCAGCTTACAAACTGATTAGGAGCAAAAAACTCTATGCGAAAGATTCAGTCTTATTGTGCTTTGTTTTGTGTACGTGGATAATTCCCTGCAATAAATCTTCCTGCATACCATCCCTCTCACTCTCTGATGTTAACAAGACTGAGATCTATGCGTATATCTACACACATTGTCTGTCTTGAGCTGGCAATGTCTTGATAAGAGGTTCATTATTATCCACCACTGTCAGAAGCTGTTCTGAAATGATCTGCAAGGAGAAACATCATGTATGTATTGGGAATTTTTTTTTTTTTTAATTAAATAGAAAAAGTGTCATGAAACTTTCTTCAAAGGTGCCAGGCAGCTGTTTCTTATGAGGCATGTTGTTCTTTTCTCAGGCAGTGGGTCTTTGATAAGAGTCTCTCAGCACCCTCAGAAGTGTTTTCCAGGTTAGAAGGATGAGAGAGAGGAGATGGCAGTCGTGATGCCACCGGCTGATAAAGCCAGAATGCAGACTAAGCCTTCAGATCAATAGGAATGCAGACGGCTGTAACACCAGACTGCCTGGTGTCAGCTTTAATTTTGCTTCCTGCGCCGGCAGCACCCAATTTCCAGCGCTTGGAGTCAGAGGAAACCTTCCCCTGCTTGCCAGGCACCCGTCGCTCAAGCAAACAGCTTGTAAGCACGGGAAGGGCAGGCAGGCAGGAAAGCATCAAGAATTACCACAGAACCCAGGCAGTTGTTATCCTCCCTCTTGCCTTTACCCCAGGGGTGCCCACCGGTGCTTTTGCTTTCATGTCCACTGTTGCTCCTGCCCCAGCACAGGGTACCGAGCTGCCTGGGCATCGGCCGCCTACAGGCTTAGCCCTCTCTCTTCTGATGTTTTATTTAGAGTAAGATTTTACACCTGTGTATCTGCTGTAATTTTTTTTGGCGTGGTAAGCAAGTTTCAGCTTCACCCAGATGTGCAGGGTCTGGCTGTGCTGGCAGCTTGGCAGGGTGTGCTGATTGGTGGCATTGGGCAGCCCGGCCAGGGCAGCTGGTGGGACAGCAGAGTAAGGCAGGCAGGCTGCCCTCCACGCGCAGGTGTCTTGTTTAGGTCCTCGCTGCGGGATCAACAGCTCCCCCTCACACAGCCACAGGTCTTATGTTAAGTTACTGTAACTCAGGTGTGGCATCGAATATCTTGACTTTGAAATGAAAATCCTTGGTTTTTATGCAAGGCTTAAAAAGAGGCTTTGTTTCTGCTCTTTATGAAGTCGTTGGATTGTGGAATCAACAATGTAATCTAAGATTGGGTTATAAAGGAGCTAAATACTGAAATGCAATTACAGAAAGGGCCCCAAATTTTTACTTTTCAGAATTTCACAAAACACTTTATTTAACAATCTTCATTTACTGAGCACCAAGGGATGCCTGCAGAGAAGACCTGCAACACTTGAATTTATAATATAAAACTTGAATTGTGGGGAAATGCAAAAAGCGGGAGGAAATCTCCCAAATCATCTTGGTTTAATGATGGAGATAAATACAACTTGTATGTTTGCATCTCATTTCTTCCAAATTCTAAGATTGTGTAGGTGTAGGCATTTTTTAAAATCAATTCTAATCTTGCAACTGATGTGCCTGCTTGTAATCAGCCTAACAAAAGTCCAGCATTCAGAAATCATTCTCCTAGACACTTTGGCATTCTGAACCTTAGTGCAAAATTTGCAGTGTTAGCAAATTTGCTTCTCCTATTGCTGTTGCATTGGACTCCTGAAAATCTTTTGACTTCATATTCATGTATATAAATGTATATTCAAATATAGGCATAAATAGCACATATAAAATATTGAACAGCACCTTGAGGATTTAAGGTCCCTTCCCAGACTTACTGCATATTTTTTCTGTCTTTTTGAGCATATACATTTTAACTTTAAAATCAATTTGCATTGCAAATATATCTGCTGTTACATTCTGGACTCATCTGAACTTTTAAAAAAAGTTAAGCTTAAAGGTTGAGGTTGCTAATATGACACAAGCATTCAATAGTGGTGAAATAAAACCACAGGGTGATAGCTAATCTGCCTTGTGAGGGTAGTTGGGGTTGGAGGCAGCTGAATATACAAGAAGCTGATCCCTGTCATACACTGTGCTAGGCATCTCAAGAGATAAATTTCTCCTTATCCAAACTCTTTGAGTCCACAGGCAGACAAGAAACAGCAGAAAGAGAAACGTTAAATTGTCTCACTTACTCAAATGGCTTTTAAAATTTGAAGAATAATTACAGGTCAATATCTTTAACCATTTCATTGCTCATCATTTTACTAGGAATTTTCAACAAATACACTTACTCATTTTGGCCCATCTTCCCCAAAACTGTGTACTTTTCCAGTTTTGAGCCACAGAACTTGGACAGAGTAATTCCTGCCAATAGTTTCTGATTTAGTAAATTGAAGCATTTGCAGTTGCTAATTAAAAATATTAAGGAGTAGTTGTCTCTGCCATGGCTACAAACTGTCAGTATAGCACAGGCTCTTTGATTTTTGTGGGCACTCTATAAAACTTGGTCCAGCAGGAGCAAGGGTAATTTGATTTAATAAGCTAATAAATATGTTTGAAATATGCTTCCTGCAGGTTATAAAAACAGAAGGGTTGAGCCACAACACAGGAAAAGGAAAAATTATGCACATTAAAAAAAATACAGATTTGGGAAAGAAATCCCCACTGACGTGACCAAAATTCACTAGGAATTTCTATAAGTTAGAACAACATTTTCCCTTTAACCTGGTGACAAAGT
This sequence comes from Donacobius atricapilla, assembly GCA_013397315.1. NCBI lineage: Eukaryota > Metazoa > Chordata > Aves > Passeriformes > Mimidae > Donacobius > Donacobius atricapilla. Next base: position 742,076 of record WBMY01013742.1, read on the forward strand.
GCTTTCTGCAGAAAGGTCCAGGGATAAGTTATCCTCTAAGACAGCAGACAATAAGCTGTATGGCTTCCTTTACTGAATGAGCAGAGAAGGGAGCAAAACAAATGGTATAGCTTTCCTTGTTGATTCATTTGACACTAATTTTATGTTGCCTCTAAACTGATGATTTCAGTGGGCTGGCAAATAGATATAGAAATAAATTAAAATTCGCTATGGAGCGATGCCAAAGTCAGAAGTGGAAGTTAGAAATTTTGGCAGCTAAAGGCGTCTCGTCTGTCTTCTAGGACCAAAGACAAAATGAGAGACTTGCAACCCCAAATTCCCAAGTCATAGAAGCTGGGTGCTTCTCTTAAAATAACAGGCAGTGACATCACTAACAATGTTGACATTCAAATTGACATAATTAGGTTCTTGTAGTTAATAATCCATCTGTTCAAAGACATGGGCGATGCTTACCTCTGACACTGTGGTTCCATCCATAGTGCAGGCTTATGCTTGGCTCACACTTGGAGCCCTGCTTTGGATATATGGAGTCCTTTAATTTCATCTCATAAAACCTGAGGACCCGTAGGGTGCTTCAACTGCTTGATTGGGATCCAAAGCAAATTCTTGCGTAAGAATATGGTATGATAAAAATAAGAGCCTGAGGATGCATCCCCTGTAAGGAGCGTTTGGGTCTGGCTTTGGAAGAGTTCAGTTCTCCTGATCTCTCTCCTGCTCTTATGTATCTTTGTGGAGCCTTGCGCTCTTCCAAGCACAGGTCAAAACTGTGGTGCTCAGGCATCAAAGCAATAGCATTAGAAAAATCTGGAAGTTATTTGGTCAGAATCCTGCTGGGCATGTTTTGTTTGTATTTGTGTAAAGTTACTCGGTTAAAGTGACTGCTTTTGGGGAAGGATACAATTAACAATGACAGCATCATTTCGCACCAAGCTGTACCTTGAAATGTCTCTAACAGAGTGATTATTTGGAACAAATATGTCTCAGGTAAGAGCAGTGCTCTTAGCTATCTCCATCTGACTGTGAGTCTGCCTGTCAGAAGGGACTGACATGCTGCATTACTGATAGAACCGGGAAGGGAAAGGAAAAGAAGTCTCATGACTCCTGATAATAACTTTTAAATGTTCATTTTAACAGTTTTAAATTGAATTGTTTCCTACTTATACATTTATTATATATTTAGAAATGAAGTGTTTATTTTTTCATCGTGAAGTCACCTTTTCCTTGTAAAATAAGCACCTTAAAAAAATAAGAATGTAGGAAAATTTGTTTAGGTTTGAATGAAATGAATGCAGTCAAATGAATAGAACACTTTTTTCATTAAAAAGTTCAACCTTAGCTACATCCTCACTGCTTTTCAGCATCCCACCTGAGTTTAAAAATATGTTCTTTACTGAGCTCTGCCAGTACCCTTTTCTGCATCCTGTTGGGCAAAATAGGTGTGATATCCTAGTACGCATCACAACTAGTTTTAGAAATTCTCTCCCTAGATCAAACTATCAAGAAAAACTGCCCAAGCCGCTGGCATATTTAATTCTTTTTATCTGAATTTTGGACCTCTGTTTTAAACTGGTACAGGTAGTTTGGGTGCAATTTTCATTCTGCTGCCAGCTGTTTACACTGACTCTGGAATGCTACATCATCTTGATCTGATTTGAAATTTTATATGAAAAAAATGTAAATATTTGCCAATAAGATTTAGGAATGAAATTTTGAAATCTGCCTGATTTGATGAATAGTTTATGACTAGCTGATTAGCAGGAAAATTTTACATGCATACTTATGTTAACACTCCCTTTCAGCGGAAACATGTCTGTTGCAAGCTGGATCAAGTTTGAGAGATTCCACCTCAGGTAATAATGGTATTAATAAGAGATATTTTCAATATTCCCTGCATCTAGGATGAGATAAATGACCACAACTGCAGAAAATTTCACTTTCTGTGGGTTTAGTTTAACTGGAAACAGAGCTGAAATGCAACTGCTCTGCATGCATTTATTTCAAGCATTGCTTTACTCGATGAAGACATGCTATTACATGAAATGCTCCTGTCTATTAGAAATTAGTCAGGTAATAGCTTTTTACAAGGATGAAGGCATTGCTTAATCCTGAAATCTTTTAACACATGGGCTGTCAAAAGGGTCTGCTCTTATCTCATTCATTGAGGAGGCAGTTTTGTATGGAATTAAAATTTTCATTTTCTCAGGGTGTCGGTACATTTTTTTGCAAAACTCAGTGTCTGTGTGATGACAGAATTTATTTCATTCATTATTATTGCCACATATTGAAGCATTTTATTTCAATTTAGTAGACTATTTTTGTTTCCATAAATTATCCAGACTATTTCTAGTTTAAATGATGGGAAGGATGCCTCTGGTGTTAAGGAAGATAAAAAGGGAAGGAAAGATATATTTGAGATTACCTCTAGTGTCATGCAAGTTATTACCTAGCAGTCTGAGAAGAGTTTGCAGAAGTGTCTGATAAATATGTTTAGAACAAGCCTGAACTGGAACTACAGGGCAGACAGTGAAGTTGCACATCCAGCTTTTGATTTTACCCATTTTCTCAAAATGCAGATGAATCACTTCGGACAGAAGTCCATCCTTTCCTGATAATTTTCTTAGTTTAATTTGTAGTGATCAACAAAAGGCACTGTATTACCTTTTCTGAGTAACTTTTAGTGCCCTTGATCACACCTTGGTGTATTATTGGACTTGCTCCATGTTTTGGGTACAAGCTGATGAATCTTCTGCCTTTGCCCACACCAATGGGAACAGAGGGTGTCACCCACATTAGATGAATTGGCAAGTGGCAATAGAGAAAATAAAGTCTGCACTTTTGTTTTGACAGCATACATGGGTGAGGGACTGGGGAGGTCTGTCTTTGTGAGGACCTAAGTGATGTGAGAAGGAGGGTTTGCATGACATTTTTGATGTTGTTCCTTCAGTAGAGGGTAGTGCAGGGAGGTTGCAGCCAGAATGCTCAGAATCTGCCCTTTGGTACCCGAGGCCATGTCCCACACCACCAGTTCAGAGGGGGTTTTGTGAAAAACAAAATTAGTGTTCCTGCTGAGAAATGAAAGGGAGCATTGACAGGGTCAGGAACTACCAACAAGATAGGCATAAATGGGAAGTCTTCCCCTTCTTCTGAATCTTGGTACTAACCTAATGACTCCAGGTATGGGAACATTTGGCCAACTCTGAAGGAAAGTTAGTTTTACAATTAGAAAGCAAAATATAAAACTTCTGAAGCACCTCCAGTGTGGGTTGGATTAAGTGAATGGTTTAAAATCTGGAGCACTCTTGAGTTTTAAGTTCTTATTCGCAAGATAATGCCTTTCTAAACCTTGGCTGTAACTCATTGGTCTTGTTCTTTCTGAAATCCAGTCACAGGTGCAAACATACTGCCTGTTATTTCTTTCCTCAAATGTGTTGGCATTTTCTTCTTTCAAGGAAAAGAGGAAGACCACTTTTCCCTTAATTAAAGGAAAAAGTTTAATCACTCACCAGCTCTACAGTGGATGAATGTCAGTGTAATTTAACCTGAAAGTACTTGTGAAACCCAGCTCTTCCATCCTGCTGAGGCATAGCTGCTGTCTGGGGGATTCTTTACTGGGTTTTTCAGACACAAGAGCTGCATTGTGAATAGGAGGAGGTAATCTTACCAGTCAGGTAAAGGTAACATACTTTAGGGAGACAGGCACACCTGGTGGTACCTGGACCAAACTGCGTCAACCACCATCTAAATTAACTGTAAGAATTTGGTGTTTGTACATATGCATGAAAATCGTTTATTCTTCATTTGTTAAAGGGACATTGCCAAGACTGGTAGGCCTAAAATTAGCTCCCCAGCTGTGTTTTGCTTTGCAGGCACGTGCATGTCTGTTCTGTTCCTGGAAGCAGCTGGGTGTTGAAATCCACAAGAAACCTGCTCTGTGTGAAATGCAAAAAGAATATGTGATCTTTTAAGATTCCCTCCCTTTTGTTTGTTTTTCCTTACTTCTCCCATCTCTTTACGATGATGGCCTTTTCTGGCTGGAGACCAGAATTCTCTTCAAAGTTTCTATGTGTTACTTTTGCTTCGGAGGCGAGAGCATGAATTTGCTGAGACCAAATTTTCACCTATCAGTCCAACATGCCAGCTACAGGACGTAAACTGCATAGCCTCTTCAAAGCATGCTTGGGATTAATTTCGAGCTTGAAATAATGTTTCTCCTTGGCAAATTCATGCCAGCATCTTCCAGCTGGATGCCTAGTTTGATTCCGAGAAGGGAACATGCATCTGGAAGAAGGAGGAACGTGGATTTTGTGGTTACAGAAAAACTTACCAGAAAGCTCTTTTTGTCTAGCCTACAGCCTTTCCTCAGAGTCAAGACAAATAGATTTCTTAGACTCAGGAAAGCAGTTTTTTAGTGTCATTTTTAGATGACTGTAAACTAAATCGTGGCTTCTGAATTTTCATTCCATAATGCTTGAGCTGTTATGCTTTTAGTCATATTTAGAAACAAACAATTCTCTTTTCAGTGTGGAAATATGATTTCTATATACCCTAAACAGTATGCCAGCAGTGTCTGTGTCTCCTGTGTGAGACTTCCTTTATACATGCACATTAGTAAGGCTGAGGGCAGTATCTGAGAGGGATGGATGAAATCTGTTGTCCCACTGTCGCCTTGTGACGTATTTTCTGTTCTTTGTATTTCAGAAGGCACTTGTAAATTACATTGAGCCTCAAAGTGTTATGTAAGACCCCAAGGCTCTCCTTGGGGCTAGCGTGAAGAGTATTTTTTCTTTCTTCATTCCTCTCTAATGATAATATCTGTGAAGGCACAGAAGGCACAGAAGGAAAAGTGGTCTTCCTCTTTCCATCGAAGGCATAGAAGGAAAAGATTTTTTCTTTTAATGGTAGAAGTAATTCCGACTTTGCTCATAACAGAGATGGGCCAGGCATGGCTGTCACTGGACTCTGTAAAATTAAGTATGATCCAGACTTTGATTGCTAACAGGACTAGTGAAAGGCTAGACAGCTGGAGGTGGGTTTTCCATTGATCTATTTGCCCCTTGAGTTATCAGAGACAAACTGTACACCTGACAAAATATTTTGGCAACTGAAATGCTGCAGAGCCAACTGCAAAGTTCAGTTGCAACTTAATGGAAGAGAATAAACATTGCACACATGTAGCCAAAGTACATGGGAGGGTTTTTTCCTACACTACTCCTGAGTTCACTAAAAGCTTATCATCTGTTTGCTTAGCTGCTGGTTCAATTTAGAATAATATTTAACTCTCACAGAATCTAAACATCAATGAAACTTTAACTTGAAAATCGACAATTCCTATTGCTTCCAGGCACAAATGGAGGAAGATGGCCATCATACACTGCTCTTCATGAGAGTTACCAATAAATATCTCTTATGAAAGGCTTGATAAAGCATCTGCTATTAGCATTGTCAATATGGAGAAACTGAAGTCAAAGAAATGGTAAATAGCCTGCCGGGATCTACAGGGAACATCAGGCTGTGCTTCTGCAGTATCGTAGAGTATCCTCTGCTAAATCAAAACCGCAGGAGCTCCATGGCAAAAATTGATGGACTGGGGTTTGTGTTTGATCCTGACTTAAATTTACTAAAAAGATCCTGAAGGAGGTAATTTTCACATCTGGACTTCACGTTATGTCTGCTTTATTTAGGAGTTTTAACAGGTGTTGTTGAGGTAGAAGCTTCAAGTCAGAAAGCATCTGAGAAGTGACTGGTGTCCCTTTGCCTCGTCTATCACAATCCATACTGGGCCTGTGTGAAAATAAAAGACCTCATAGAAAAAGGGTTTTATGTAGAAAGTTTGAATTGTAAGTGCCTGAAGTCATGTGATCGATCATATTATTTTTGTGCAGACACCAGTGAGGTTTGTGGCTGTTCATGGCCTGAACACGGACTCAGAAGGAAGCAGAGAGCAGTGGTGATGACTCTGGGACTGCTCCTCGCTGCCAGAAGCTTCCCTGTACCCCAGGACAGCAAACAGGTACCTTCTGAAGCGTGATCCTACAGGCAAACATCCCCTTTCTGTGAACATGTTTTGCCATTTCCAGCCCAGACGAGTGGTCTGACAAGCTGACAAACAAGGGCTTTTTGCAAGAGGCGTCCCCTGAAAAGCTGAAAGCAGTGGGCAAGGGTAAGCTGAGACTAGGCGAGCAACAAGCTCCTGGATATGGTGAATGCTTTCTCTGTCTTCTTTCTAGGGTTTTTTATCTTTTCTGTGGTGTGCTGTCAAGATCCAGTCACTTCCTCAAAAAGCAGATCTAGCGTTGCTGACTAGGAAGCACCCACACTAGCCATCCTTGGGGACTAAAATCTCCTTGCAGTGCTCAGTGTCGTTAGCTCTGACCAAGGCAAAGAACTTCTGCTCTACAGCCCTGTCCCAGGCAGTGAACCCATTTCAGTATGGATGCAGTTTCAGGAAAATAAATGCAGTTGAGGTAGCAAAGCAAAAGGGTAGTTGTTGCTTTTTCTAATTTTAATGCAGTAACTTCAAGCTCCTGGGCTTTCCCTTGTCCTTTTAGTACTCATCAGTTGAACCTTGATTAGCCCTTAATTAGTGAGCTGCAGCTGAGGATCATGAATTGTCATCCACAGATATTCACAGGGGCGGTGGGAATCTCTGCTGGCCTGCCATAGTTTGTTGCTCTCGCTCCGGACCTCAGTTTGTCCAAACACATTGTGCAGTAGTGGGACAAGGGCATATGGGTTTGGATGCCCTATTTTGCACTTGGAGGTACTTTTGTAGATCTGGTGCGCCAGAGGTATCACATGGAAGAGTCAGAGCAGCAGGCAGCAGGATTGTCAACCTTGGCTGACTTGCCTCCTGTTGTGTCTTTGGGGACTATGCCAGGACAAGCTGGCATGGCCCGTAACCAACTTTTCTCCAATCTACCTTGAGCTAAGGGCAAAGAAAAAGGTATTCCTCTGGGGAACACCCTCTCACCAAAGCCTGTATCTCAAGCCATCACTGTTCTGTACCAGGCAAGGGGTGAGGGGCCGCTGACATGAAAAAGAGAAGTTGTTTGTCTGCCTGAAAGGGAAAATGAAAACCCATTTTGGGTATTCTTGCTGAAGGAGGATTGCATTCCATTTTGAGGTGGACTACAGCAGAGAGAAGGTGGTTATGTGAGCTTGCTCCATCCAGGTTTGGGGATCATCTGCAGCCACCACAGAATGAGACCAGGAAATATTTACTGAGCTCACATGTCACCTTCCTTGACATGGCAACACTCAGAGCAGGAGGAGGGACTGGAGCCAAGTGAGACTGGTAAAAGACCAGCACTTCTTCACAGGGACCTGCTTCACCTCAACAGTTACGGCAACAAATCCTGCTCTCTACATATCTCCATATGTTTCAGAGTTTTGAAGGGACACGTGGTTGCCTTGTTGTATTTTAACAATATGGCCCTTTAAATAGCGACTGTAGTTTACACTTTATTCAGCAGACAGCCACTATAATTCCTAGGGCCTTCAAGGCAGTGCTTCAAGCTGCCATGGCTCCTGGGCTGCCAGAAGGTCTCTGACCACAGGACGCACAAGGCCAAGGAAAATAAGAAATCAGAGCAAGAGATGCAAGGAATATGTTTTATTTCTTTTAAGCAAACTCATGTACAATTTCACAGCATGGCAAGGAGGAATCAAGGCTTTTGCATAAAATCGTCATCCAAGGATGCCTCCTAATCTCTGATCTCCTCAGTCCTCATGATCAAACAAATAAATTGAAGCTGTCACAACAATGGCTGTTGTTTGACTTGGTCTGATCCAAGCTCAACCTGCTCCAGCCCAACACCATCTGCTTCCTCTGCGCTTGCAAACAGTCTGCAGGACACAGCAAGGTCTTCACCGGGAAAGGTGGGTTGGATGTTCACCCAAGGGTGAGGACCTGTGATTTCCACTGTTCAGGTACCCAAGCTGCTCATATGTTCTGCGGCCAAGCAGCAGCTGCTTGGGTGGTGAGCAATGGAGATGGTTGGCATTGACAGTGAACGGTTCTGAGAGAGAGCTTCGGCAAGTGCTGCTCACCCAAGAACAGCAGCAGCAGGGTAGTTCTGCTGTTTCATACTGGGCCAGCTCCAGAGGGTCCTGGCCAGCCCAGCCAACATCTATCAGGCCTGCATGCCCCACACCACATTGGCTCTGATGTTTGTGGTTATCTTCTGAAAGGCCCCAGAGATCCAAAGCTTCCTGTTGATTATATACCCCTCCTTGCTGGGGGAGGAGAAGGTGGGGAAAGGTTTTCCATCCATTGTGGTGACACACCAGGGGAACTCCATGGAAACAAAGACTTCTCTGACCTCTTGAATCCCACTGGGGAAGGACTGCATGTGCCAAACACCTCCTGAGCCACCCCACGTGAGGCTGGCTTCCTAATCCTAAACTCATTATTTGCGACTCAGAGGTGGAAATGCATGGTTGCCAGCTCCCAAATGACTGGTTCAGCCCACTCAGGACTCTGATCCTCTTGAGGTGGATTGCATCTTCCGGCCCACAAAAGGAGTGAGCTCACCATGGATCAGGCTGAGTGTGTCTCTCTCTCCCCTGGCAGTCCTCCCAGATTACAGCATGACCCTCAGCTATGAGTCACCTCTTTTCTCACAAACCCAGACGCTGTTCAGAGCAGGCAGTTGCTCATCTGAGCCAGTGCTGAGAATTTACTGCAGCAAAGTGAGTTTGGCCTGCAGTGATTCTTTCTCTGCATGTGAACTTGCTGACTTTTGCTGGTCCCCCTATGTAGAGCATCTTTGTGCAACTGCTTCCTCAAGCATGGACTAGCAGCAGTGCTTGGGAGGAGAGAGGGAAAATCCTGTGGGGCTCTTGCACGGCCAAGGAACAAGTGATAGCCAGGTGCTGACCATGCAGTGGGGCTTTCCATGGATTCATTTCTGTTGACAACGCCTAGCAGTTTGCCCCAGCCCTGCTGGCTGTAATCAATACCTTATATTGGGCACTGATGTTGTTGGTGTGAGTGCTCCTTCCATACATCACTGGAGATCAGTAGGGTCAGCACAACCAGTGACCACTGTACCTGATCATCCTGGCAGAGCCCAGTGGGGAGCATCAAGGCTTGAGGGGAAGACAGGTAGGCTGTTGAGTGGGTTGCCAACTTTGTACTCTCCATCAGACCTGTGCATGCACTCTGAGCCAGCTGGTTCCCACTTGCAAGCCAGAAGATCTAATTTTGAGAGCAATACCAGTACTGCCTTCGGTATCAGTTTTGCTGTGTCTATCCAAATACCTTAGTCAGCCTCATGCTGCTCCAGAACTGGAGGGGTGAGCAGTGCCTGGGCTATCCCAGGTGCAGGCACAGGGTGTCAGGGGCACCGGGCAGCCACAGGGCTGAGAGCCAGCTCCTGCCGCTTCTGCCAGCTGCGATGCACAACCAGAGAAGTGAATCAGCAACACTGTGATGCACAGTCATGAGAGAGCTGACTCTTCCTGCGAGGGCTGTGAGGATGCTGGGTTTGAGGAAAGGCAAATTCAAAGTCCCACTCCTGCTCTCTGCTTGTTTCCACACCTGTATGCTTACAGCACTTTCAAAGGAGGAAGAACTAGCCCAAAACTCTGTGTTTTGCTTTGGTTTGTTTGTTTCCTCTCTTCTGGAGCTGCGTTCCTCCTATGTCGTCTGGTTTAGCATTTTGCCAGCTTGGCTAAGTATCTTGTAAGGAAATCATTTATAATAAAGCTAGTATGCTGGGGTTTATCATTTATAAGTGTGGGTCAGGGTTTAGTTCACTGTGTTAAACTCTCCATGCTGCATGTGATTTTTCAAGCTTTGTCAGGAACAAAAAGTTCTGGGGATGTGCAAAGCATGACTGCATGGTTTCCATGGAGACTCTGCTAGTTAGGCTGTGGAAATCCTGAAAAGGCCAGAGGATGACTGACAATACAAGGTCTTAGCGGCTGATCTGAAGAGCCAGACTGAATTAATGAGATTTTTCACAGAGAGTTATTAGCAAGGCTAGCACTGTATGGCACTTAGGCCTCTTTCGTTTTCTCAGCTGCAGTCTTGGAAAACAGAAATGGAAATATATAATTGCTGTTTTTTAAGCCCTTTTAAGAATATTTAAACCTATAACATTTTAAGGATGTAATGAAAAGCAGGTTTGTTTGCTTTTTTAATCATTTGGATACTGTTATTACTGTGTTTTTGGTGGCAGTTGCCCTTTATCTGTACAGAGATGGAAAATTCAATAATACTTATTACATTGAGCAGTTAATTCCCACATACTGTGAACACATTACTGTTCAAAGTAAGTTATCTCGAGTTCCATTTAGAGCCAAGCACAAGATACCATGGCTTTATATCTCCTAGGGCCATATTAATTATTTATTACTGACTGCTAATACAAACTGTTAACTCTGGCTAGTCATAGTTTGTTCGTTTATCTATCACTTACTGTTTCTTCCCTGTGTTTCTGCCTACCTCCTTTCAGCAGTCTGCTCAGGCTATGAATGCATGCATAATTTTGGACCCAATTAAAACAATACCAAAACTGTTATCAGTCTGAGATGCTGAGTTTTGATCAGGACTAACTTTCCTAAAACTTTTGCAGTGTCTGAACTGCAGGATTTCAGGGGACCTTTAACAGGTCGATGGCCAATAGTTAAGAGGGAGATGTCTATTCTTTGCCAGTGAACTAAATGGATGTATCTGCCTGTTTCTGGTAGGAGTAGCTTGTTTGCTGTTTCATTTTCAACCAATACAACAAAAAAGTGTTTGAACACTCTCCTCCTTTCCCTGGAAAATGCTGTATCTGCTGAAATCAGCACAGCTGGTACAGCAAAGCAGCATGTTGGGGACTGCTATTTCTTGTTGGTTTGCACAAATGCACATGCCCATATGTTTCTGGGAGATGTAAAATCATAATGTTGCTGCTGAGTAATCCACAACAAAAGCACATGCGGGCTGCATTCCTTGGATTCCTGTACAGTAGACTAATCCACTTAATCTCAGTGTTCGTTTCTCTGGCTGGAATTTCACAGTCCCTTTTGATTTGCTGGTTTGTAAATCTCTGATTAAGTGCCTGGGGGAGGGGAGGGGTAGAGGATATAATCTCTGAAGCCCCCTCTTTCCTCTCAAATGGTTTTGTGGGAAGGAAATCTGTAAGTTGAAGTAGGGGTTAGCTGGTCTTATTTGGCCATCGTTTTGTCATCATCTGGTGATTTTTAAAAATATTTGTTTGGTAGTTTTATCTGTTTTCAGCTGTTCAGTGCATGGGCAATGTCTCTTTTTGCCACATGGCAACATTTCCACTCCCCAGGCTTCACTTTTTTTTTAAAGTATTGTTCTTTTTTTTTACTTTTCTAGTTGTGTTTTTTAAAACAAAGACACTAACCAAGACGTGCGGAAGCTTTATTTTCTATTAGTGCAGCAATAGTTATCGACAAGCACAGAACACAGGAGCTAGATGTCGGCTGTGAAGCAAATTTCCAGAAACCTGCTATTTAGGAAGAGGCACGCATATGAACAGAAGATAAATCCCTAGCTAAGCAGGCAGATAAATGGGAGAGCTTGGCCTCAGGGGGTGCTCAACTGATACCAATATCAATTTAGGACCTGCCCTTGAAATATAAAGGTATAAGTAAATAATAGAGGTGGCTCACCTGACTTAATGAGTCATAAAGGATGGGAAATTAAACACTGAGCTCCCCAAATAAACCCTCCATTTAGAAGAGTAAGTTACCACAACCCGCAGCATCCTCATCCCCTGCGAGCGCCCTGCTTTCGTGAGCGTCGTGGCTGCGAGCGAGGCTGTCCCCAGGCAGGGTCCCGCGTCCGGGACGCAGCGGCTCCGCTCGGCGCGGCTCTGACTCACAGCCAGTCCTCCCCCTGCCTGCTGCTGAGATCACTCCCTGCCGGAGCGTGAGGACACTTCCCAGCTCCTCGGAAAATTCCTCCGCAGCCCCACGCTGCCTTCAACAGCCTCGAAGGAGGATGAGCTTTAGGTTGCTGCCTCCCCCCCGCTCCTGCAGTCACGCATCCCACTGAGCAGCTTATGGGTGTCCCCAATCAATGCTGCTGGTGGGAATGATCTGTCACTGAAGCCAGGCGTAACTATAGATCAAAAAAAAATTAATCAGAATGGGTCTGAAGAAGTGAGCAGGCAAATAAACAAACATATGGGCTACCTGACAACACAATGTTTGGTGAAGCTTTACTCAGGGAGAAAGGATAAAATCTCCCACGCTCTCCAGGGCTGTCCAGAGACATTTACAATTAGATCCAAACTGAGTTTAGGCAACAGATTTAAGTCTGAGTTGAACTGCCTGGACTTGGATCTGAAGATGCCAAGTCCCGTGAACTGACCTCTGCCCAACGTGCTGAGAACTGCACAAGAACAACCTCTCTCACAGGGCTTCTGCCATCTGGGCTGGTGCCAGGTCCCAGGGCGTGGAGACACAGCCTGCTCTCAGGATGGGACGTGCTGGTGGGATTTCAGCTGCATCTGACTGGGAAGTGGAAAACAGATTCTTCTAAACTTTGGCTGTAAACCAGAGCTAAAGCCGCTGGGGCAGTCAGGCCCTTGGGTATCAAGCTGATTTTATTCGAAAGCTTGGAAGTTTTTGTTCAGATATTTTGGCTTTAGCATGCCTGAAATGCTCAGAGGAAGTACTGGGAATGCTGTGAATCTCACCACCCATACTGTTAACCTCCTACAGCCAACATGGCCTCAGTAATTCTTTTGAAAGGGCTCCCTGGTAGGATTGCTGCAGCTGAAAGAGAAAGATAAGAAGCAATGGGCAGTCAGTGGAAACAAGTAGGGTCCCATGAGGGTATTCCCACAGTGAATTGATAAGAAGGGTGATAGATAAATGCCACCTGAACTTTGGGTTCAAGATGTAGAGCAGATAAGTGAACCACAATGACTCAAAGGCAATAAATCTTCTGTTCCAGACAAAATTAATCCAAGGCTGTCACAGGAGGCTAGAGAGGAAATTTGGAAACCCCTTTGGAGTGAATGTCTGCCAAACTTGGAAAGACATACATTGTGCTGTGACCTGTCAGTCTGCATGAGCCATGCTGCTGGGGTGCAAGCCAGACCCCTTGGCTTTGTGTCCCTCACGGTGCAGACAGTGCTGCTAAGAAAGGATAAATACAGGAACTCATAGAAAAGTTTTGTCTTTCCAGGCATGTGTCTGCTTTCAAATAAGCTTAAGTGCAAGTGGGCAAGAGAGAAAATAAGCAGCAGCAATGTAAGACTTAATGGGATGCCAGCTGGTTTAATCAAACCCTCTCTCAGGTGTGCCCACACTGAGAAATGAGCGCTTGCCTTCACAAGGCTAAGGCTGACCTGTGCTAGCAAACGACCATGCTGTTTCTGTGAGCGTGTTACAGCCTCCCAGCTTGCTGACCATCTGGTGGTCTCTCCTGTTAGGATTAGATAGGTCTTTGAGTCCTGTTCATATAAAGGCAGCTGAATGGTTTGACGCCACTCTTTCATGGCATGCAGTGCTTGGTGGCGCTACGGGCTTGGCAGGTCCCTGCAGTGTGACCCACTGGGTGTTGAGGAGACTGTGAGAGGGTATTGCAGACTGCAACCACCTCCCCTAACCTCCCTGTCTGCCCAGCTGCACCCATCCCTGTGGGCTGGGGGTGGCTGAGGGCAGGAAGGTTATCTTTGCTGCTATCAGGGTTATCTAAAATAAACAAAGCTATCAGGCTTTGTTTATTTTTAGATTACTCTGTAAAGTCTAGAGAGAGAGATGAAAAGAGACAGCGTAAAGAGGTCTATGCATGCCAGACTGTCTTGCTCATGCTCTGGCTCTGAAAACAGGGAAATGTGAAAGGATGGGCAAATCTAGCCAGATTGATTGAAGATGGCTCTGCCCACGTTTTGAGTGGCAGATGTAGCACGGGGGTGGGCTCTGATTCATTTTGGTGCAAAGGCAGCAAGGCTCTGCCAAATCCTCTGCTTGAGCCGAGCTGGTGGATGTTGAGCTGAGGAGGATAGACCCATCAGCACAGCCTGCTGCTCCAATAGCTCCTCTCAGAGACCAACAATTTCCACCTGGGAAATGCTGAAAACACCTTGTGGGAAGTTCAGACCATCTTGAAGTGCCCTTTGGTGGGGGTGGGCCTTGGCTGCAGGCTATTTAATGAACAGGAAAAACCCTTTTCTATCGTCCTGTATTACACATTACAGGGAATATTTTAAAAGTGGGCAGTTCATTGTCATTCAAAGGCCAAATTTAAAAGCGATCTGGAAAGATGGTTACTGTCTGCCCGGCTCTGGCATTTCAGAGCTCATTGGGGTTGACGAGGGGGAGCCTGGTAGCTCTGAGCCCTTTCAGTCCTGCCCCTCAGCAGAAAACAGTGCGACCAAAGGAGGTGAGAAAAGCCACCCTCCCTGCCATCCCCCCAGGTATGGCAACAGCGACTCTCTAGCTGATTGTCAGCGACTGCTAATGAAGTGGAAGGAGAAGTGACTTTCAGCGATATCCACACAAAAATGAAAAGTGTGAAAACCACTGGCTATTTTTGGAGAATTCTGCCTTGCCTCCTCCCGCCCCGCCCCAATTTAAGCATCATCCTAGGTGAGTTGGGAGATTTTTATGACTATATATGGTTGTTGTTGGGGTTTTGCAGCAATGAAGTTAATAAAGATGGATATCAGCAACAAACTGTCAAGTCCTGAGCTGGAGAGATTTTTCACTCAGTGAAATAGACCAGGGAAAATAAATTATCCAAGAAGTGGTAGAGCTTGTAAATATTGACATGTACAAGCAAGGAAAGAAAAGTTAGGCAAAATAAAAATGGGTTGAGAATTGCTCTTTTTCAGGTTATTGCTTGGAAAAAAAATACTTTTACCTAACATCCTGTCTGGAAGAGTTAATATTTTTCAATTAGAAGTGTTTGAAAGGGTGTGTTGCTGTTTCTCCAAGACAGTATCTCAGTTTGATGGTCAGTCTACCTTCCCAGCCTTTGGGACCACGGTGAGCATTAGTCCTTCATCCTTGTGGTATCTATAGGAATACCCATGACAGAGAAGACTAAGGAAAGAGGAAAGAAATGCAAGGTGAGAGGTAGAAGAGATCAGAAAGAAACTGCTCTTTTCTCTAGTTTCCCACCTGAAAAGGGGATCTTTTTAAGATCTCCATAAGAATACCTTTTAACCTCAGCTAGGATCCAGGCCTATTGCTCAGTGATTTTGCTAGTGCATTCAGGGAGATCACACAGGGAGAGGCAGAGCTCCACAGGTCCCGCTAGCTGTTGTTACCTATCCCATAGAGGGGAGATTTTTGACTCCCTGGGATCTGCCACCGTGACACATGGTTGTTACATACCCGCTAACTAGTGGAAAACATCTTTAAAACACCTCCTGCTTTGTTTTGCTTTCCTCTGCCTTCTTAAAGCTCTAAGAAGCTACTAGGTTTATCCTGTGTAGTTAACCCATCCATGGTTGACTGGTTGTTTAATTGGTTTGTTGCTCAAGTCCTCCTTTCTTCAAGCCAGTTTGTCTTCATCTTTATGACTGAAGGAGAGTTTGCATTGCTGTCCTGTCTGTACACCCTCTGGAAAGGCTCCAGACCTTTGAATGTTACAACCACATGAAGAGCAAGCCAGTGATGTAACCCTAAAGAGGAGCTTTTTTTTGCAGTCAATATGGGAAATCTTTTGTTCCACCCTGGTATAATGTAACTGTGCCAGTGAGCATAAATAGCAGTGGTGCAGTAGCCAGTAGTGTTTCAGCCTCTCGTTATACCTGAGTGGCCAAGCTGCTATAATTATGGTAGGTAGAAATGAGGTTACTGGGGATGGTGTTCTTACAAGGCAGGCATAAAATTCTAAATAAAAGTGTTTCCAGATACTCAGTGAAATTAATGGAAGGGAAAGAATAGTGGTCTTTAATTATTTCAAAGCCAGGCTATTAAGGCAGATGTACCTCATCAGTCTTCTAAGAATATCCTGGGGATATAGCCAAGACAGTATTTTTTTCCTCCTATCATAGCTGATTTAATATCTGCACTAGTGCACACACAAGAAGATGATATGAAACTTGTGCTTTTCAGTTCAAGTCCCTGTAAATGACTCCCCCTTGGAGATTGTTAGAAATGGAATGGGGTTGTTGTAACACATGGGAATCAGTACTTCAATGCATGTGCCAGGAAGGCAAAGGTGGGTTGACCCTGTCTGTGTTAAGTCAGGGAAACTATGGGGTTGAGCTAAGCAGCTAGTGGAAATAAAAAGAAAACCTAATTCCTAGCAGGCCCCAGTGAGCATGTTTTTATCCAAAAAGCAATCAGAGAGAGGAATATGACCTACCAGATGGAATTGCTGAGGCAGAGGTGAAAGTTAAAAACAACAATAACGGAACCCGACCAAGTATAATTTTGATAGAATGAAGACATTAGACAGAAAAGGCCCCAGCAGGAGAGTTTGGCTCATCCTGAGCCCAATATTTCATTTGTTTTCAGAAGACCCATGGAGAAAGCCATGTCACAGCCCCATAAGATGTTGAGGCTGAACCAGGCTGAAAGATGCAGTGCCTGCAGCCCTGTGGTGGGGCTGAGGCTTGCTGGCAGCAACCTTCCTTGGCTGGTGGGTCAGGTAGTGGGAAGGGCTGCTGTGCCTCTCCTCCTTACCAAGGCCTCTGAAAAGAGGGACTGGGGGTGCTGGGATCTGAGTCCCACTCCCGTTTTCTCTGTTACAGTATTCCACAGCATTGCCCCTATTAGCTACAGGGAAATTCCGTGGAGACATACTAGATATGGACTTAATTCTCAACCCTCCTTTTGCTGTAAAAGGGATTTCGTGTGCTAAATGAAATTTAGCCCCTCTTTATGACTCTCAATGGTGCCCAGCAGATATGAAAGCCTTAGTGTAAAAGAGAATCAGACCCTCTCTGCCTATAAATTTTGGCCTGTCTTTTAGAGCCACTGATGGCGGACAAACTCACTACGAAAACCAGAAAAACAAACTGGAGCTGCTGTGAAGAAAGTGTGATGGAAATTGAGGAGCATGTTTTTAAAATCTGCCCAATGTTTTGCCTGCTGTTGCTGTTTTGCAGTGTGAGGCTGGCTACGGGCGCCCGGGACGGCCTGCAGGAGCACGGAGGGGGACGGAGGCAGTGTTGGCCTCGCTAGAGGAGGTGGCGGGGAGTGGAAGGGAGAAGCCACAGCAACGGGAAGAGCTCCGTCAATTCCGTAATAACGGGGTTGTCTGCTCGAACTTGGCTGGATACCAAGTCAAGGTTTTATGGTGTGAGTTCATCTGCTGGCTTTTCCCTGTACATGATGTAATGCTCTCTGTGAGTGCGGTATTTATTACACCCAGCTCTGTAGTGGGTACGTGCAGTCAGAGCCAGCCTCAGAAAGTTTGGAAACGGCTTCTCGATCTTTTTTGCATCCTTTCGGCTGACCTATGACATAATCGGTGGGCGCCCTGGCTTCCCTCGGGCTTCCTTGGGCTCCCCGCTTCCCTCCGTGGCCCTCCCTCCTCCTCGCTGTCCCAACGGTTTGTCAAACTGTCTCGCCTTTATCTCCTCTCGCAGGCTTCTTGACAAGTCACAGGATGATTTATGCCCCGATAACTTCTGCTTTTAAAGGCTGGGCTAATAAAAGCAGCCTTTGCAAAAAAAACGAGCTTCTGCTGGAGGTGTGGGGAAACTCACCCGTCATCGCACTCAGCAGGCGAAAGCACCATCTCAGCAGAGACGCCGGGGGAGCAGCGCCAAGGGCCGCCTCCCTCCCCGTCCTCCTCTGGCGCCCGAAGGGATGTAGTGCTGGGAGGATGGGTGGGAGGAAAACCTGGGCAGGCGAGTCCCAGCAGGTGAAGGAGCACAGGGTGTGCATCGCCCATTTCCCTTTCTCCCTGTCCCGATATGCCCTGCTCAGCATCCCGCGGAGCTGGAACCTGGTGTGCACCTCGGCAGCAGGTGGGGGGACAAGGGCTGTGTGTTTGGGATGTTGGTGGTAAGGTCTGTGCTCTGCTAAAGGAGGAAAATATGTAATCATTATGATACTGTTTTCAATGTTTTATCTACAAGCTTCCTCAGTGCTGGGGCTGCAAGGAGGCCAGGGATGAGGCAGGCAGCTGGACCTGTGATCCCAGTGCGCTGACCGCAGCACTGGGCATACCACAGCTGCAAACACACGTCTCCCTGCCCTTCATTAACTCCTGGCCTTGAGGTTTACCCCAAACCCCCCAAAGGCACTGCAGCTGCACCAGGAAGGCAGGCAGCAACCTGCCCCTATGCAGCGGGGCCAGCAGTGCAGCAGGGCTGCACCTGGGGACATCTGTGCTGGCCTTACAGACCTGCCCAGTTAAATGTTGCTGGAACTTCAGCCTAATGGCCATCCACCCTGGAAGCTCAGATGTGGGCACAGACTCTGTTCCTGTGTTTTAAACCCTTAAATCAGCTCCTACTTCAAAGCACTCCCACTGTAATTATAAGACCAGAAGGATGAGGTGGCACTGGCAAACATAGAAAGCATAGGAATATTTTTGCAAGATCTAACATATTTAAATTCTTCTTATGAGTTGGATTTATAATTTTATTTTTATATTGCAACTAGGAAAGACAAGATTTTCCTCTGACTGCTTTATTAACGTGGGTCTGAAACCATTATGCCTTCCTGAACAAAAGCAAGTAGGCCATGCCACAACTAAGATCAATACAGTAGGTTTCCTGGGATGGAAAAATCATGAACAAATAAAAAATCAGGTGTTGAAATGAAAGCTGAGTCTGTACCTTAACTGAAACTTTTGCAAATAATCAATGAACACAGAGCAGAGAGCAATTTAGATTTTATAAAGATTTTTGTAATTATTTTTTGTGTGGTGTAGTTGATCTCTCAGAACTTTGTTTTTTGTTTTTGTTTTTTTTTACTCCTGAAAGACATGGTTGTACTTGCCTAAACTCCTAAACAACCTAGTTAGACCTGAGAAAATATTCACAGCAAAATTGAAATTTAGGTCAAACTTGCTTGGCTTCAGGTTTCTTTATGGTCTCTAAGCTCAGCCCTGGTTCACTGGGAGGTTTGCAAAAGACCATGAACTTTTAGAGGGAAGACGGACTGATTTATGAGTCTGCCTGAAAAGCCACATGAAGTTTGCCTTTCACATGACCATGATGCAAAAATATCTTCTTCCCCACTCAACCCCTTCCTGTGGTACTGGATAAACTCTGATGTGTTTTATCTCCTGTTTCTGCACTGAGTCTTCCCAGCACAAGCAACATCTTGCTTGTTTCATTAATAAATCACCAGTGGTACTAACAACAAAATGTTCACAGCTCTGGGATTAGTACTTGTTACTTTGTGCAGCCCCAGTCTGCCTTCAGCTGTTACAATCCAGAGGAAAACGTGCACAACAGCATTAGCATCAAGATAAAATAAATCAAAATCGGCATAATTGTCATCCTGTCTGGCTCATTGTAGCAGCAACAAAGGCCTCTCAACATCTTGTGAGGCATGCCAGGTTGCAGGAGGGCATGTTGCTGTTGCATCTGGTTGGGGAAGTTGCACGCTTGGGGAAGTTGCATGCTTGGGGAAGTGCTGCAGGATGGAAATGGCCAGCCATGTGGGGTGCTCGCTGCAGTACTGCCCCATGGTCCACTGCAAGGACAACTGTGGCACATCCAGTCTAGGGGGGAAGGGGGCCACTGGTGGTGTGCTTTTTCAGGTTACTTTCACAGTCAGTGTCTCCCACAGGGTTAGGTCTCTCTATACTCTCACCACAGGAATAGTACAATCTTTTGTTAGGAGTAAGGGATTCCACAGCTTTTCTTGTCTCCTACACTCAGGCAAATGGTTGGATATTGATCTCACATCTGATGTCTTGTTTCTCTGTTTCCAGACCATGTGAAAGACTTTATCAGCCATCTACAGACACCAAGACCTAATCTGGGCTCAGGACAGTCCATCTTCTTTCAAGCAAAGGGCGCCTCTTCCCTTCCGTGTGCACACAAGCTGCTCCCTGCCAGCAATCTTTGCAAATGCAGCCACTTCTCAGATGGGAGAGGCAGCTGTATAGGGGCCGATCTCCATGGGTTTGACAGCATCCTGCAGTGCCAGCCACTGGGGCTCATCTTTAGAGTGCCATGGATGGCCCATGGAAAGTTCCCATCTAGCCCATGTTGCCAGAGAGGAAAGGGTAGGATGCTGCAAGTGAAGGGACAGCAGACTGCGATGGCTTTCAAGACCTCTTGAAAGGTGTTTGACATTGGAAATTCTTTGGAAAATTGTCTGGATACAGGAAAAGACCAGTCTACCCCAAATACACGGCTGAATTCCCCATTATTGCAAGGACTGAATTCTCCTTATCGTAGGGAAAACACAGGATAAAGAAAAAGCTGTAGATTTTTGTTTTAACCACCACATGCCCCATTTAAAGGCTAAGTTGAAAATTACTTCTTCAATTTGGAAATGCCTTCCATTTCACATTCCAAATTAATTTACAGTAAAACAAATTTGTCCATTTGTAATACTTTAGGGGAAACACTTGGAAATCTCCCAAGCAATTTGATTCAGCAGCTCTGACTTATCTCTTTCCCTTTTTCCCATCCTCAACTTTTTGCTTGTTGATTTGGGGTTTTTTACATTCCTTTATGAGGTGGGATAAATATTAAATAAGACAGCAATTCCAAACGGGACCAACAAAATGACTGTCACTCAGCTCTGCTCAATGGCAACTCCTCCAGATCATATATCAGCCAGAAGGATCACTGCAGGGTTGCCTGGCTCATTTCCCTCTGTGGTTTGTCTGTGCAGATGATGTGGGTTAACCTGGGAGTCGAGAAACTGGAGCTGATCCTAGGCCCCTCCTGCACTTCTGAAGAGCACAAATGCGTGCAGCTTATCGGCCAGCTCACAGGTCATTTCCATTATTGGGGATCTTTCATTAGGCTGGTCTTACTCTTGATATATCGTATTTCTTCTGCTTGAGAGTTACTTATATTACTCCACTGTTTATCACTTTGTGGTTTTATTTTATATTAGCCCTGGCCCATAATGACTTATCAGGCTGTGAACACATATAATGAAACTTGAGCTGCATTTTTTCTGGCAGAGCTGCAAATAGAACTCAGTTCATGGAATTTCCTGATCCTGTGAGCTTCATAAAGGTGTGAGGTGATAATTCAAACCAACACCTCACTTGGTCTTGTTGTCACATGAAGTTAAAAATCCACAAAAATAGTTCACAGCAACTAAGGCTTGGCCTTCAAACCATGACAAAGAGGGTGCCAGAGGAATGGAGAATTGAAGAGTCTCCAGGAACAGAATATTATAAATCCTTTTTTAATAAACAAGTAATTGTTCAAACAGATCCAAGAAGAATTTGTAACAGAGTATAAGGTTAAGTGATAACTTGGTGATAGTTGATGGAATGAAAATATAGCCTAGAGTTACCTTAGATGTGCATAACACTAAAAAAGGCACTTCCATTGAAATTTGTCTATGTAAATGATAATATAATGAACTGGACCAAGATTAGCACATGTGCATTAGGAATTCTGTCATATTGAATGAAAGAAACCTACTTTAGGGACAACACCGAAAGTACAATTACTTTGAGGGCAAATCTGTCTTCAGAAATAAAGGCTTGTGAGATTGCAGGAAAAAAAAAGGAGCAATTTCAGGCTTGTTTCAAGCTGTTGTTTTATTTGTGTCTACTCAAAATATAGGAGTGTTTTATGTCAGAGGAGCTTTCCCCAGTGGGAATGAATGAGAGACTCTAATGGATAATAAATGCTGGGGGTCAGGAGGTTTTCAAACTTCTTTTATATTGTGCACTGCACTGGCTTGGAACGACTCACAGTCCTTTACCCTTTTTGTCCCAAGGAGCATGCATCACCTTCCTACCTCTCCCATAAATGAAGTGCAGTGGCAAAGCATTCAAAGTAAGACCTAGAGGGTCTAAACTGGAGGTTCAAGTCTTACCTTGGATTTTATATTAAAATCTGGAGACGATCTGGGTGTTTGTAGGGGTCTGGTTATTTGAACTGGCAGTCAAAAGGCCTGGTAGGGATGTGACTGAGCATGCTATAAATCCTGCTGGTCTGAGAAGCCCACTGGCTTAGGAGAGCCCTTAATCTTTAACACACAGCTCCCCTCTGGCTTTCACAGATGTTGCTTGCTGTGAGAACACAAGAAGGGATTTGGAGAACAGTGTTCTCAGCCACTCTTATGAGAATTTGGATGTGAGAGCATGAGGAGAGATCCTGCCTTGTGCAATCCTTCAGGCCCTCTACAGTGTCCATCAGGGTCCCTGATGGAGACCTTCATCAGGCTGTAAGATGCTGTTTGGGAATGCCTGTCCCACAGCATCGATAGACTGTCGCATCTTCCTCACTGACCTCAGAATTTGCTGTGGTGCCTGGTGAGATCCACAGCCATGATGACCTTCCCTTACACCAGCTGAAATTAAATCCTCCTGGGTCAATTCTTACACTCATAAGAGCTTCAAGGGACTAGGGGAATGATGGAGAGTTTTTGACCATGCCCAGCATCCTTGTGAAGCAGATGGCAAGTGATCATGAAGGAGCACAGGAAGATGTGTCTTTACTGCTGTCTGCCTGAGGTGTGATCTTTTCCCTTTCCCTTTCCCTTTCCCTTTCCCTTTCCCTTTCCCTTTCCCTTTCCCTTTCCCTTTTGGAAAGAACTACAGCATGATTGCTGGCTGAAACCAGGCCCTCATAAATGGAGATGTCCAAAATATAGTCACTTAAAAATATATTTATGTATAAGCACAGCCTGATCTTTTGCTTCTGCCAACTCCTGACTGTTAAGTGAAGATAATAAATGCTTTCTCACTTTATGGAGCAGTATGACACTCTTTATATTTTCAAAAGTGTCTCATGGAACAAGGATAACTGCCACAGTGAGAAGGAAAAAAAAGGCTTCCTCATCAGTTTGTATCACCTTTCTGTAAACTCTCTTAATAGCTGCTGGAAAAGTGCCATCACTTAACACACAGGCTACCAAACAAGAGGAACCCCCTCCTTGCTAGGGATTTAGGTATATTTCCCTTCTACAGCCTGACCCTGGCCCCAGCCTTTCCTCTCCCTGGGGCCAGCAGTGACTCAGTGAGATCTTCCCCTCCAAGATTTGGGAGGGGGTCAGCCCCAGCTCTACATTCCTTTTGGGTGGGAGGACGGGTTAAATAAGTAATCTCTTAGTTGGCCTCTGGTTCCTCCCACATTGCATAAAGCTGGCTGGGTCATTCTGCTGCTTTGGGGAGGGCTCTGACAGCAGCGTACCGAGCACAGAAACCTACGAGGTAACAGAAAATAGATCCCTCCCTTGGCATCAGTTGACTATCACAGGAGATTTGTTAAACCTGTGCACCGATTTACCTCTTATGGAGAAGAGCTCAGCCTCACTCTCCTTTCTGTAGGTGCAGAAGCCGCTCTCCTCCATGGGATGGTACCAGGTGGGTGATGCCGGGTGGGTGCAGGCATGGGGGCAGTCCAAGCCTGACTCAGCTGAAGGAGTGCGAGCAACCCCGCTCCCTCTCACGCGGGAGGGAGGAAAGGGCAAGTAGTGCTGGGATGGTGATAATATAGTGTTCCTCATCAGATGGCCTGGTAAGCCAACTTCCAGGACTATGAATTCAAGTCAAGAGAAGGTTGCTAAATCAAGGAATGAAAAAGTAATGAGGTAGCCCTTGCTGCTTCCCCATGTAGTGTTGATAACCACAGATCTTGAAGCATCCCAATGCTGCGGAGGCAGAAGAGTGTAAAAAGCCTTTTTTAAGAGAGAAGCTGATAAAGGCAGGGGCAGATGTGCTTCTGCCATCTCTGTAGATTTTACCTGGAGATACAGAGGTGGCTGGCTGAGTTCAGCAGCCTTCTGCCTGCAAATGCATCTAGGGAACATCTTTGTCCTGAAACAGGGATGTTCCTTTGTGCAGAGAGCCTTATGGGCTGCACAGAAAGGCTAAGGCTGATGTGCCTGTGTTGGGTCAGAGACAAGGCCAAGACCCTTTGTGTGCACTGCAACCTCCAGAAAGTGCTCTTTAGGGTGGCATGGCCACAGTGAAAGACCCCAAGCTCCATACAACACATACTACAGGGCTTACTGCTCAGCAGTACAAAAGTTTGGACTCCTGCTGCTGTGGAGTACTGGCAGGTGCCCCAAATGAGGGCCAACAACCCAAGTCAAGACATTACTCTTCGAAAACCTGCTGCCACCGCTGCTTGTTTTTGTAATCCTTTCCTCTACGATAGTATAAACAAGCTGTCATCTATTTTTCAATGAAAAATACTTTTGCTTGGCTCGGTTTCACATTGCACTGTTATTATTTGCTGTCACAGAAGCTGCTGCAGCTATAAATAACCTCACCACAAGCTCCTCTCATCCGTAAGCTCAAGCACTCTCTTCAGAAGAGGCAAGCGAGATTAGGATCTTGTTTTGAAAGGGTGAAATGTCCCGGCAAGAGGTGATGAGTGGGTGCCATCACTGGGGTGCTGGCACCCCGTGTGCCTGACCCTCCAGTTGGCTTTCTGGCAGAGAGTGCAGGGTTCAGAAGCCCTAAACCACCTTGCTTGTCACCCAGGAGGCGATGTTCATGTCAAGAGCAGAGGATAAGAACTGCCAGCAGCAATGCTTCACTTCCACGTCCCACTGATGGAAGCAGGGCAGCACTGCTGTGCATGGCCCTCATGTTCCTGTCACCGTCTTGCACTCAGCTTGGGAAAAACATGCCAGGAAGGCCACAGTCCCACTGTCTCTGGGACCTTTCTGCCCTGGAGTAGGTGACATGGCCCTCTCCACTCCAGATGGGACAGAGGACCATCAGAGAACATCAATGTGTGCAGGAAGAGAGCCAAAGGTTCAACCTTCTCAGAAAACTGCTTGTTTCTGGGGTTTTTTCTGACTTGCCTTTTTTTTTTTTTTCTTCCAGATTTCCAAGTCAGACTGGCTCAGATGAGAGGGTCAAATGAGACTTAGGTCTGGAGCAAGGAGAGAAGGGGAGGGCAGGCCCCATTTTGGGATGAAACAGTGCAAGAGTGACATCCTCCCCACACAGGCTTGCACCACTCTAGGTGGTAGTAGAGCCCCCAGACTGCTGAGAAACAACGCACTGATTGCAGGCATGCAATTCGCAGGCATCTTGCTCAACCTCTGGTGCCAGCCAAGCGTGAGACACACCAGACAGGTTTCACGCACTCCCCTCTTCCTGCAAGCATTTGCTTTGTTGTCCAGGGCTGTTGTTTTCTCTGCTCTGTTTGTTCTGCAGTCCTGCCTTGGCCTCCTCCGTGGTGACAGCTGCATCCTCCCTGGTGTGCCACCACTGATGGTAAATGTGTGCTGTGGGCAGGGGACATGGTGTGAATTGCCCCAAGGTGGAGTGATGCAGTTACACTCGTCCAGACCATTGCCCATGCCAGAATAAGTGCTCTGAGCTGACAATGCCCTAGATCGAGCTGGGAGTGAACCTCAGAAAGGAGAGCTCATTTTGAACTGTAGGCTGAATGAATATGGTGACTCATTTCAGTTCCTAAAAGCAGAGAAGTGTTTGTTTCCATACAATGTGAAGATGCTTTAATTCAACATTCAAGGTCTCTGGCTGTGGTTTCACATATATCACCCGCTGCTGCTGAGCAGGATAGGTCCCCCTCCTTCTCCTATCCCCAGTCTCACAAAGTCCTGCCCCTGCCCCAATGCATGTCTGACCACCACAGTGAGCTGACACAGGAAATTTGACCCAGCAAAAATTGTCCCCTTCCTCTTTATTTTCCACAATCTCAGTTTTCTGTTGGTTTAGCTTTGGTATCAGATATGAGGTAAAGGAGAATGAGGCCTGTCCTGGGTGGCAGACAGCCTTTGGTTGGTGTAGCCATAGCATGTACTCACTGTTCCAAAGCAGGGACCCCCACCATGTCACTGCTGCCTGCCCTTGCATGGTGTGGACAACAGGGGCAAAGCTGGCAGAAAGCGCTGATCCCTCATTGCCCGGGTCTCGGGCACAAGACCAGAGGGATGCAGGGCTATAGATTTATTCCTGAGCCCTTTTGTTTTTGTGATACTTTACTTTCCCAGCCAGACAGGATGAGAAACAAATACCACCAAAATACGATGAGAGAGGCTATTCTTGAAGTGTTTATAGCCCAGCCTCACTGGAGAATGTTTGGCTGCCTCCCAAGACAGCCAATTCTCACTGTGTTTCCAAGCCAGTTTCTGAACTTTCAGGCACTTACCCAAACAGAATCTGGACTTTTTGAGGTTTGCTTATCTCTGTTTACAAGGGCCTCCTGCGAGGGTGAGTCAGGGAAGGGCAGCCGAGGTCAGGGGTGTGAGGGCGGAGCAGAGCAAGTAAGTTCTGGTGAGCTTTGCATGTACCACACGGGAGAGCAGTAGCCCCATGCAGTCTGAATGCCCAGCTCTGGTCTGCTCGAGTCAGTGGTCAGCCTGACTGTATCTAACAGGTCATCATTGCAAAAGGCTTTAAAAAGCCCTGAAGTCCCTGAAGCATTTTTAATTCATAAAATTTAAAGTCAAAATGATGGCGAGGGCTATGCGCCTGATTGAGTGAGTAGGGGATAATTGGAGCTGGAGCTTCAGTCCAGCGCCCTCCTGGCCATGCAAAGGTGTCAAGGTGAAAGCTGCCACTTCTGGCACGCTTCTGCAAAATAGTGGTTAGTCTCAGCCTGCTTAAGAAAAGCAGCCACTGCCCTCACCTTTCTCTTCCCTCTTCTTTTCCAGACAGTTGACTGTTACTTATTAATTTGGAGGAGATTCTGCCTCATTAGTGCTGGAGAATAGCAAGCGTTTGCTAAATTCTCCTGGTTTTCCTTTTTATTCCAGGTTGTTTCCTGTGATGGTATCTTGGGATTCTTTTCTGTTTGCTTACAGATACAGTATGTGAGAGCTGTATCAGTTTAGAAGGAATAAAATCTAAGCCAAATTATGGGTGAGAAATGAGCTGTGTGTTTTAGTGAACAGTCATGAATTTGCAGTGTATAGAAGTACTTTAAAACAATAGTAACCAAAAGCTTGTTTTGCATATTTAAGTGAAATGTAGACCAATCAGGATAGGATTAAATGAAATGTATGCTAATGTTGATAAAATTTTGATATATTAAGAAGTTATTTAATTGCATGCAACTATCCAATATCCTCAGCTGCCACTCTCAATTACTGACATTATTAGTCTAACATTATAGTAATCAAAATATAATAAAATAACTCCATTAGTTTGGGAGCAGCCTTATCACTGAGAAAAAAAAAATGTTTGATAATGCACTGAGTGATCAAGCTAACACAGGGATTTTATTCTATTAATTGGCTATCAGGGCAAACGTCAACATTTTATGTGTAGCAAGCAATGTCAATGCTATGTTTGTTTAAACTTATTGCTGTTTGAACTGACTGAGCAATAATAAAAAACCCCTTTGTTTTTAGATAAACACTTTTTCTTTATCCTACAGGGAACTTGTTTTGTTTAGCATGCGTCATGAACAAATTTCACTGTGTTGCTCCTAGTAAAGCATGTCTGTTTAAATTCAAGTAAATTAAATGTAATCCTGAGATTAAGGAAAAAACTGTATTTTCATTTGGAACAGCTTGTTTTTCCTAGTTGATTTTGCTACAGTTTCCCAATGTTATGTAAACAAATAGTTTAATCAGGAACAATAGTGAGGGGAAACCTTAACTTTCCTTTTTCCTCTGCAGGTGGAAATAAATAACATATGTAATAAAGATACCATAATTATGAAACAATCCTGTGCAAAGGATAACACATTGATTATTTTCAGTGTCAGAAGTGCGGCATGAGCCACGAAGTTTAGAGGCAAGGTTGCAATTTCACAAAGACTTAAGTGTGGTAACTGGCCCCCCTGAAGTCAGAACAGTAATAAACAGGCCTGCAGGCTTCCTCCATGCAAAAACTCCAGCTAAGTCCTTGACATAGTTGAGAAATCACAACTGATGTTGCAATCTGCTCCCCACTTTTTGGATTTCAGTCTCTCACACCAGCAGCGTTGGTTAGCCATATCCAGGCATGAGTGCAAGTGCGTGCACGGGCACATGTCGTCCAAAATGAAACACACTCCTGTGAGCACTTCTACCTCAGGGAAAAGATGGTGGGAGTAGATATGTGACTGATGTTAGTCATGTTGCTTAATACACTGGTGGGAGGCATCAGATGCTGCTTAGATAAATGCCATGCAGGAACCCATGATCTGAGCAATCCCTCAAGTTATGCTCTCAGCGTTTCACACGAACCTGCCAAGAAGGTGCAGTCAGCGTGGTCACTTGTGACAGTGGGAATAGAGATGGATCATGCTGAAACTCTTTAAAAATCTGAAGCCTGTAACCCAGTTCTTGCCCAAATTTATCACAATGCATTGTGTGACAAGACACTGACTCAGTGGTTACTCATATACTTGAGTCTTTGTGAAGTCAGTACCTTTCTGGTGACCTTCCAAACTGTTGCCTCAAAAGCCACCTATTGTTAATTTGTGCATGCAGCTTTTCTGAGGAGGTTTTGCTGAAAGAAATTTGAATGGAAAACGCTGTTAACATTCTCATGCCCAGCCCTACTACATCATTTCTGAGTATACTTCATTGCCACTTAAACCCTGTGGTTAACTCATAGCTTTGTCTACCTGTTCTTGAAAAAGTCAGTGCCTAAATTAAATAACCTTTTCTAGCAGTGTCTTGAATGGAAGGGAAAAATGTGCTTTTTAAACCTTCTGCATAAGTGGCAAGCAGGGCCTGTAATTTTGCATATGCTCCAAAACAACACAGACATTTTATTTAAACTTTAAAAATATCTGTGTTGATTCTCACGTCCTGTGGTTTTGCAATAAGGTTTCAGAAGTGAGCTTTGGGGTTTATTGTCTCACAAACAAATGAAGTGCTAATTCTGTTATGTGGATTTTTTTTATGGATAGGTGTTTTCCTAAACAAATTAAATGGTAAATAAATATGGAGGCTGATGAAAAATTACTTTCCCTCTTACTCCCGTGGTACAGCCTGTTCTCCAGCCATCCATGGAGTCTTACGGGAAATCAGAAAATCTGGCTTGCAAAGCAATAAAAAAGCAGCACACCCTTTTATTTTCCTGGCCTATCAAACCTCTGTACGAAGTAAGAATTCAGATTTTTTTTTTTTTTAATGAAATGAGCAAGATGTTTTATTTTCTAGACTGTTATGTTTTATTTGAGTTTTTCCTTTAACTGAGGTGTCCTTAAACAAAGGCACTCTGTGTCCAGGGTAGCCCAGAGTGCCAGACCTCCCTTGCTGGAGTACTCCCCAGAATCTGAATAGCAGTTGTTTTTACTTGTGCGCATTAACTCTGTCTTTTGAAAGACATACGCCATGTCAGCACTCTGCTGTTGCCTCCCATCCATTTGTTTAGAGATTAGGGTTCCCCTTTGACAACGGTAATTTTTAAACTTCAGAGCAAAGCAGCCCCTCTGTGCTGTGATGCGATGCAGAGGACGTGAGCTGACATCAAGCAGCAGCCGCTCCACGGAGTCGCTCCTGGTGCCCATGGGACAGGGGAGGAAAGTGTCATTGCCCAGGCACAGCAGAGCTGCTGCAGCCCCCCTAGATGAGGGAAGCCAGGAGG
Organism: Donacobius atricapilla; assembly: GCA_013397315.1. Classification (NCBI taxonomy): domain Eukaryota; kingdom Metazoa; phylum Chordata; class Aves; order Passeriformes; family Mimidae; genus Donacobius; species Donacobius atricapilla. The sequence goes on from WBMY01013742.1 coordinate 771,624, forward strand.
GAGCCAGCCTGAATGGCCTGAGTAGAGCTAAGTCACCCGCTGATGGGAGAGGAGAAGGCAATGTGCTGGCAAAAATGTCTGAGTCCTGCTTGAAACTGCATTTTCACCACAGAGAAATGGTGGGCCTATTTCCCTCAGGACCCTTGTTAATTGGTTTTGTTTAAAAAGAATAAAAAGCAAAGTGCTGACAGGATATTGTTGGCCAGTGTAATCAGGTTTTAAATATGTTTTAAATCAGCTAACATAGCAGCATAGATGCTAGATTCATTCCCTTCCACTTTGTGTGCCCAGGGAAGGAGGGAAAGAAAAACAGCCGTGCCAAACTTACTAATAGATTTTAATCCTTCCTGGAGTTACTATCAGCTAGGCTCCTGCTACTGTTTACCCAGCTGAGGAGTCTTTAAATGGGTGTCTCCATTTGCAAGGATCTCATCCCATTGTGAATATGGCAATGACTAGACAATGAGGCTGTTACAGAAGAAAGATGAGCTGGCTTCAGCCAACAAATCTTGCGCTCTCCATTTACAGGGCTATAATTATCCAAAGTTTTAAAACACAATGCTATCTGCTGAAAGGGACCATCTGGGTGAAGACCAAGACATCCCAATTAAGTGATTGATAAGCAGATCATGTGCTGGAGGAGCACACACCACCCATACAGTGCAGTTCTAAAAATGCCACTTGCGTTAACAACCATCTTTAAGGAGTTTGAATGAAGCATGCACTGTGGGAGGGAGCAGATAAAGTGTGTTTGTGTGATTCAAAGTCAGGCAGAATGAATAAGATCAGCCTCCAGAGCAAAGTGGAAAGTGTTCTTGGAGCACAGAGGTGCAGTGTCGGAGCAGTGCCCATCTGTGCTTTGCAGTCTCCTGTGTGAGGGCAGTGATTTTGTCCCGGGGTGTTATGAGGAAGTATTACAGAGGGGGAGGGAGAACAAACCTCTGCTCATGCGAGGCCTTTGCTTGCTAGGCATGAGAGCAGGTTGTCCATCAGCCTCCACTAGGTGATGAGTGTAAGCATGAGGCTGGGACAGGAAAGAAATCTGTGCTGGTGTACTCCATCCACCACACACCTTGACTTTGGCCTTGCCCTGCAGTTCATTTTTCCATCTGCAATGAGAGGATGCCCATCTGTCCTCCTGTTCTCGACCCACACATCTTTTTTAAGTTTTAAGCTAAGCTCAGCTCTTGCAGAACACATACACAATAAATACCCGACTCAGGCCCAGTGTCTTGTGTGGCACTTCGTCACACCACAGCAATAGAAGATGCAGTTTTTCCCCCTAACACCTTCCCAGTATGGATCAGTACTCCTTTGCGTCTCTTCAAAGCAGTAACTGGCACCCTGGGCATGGATATGGTCAGAAGTGTGACTCAGAGTGCCTGCAGTAAAATAACGCAACCAGCTACAGCTGATTTGCTCTTCAACAGTTGCCCACTGTTGCCATCCCCAGGTTATAAAGCCAGATGGGAGTTTGTGTGATAATCTAAGATGATCATAGGCCTTGCCTTGATTAGTTCTTTTAACTTGCAAAATGGGCCATTTGCATGTAAGATTATATTTATACATGGATATAATATTTTGTCTCTGAAGCTTGAATCTTACTTTTAGTGCTGCTGTGTCTAGCCATACCTTTGAGACTTTGTTCTGGCCTGTGGCCTCTCTTGCTAAATTTCTCTTCGTCTATTGACTGTTCTCACCCCCTCCGCCTATTCTAAGAAGTGACTGAGGCACGTGGTATCTTTCAAGTAGATTTATTTTCCAGTGATTTTCTATAAACCTATCTTGATTTACCAGCGAAGTTACCCATATATGAGCATTCAAATTGGATGTGACCTTTATTTTCTATGCCTAGAGTATGTGACTGCATTTTTATCATATTTAAATGCTGTTTTGCAGGGGTTATGGTGTGAATGACTCATTATTTTCATTTGTGCATCACTTGCCCTAAATCTTTCTCTTATCTGCAAGCTTTTCATGTAAGATTTGTTGTTGCTTTTTGCTGTATTGCCTGTCTTGCAAAGCCAAATAGAAGGACAGGAATCCAGGTGAGTCTCAGTCGAAGTAAACTCTTGTTTTCCCACCAGAAAAGGATCTGGGGATGCTGGCTGACGGCAGCTGAACATGATCCAGCATATGTCCAGACGGCCAAAAGGCCAATGGCATCCTGGCCTGTGTCAGCAATAGTGTGGCCAGCAGGACCAGGGCAGTGATTGTCCCCGTGTACTTGGCACCAGTGAGGACGCATCTCAAATCCTGGGTTCAGTTCTGGTCACGTGTAAAAGTGAACATTCTGTGATGGATCAAGGACTCTCTGCTTTGCTCTAGGATTGCAAGCATCTTTTTAAAAAGTGATGAGATAAGCCTTGAACAAAGAGGTCTGCAAGTGTAAACATCCCCAGAACCCACATCACTGAAACAACCGGTGACCAAGCTCCTGTGGTGTAACCCTCTGCTGCCCAGATGTAGTTCAGGGCTCTAGGACTATTCCCAATGTGTGTAGGGGTTGTATGAGCCAGGCGGTGCAGGGTTGGCTCCCTCTGCCCCACATATCCTTCAGTGCTGTCCTGGGGGACCTTCCATCTTAAAACTTTGTTCTGAGAAGCTTTGATGTTACACTGCTGTGTATGCAGGGCACACCCATGCTGTGAAAATACTGCTCTGGGAGGCAGTAACACTCTCAGCACTACCAACATTTTTGAAGTAATCCCACTTTTCACACACACCACAGAGTATGTCCCAGTGTCAGAGGGCTTCCACAAGGTGTTTAGAAGACCCACGGGGCCAGTTCGTGTCACACAGGTCCCTGGCCTGTTTATATGTACCAGCAGAAGTGACAGCTGCTATAGCAGCAAATGAAGTTTAGAGAAGGCAAGTTCATTGGCAGCCATGTCCCAAATTATTTAGGAGTTTGTATGTCAATGTGTTGGATGCTATTTTGCTCTAGGTATCATCAGAAACCTGGTTGTAGATCATGACTATACAATACACTCTTTGTGTGAAACAGGGCCTGATGTCAGTATCAGGTGCTAAAAGATGTTTCTGAAGGATGACTGAATTTAACAGCCTTTTACGATGCATTGCATTAGTTTAATCTGCAGGTGACAAGGCATTGATGAAGTGCCCTGAGACCAATAAAAAAAAGATCACGCCTGTTTGTGAAGCCAGGTGTAAAAATACAACCATATCCAGAGCTGAGGCTTCAATGTTTGAATCAGCTTTAGGAAAACTCCAGTGTCAGAATCTCAAAAAACAATGTAAGATCTTCACTTGAGGAAATACACAGGACTGCTTCAGCGTCTCCTAGAAGCTGCTTTCTTCAACTGCAAGCTCTATTTTCATATGAAAGATGCAGCTGTTTCTGTCCTCCCACCAGCCTTTCCTGCCAGCCTCGCTAAGCTGGAGGGAGGGATGTCAAGACCACAAGTACCTCAAATGATGGAGTAGGCAGGAGCTGCTTTGCATCCCCTTCACGTTCATCTTCATGGGAGATATGCTATAACCAGATAGAGGTTATTTTGCTCCTTGAGAAGATACTGGATGGTACTCTACGGCACTTCTGTTACAGGAAGTGAGTCTTGATTTTCTTCATCCCTAAAACTCCTTCACCTCTCAAAAAGACAGGAGAAAAGCAACAGTAAAGTCAAATAAAATGCCAGCTATACCTCACTGAAATATTAGCGTCTTTGTTTCCCTCTTGACCTAAAATAAACTTAATTTTCTTAGCTTAATACCAAAAGTAGAATGGTTGATTCAATTGGCTTATGCTGTTATGGAGGAATATGGTATTTTTCACGTTGATTCAATTGTTGGGCTTTTCTATCTTCCAGTGGTGAAAACATTTGAAAACAGAGAATTTTCCTTATAGCAGGATGTGGTCTTAAGCTACAAAGTTTGAACCTGTCTAAAATATTTTCCAAATTCAAGGTCTGGGAGCTAAATAGCGGGAGTTGGTTAAATCCTCCCAGGGAAACTAGAATTTAAGGTATTTTAAATATGAGTTTCATGTAGCAGTCATGGTATTTGCATCCTTTCCATTTGCATCATTAAAGGCTTGCTGATGAGAAAGGGAGAAGTATTTGGGGGTTAGACTTCAGGCTTGTCTACATTTGTCTGTCTTCAGCTCAGAAAATGTCTAAAGCATTTTCTGAAGGCTCAGCTGTGATCTGCCCATTCTTTATGCATTTAAGACAATTGCTAGGCAATTTCCTCTTTTGTGAAATAGTTTCTGTTTAGATAGAGCACAGCCATACTAGAACTTGGGTTTTTTTCTAGCTGTTTTCCCAGACTTGCCTCAGATCCTCTCTTTTCTCCAACAGTCTGTGATCCAGCCTGTTTTATCTAATCTGATCCATCTTGGCCTCTATGCCACGCTCATCCCATGGTTCTTGAATGTCCCAACAGCCTGACTTTGTTGCCTTTCTTGCCCCATGAGTCCTACTCCTTCAGTCAAGAAAATCCTGGGACAGCTATCAGATAAAAACAACAAATTTGGCTTTGCCTGATAATCTCCATGTAATCGGCCCTTTCTCCTTGGTGGAGAAAAAACCTTCCAAGCTGCGTCCAGGAAAAAAAGGACAGGTCTTTGTGTCCTCCATCTCCTTTGGGCAATTTCTCAGATGACTTGGCTACCTCTGGAGATGGAGGCAGCAAGCAGGCTGTGAGAACTGCTGCCATGGCACACTCTTCTCCTCCCTGTCGCAAATTTGTCATCAGCGAAGCTCACAGCTGGACCTCCTGAAACTTACTCCCTGGCAGCAACTGCTAGTGTTGGCCAAGCACGTGTTCGTGTTTCCCTCCTGCGGTGCACCAGATCCTGCATTGTCTGGTGTCTTTTCACTTGTGCCAGGGGTGAGGGCTGGGCCAGCTGCTTCGAGGCTTCAGCTGGATCTGGGATGGCCTATGTGAAGAGAAGGAAGCTGGTGGCTTTCTTCATGGATGGCACTGGAGCTCATAGGGACCTTAGGTGCCTGAGTGCATGTAGCTATTATTATGCAATGCTTTAATGCGATGAGGATATGATTTCTCAAGTGACCAGTCCCAGAAATATTAAGGTTCTCTGAGTTTCTTCCTGGAAGTGACACCTGGGTAAAAGTGGTCCATCTGTCTGTCAATCGGCTGTTCTGACAAACATCTACTGAGCTTGTCATATGTCTCAAAAAAGGTGCACACTCAACGAACACGTCAATCTGACAGTCCGAAAATCATGTGAATCGTTGTGTCTGTGCTACTTAGAGCTTGAGCATGTTTCCACCTGGGAGATACCTTGCACTTTTGAGGCTAAAGGTCCACATTATTTGTAGTAAATTAAAAAGCTTCACAAACATTTCTGTGAGTCGAGGGCAAAAGTTGACAGTCTTGTATTTCTGAGGTAATTTTGTCATGTAATAAGCCACGACAGTCTTTAATCTTTTAAGGAGAATGTCTGGCAAACGTCCTCGGTTGATCTACTCTTTCCTTTCCTACACCCTGCAGCATGCATATGTGACTAGGAAATTGAGGCACCCAGCAGTTCCTGCATGGAAAGGGTAATATCCCTACCAGTTATTTTAAAGGCTAATCACTGCTATCACGAGTATACTTCAAACAGCTTGAAATATTCTTATTTCACTGAGAAAAAGCAATGATTTGTGTACAGGCTATCCAGTTTGTGGCAAGGCTTTCAGAGCTGAGGTCTAGGATGGGCATAGAGCATCTTGCTGTTTGTCACTGTTCAGATCCAACCATCCACTAAAAATGCAATTGCCAGAAGAAATGTTGGCACAAGATGTAGAAAACAACCCTCTTGTTGTTATTTCACCAGCTATTATTTCAGAGAGGGGGACCATATAACTATGGGGCCTCAAGAATAAAAAGTAACAGATGCACACTGGAGCAGAAGCATTAATGTTTGATTTATAGCACAGAAGCATTTTCCTCTGCTGCCAGGTGTCTCTTAAGTCTGAGCGCTTCTTGCTTTGTTAGATGTGTTCTCCTGTAAACACTTTGTTGCTGCTATTACATTTTCCCATGCTGAAAGTCTATCGCGAAGCCTTTTTTTTCTGAGGCATTGGCAGATGGCAATTAGCACCCTTCATATTCTTTCCCCATAACTTCAGCAGTTTTTTGCCTGCATCCACTTAACAGCTCCAGGCATGCCAAATCGCATGCTTCTGGAGGACTTGTTGCTAGTAGCAGATCTTTGATTCTAAATGCCTAAGTAGCGTCTGAACTATATTTAGAGCAAGTACACGCCTGCCTATTCATGATCTTTTGTGTATAGCCTGGACAGCTCAGTGCCAGCATGCAGCATAATCAGCGTCTCCTTTAGTGTTCAAATTCCACAGCTCTTCAGAGAGGAAGGGAGAGGGGAAAGAGTGGTGGGCAAGGAAACAAGGATAGCAATTAAATATGACTTAGGAAAAAAAACAAATCCCTGAATAGCAAATTAGCCTTGCTGTTTTACTAATGTTACCGCTCTCTTCATAAAGTCCTAGCCATGTAATTATTGCACATTCATAACTCCTACAGACTTTCTGGAGTTATCCAATACTGAGTGAGCCTGTGAACATCAAGAACTTGTCCTTGTTGTCCTGGACTGCTAAGGAAAGAAAGAACCAACTACATTTCCTGCTTAACAGGATTTCCATTAACTTAAAAGGCAGGCACCCCTTAAAAGGTTCTAGGTAGCATTCCACAACTTCGGAATGTAAGGACACCTGGATTAACAAGGCCAAGCCTACTGCAGATGTAAGATAGTAATTTGGCTTTGGCACTTACTGACTTGTATAAATGCTCAGAATTTATGTATTCCAAGTATCTGATTTTTCTAAGTCATGTTTGTAAGTACTTAGTTCTGCAACATTAGAGCAAGATGTTTCTGCAGTAAGACACAGACAAATTCAACCAATTTGATCATGTAGTGGTAAATAAAAAGATGATCAAACCTACCTGTTCATTCACTTAGAGGAAAATAGGTAAATCTGAGTTTATGATTGACTGTACCACTAACTTTTGTCTTTCTTGTGAAAATGTCTCCATTAAATTTCTAACTTGACCCTCTTCACAGGGAGACAACCTCTAAGTATTTTCCCTATAAGCCTCTTAAATAATAACTGCATCTTCCCCTTGAACTTACGTAAAATCAACAAAATACAAAATAAGCCTGTAATTTTCCACTGAAAGAAAAATAGTTAATGAAACCAAGAAGAGCCCCTGCTGCTGTTTGTCATAGTTAATTTTTTTTGCTATCTGCATTTGACTGGTCAAAATGAAATCTGAGCCTGTTCAGATGTTCAATGTAGGTGGCTGGAGAAATGGATTAAGAGCTTGTTCAGCCACTGATATCCAGCTGTAGAGCACAGGCCCATCTCGGGAAAACACGAAATTAAAACCAATAGACATGTGTGTAAAATTCCCTGTAAATTGCACTACTAAATGAGAAAATAGAATATGTTCAATGTTTTTACTTTTTCTAAATGTGTTTTGCCTTGAGAACCAGCATGGTCATTTCTTTACCGATGCACTGTAGGTTCTCTTTTAGTGAAGTGCAACACTCTTTGCATGTTTCTGGTTCTTATGTTCCATTAAAAAAGGTTCTGTACTTCCACTGTTTTTGTGGTAGCACTGCTGCTGGAGATGCAAACTGCATCTGACTTCTTCCCGCACTATGGATTGTAGGTATCGGCCTGTGCCAGGAACACAGGGCGCTGTGCCTTCAGCTGTAACAGACAGCTGAAGTTTTTAATTCCCACTGAACAGATGTGTGGGGTTTTCCAGCTGAAGGCGGGGGGGGAACAACCTGAGCTTGTGCTTTATACTAGAGACATCTTACCATTTATCCAATAGTTGTCACATTTGCTTCATTGCAAATTGAAGCTCTGGGAATTAAAGAGGGAGGATTTCTGTCTAGACCTTTTTGTTGACAGTCTCTGCGGAACACAGAGTGGAACACATCCAAAGTCCTATGGAAGGAGGTCGCTTTCTTGAATGCCAATGGACTAAGGTTGTAACATCTGTTGGCCATGTGCCATCTCCCTTCTGTGCTGCTTTTCTTGAGAGGAGTTCAATTTCTGTCTTCTCTATATTCCTCTGATAATATATCTTGTTTGGAAGAGATAAGTATAGTCATTTCACTATTAAAATTGACTGTGTACAATTTTTTCTCTGAGACTCAGAAAATTGGTTACGATTTCAGCAATGTGCTTTGGGAATGGTAGGCTATTGATTAATCCTCTGTCATACAGATTGTATTTGAAAACAAGACAGGTCTATAATTCTTTTCTTGATTGACATTTCTGAACTAAATAAATGAGTTTTATTTGTGTTTTTGGATGCAGTGTTAAGTAGAAAATATTCTGGTGTTTTCCCCAGGACTAGAAATCCACAGCTTTTAGGGCAGCAATGAAAGTGATTTTGTTTAAGTGATGTATGGCCCAAGATAAAGAAGTGAATTTGGAGCCTCAATTTAAGTATATGGCTTGGTCCCATCAAGTATAATCAAGAATAAATAAGTCCTCTTGGGTTTCTTTGTCATTTGAGGACTGCCTTATTCATGTACGGTGAGGTGTTTTTCCTAGACCTTTTAGGTGATGATGGTTGGAGTTTTATAGCACAGATACTTGAACAAGCTCTAAACATTCAGAAATAATTTTGTAAATGTACCCAATCCACCACATTATCTTGAGTTTTGCCTTAGCAGGGAGTGTATTAGCTGTTTTTCTGTAGCAAGCAGTTATAATTGTAGCAAAGCTCAAAGTTAAATTTCACAGAAGAGACAGGTGATTTTATTACAAAACAAGCAGATTTTACTTACTCACACTCCCCTACTTGCATATTCACAAGCCTTTTGAACTCTTCAGGAGCTTACAGTAAATAGGAACTTTTGTCTATATCCTTTCCTACCATTCATTATGGTTTTCTCATAATTTTTCATCTCTGTGTCTGGGTGCATAAAGCCCCAACCTTGATCTTCATCTTCTTCTCCATCACAATCTCTTAACTGCTATCCCTCTTTTTTGGCAGTCCATTGTTTTCTCTACCTGGGTCTCTTCAGAAGTTGCACATGGCTGTGCTGTGATTTTGATGACCTGCAGAGCTGTGTACCAGCAAAACCTTCTGTCACTCCTTCTGGTGCTTTCCCACCTCATCATTCCCACTCATTCTCCATAGGCCAACCTTAACCCTTTTTTTCCAACTCCCTATGCTTCTGTGCCTGTTTTGTGTTTGATCAGCTAGAAATTTGCACATAATTTTCTTTGGTATTGCAACACTTTTATGAAATAATGATGAATTGCTTAACTATTTCTAGCCTTTTCTTAACATTATGCTAATAACCTGGACCTCCAAATTAATTGTATCAAAGGAGTGAATGTCTTGGTCCTGATAAAAGCAGTCAGAAAACCCAGAAAGTGACCAGGCCCTTAGAGTAGCTGCTTCAATGTTCATCCTTATGCAACTTGGAAGTCATTAGAATTGAGGCCATATTTGGAGGTCCAAACCTGAGACCTGTTGTCTGAATGGACTTTTGTCCATGTCAGAACAATAACACTCCTTCGCATCCCTGATAGTTGGTCAACTGGTAAGTGATATTTTAGGTAGTGAAGTTGAAAATGCAGAGCTTTGCTAGCACACTTTTTATCCCCTGGTCATTCTCAGGGCTAACACAAATGCAAAATGAGCACCCTTAAATAGAACTGAGCTCAGAATGGGAAGCCTTCAGTGTCTGAAATCAAATGCAAGTGAAAAATGTGCCCAGAGCCCACCCATCTCAGGTGGCAGTGGATATCCAGCTGGAAGGAGAGAGCAGACAAAGGGCCAGCTGCATCATCTTGTCTAGTGTGGGGTTATTCATAGGGCTTTTTGGAGCAGGAGGAGGGGAGATTCATCCATTATTAAAACATAGATAATAGAAACTTTATGCCCCACTGGTCTTGCATTAGACAACATGAACTGAAAGATGAGGTCTCTGCTAATTCAGTGCCTGGTACTCCTGAGACAGGCTCCCATGTGAGGGGGAAGCAGACAGCACTTGTCTGTCTTGTTCTGCCTGACCCAAACCACTTGAGGGTTCCTGCTGCTTTTCTAGTGATGGCCTCCTGTGACAGCTTCGCTTTGCTGGAAGAACAAAGGTTTTAGAAAGAAGGAGAAGACCAGCATCTACACAAGCCAGGCCATGGTCACAGGATGCAAAGTCAGGCTCAATGAAACAATCTCTACTCTTGCCAGATCAAGTGCTTAATGTAAAACACACCTCCAACTCTCCTTCAACAGTCACCCTGACAGCAGCACTATTCTCAAAAGCAAAGTATCCCACGTTCAAGCTTTGTGCTTTCAGAGGGCTGGAAAAAGATGGACGTCTTTGCATTCATTTCTTGAGAAAGAAACTAGGATGCCATAGGTTATTCTCAGTAAATAAGAGCAAGCTGAAAAATCACATAGTTATTCTCTCTTTCTGGTGGCCCCATAACTAGATACGATACGGGCCTTTTTCCTATTAAACTGTAGGCTTTGAGAAACTCTACCCTATGCATAGCTGCAAACAAGTAGAGGAGAGAATGCTGAAGCTAATGGGGCTAGCAATCCATGTCTGATGCAAATATTTGATGTGACAATGTCTGCTAACGCCCCCTGCCTCCAAACAGAATGTCCAGGCACCCTGCCTTGAAGTTTCTGAAACCAACCCAAAGGTCTGTTTGGGACACTGTAATTGTGGGGTCTTTATGAGTCAGGGATGGTTTTTTTTTTTAACATTTACAGCAATGAGAGACCAACATGTTTTCTCAAAGTGAACCATTCCATTTTGTCCCATGCAGGGCTAGATTTGTTTTGGTAATCTGTGATTTTGGCTAAGGTCCCAAACCACTGGCAATGCAAGTCCTAAGCAGATGACTCTTTATGGTAGTTTTGGATACCAGAAGCTTAAATAATGAAGTCCATATTTTTTTTCTTCAGTAGGAAAAGTAAAACCATCTGAATGGTATTTAAAACAAAAATAGACTGGGAATTTCATCTACTGCAAAATTCAAAATGTGTTTCACTTACTTTTAATATTTTCAGATATGCTGGTTTCAATTATTCAGGAAAATTCGAGTCTGATGTTCAGATAGCAATATTTTTCACTTATTTTTCATTTCACAATTTTACTTAGGGCAGAGGAAGAGAATTGGAAGAAAACATCTACTTGTTTTTTATTTCTTATTCACAATTCTCTTCTAAGTGGCACAAGTCAAGCTCTGATATGGGATTCACTGAAATATTGCAATAGGAGACATTAATTGTACCCAGTGTATATACCATTAGAAACAACGACTATTTGAAGCATTTCAGGATATAGGAACAGATTCCTCCCATGTGATTAGACATAGAAAGCCTCCCTTGTTCTCTCAGAGAAGTGTAAAATGGACCCCACTGTCGTCAGAGCATCCCTGAATGCACACTTTTCCTTCTCAGGAAAGTGTAAAGCCAGAGTGCAGGTATCCAGGGATGTTTCTTTGTTTTCAGGAGAAGCAGAAATAAGCCCTATTGCCCCAGTGGGTCGTTCTTCTCATCATTCTGTATCTCCCTCGAATTTGAAGGATATAGTATTTTGAATAATTTGCCTAATGTCAAGCTTCCTTTCCCACCACAAAAGTGGGTTGTACTTAGCACAGATTGTGTGAATACTGCTTTCTTCCAGAATTAATTCCTAGGTATTTCTCAGAGCTATTTCTCAGAAGTTCATCTAAACTTCTTCCGCTGATGAATTAAATATTGTGGCCACAGCCACAATGTGCTCTTCCTTCCATCCTTTGCCCAGTGGGAGACCTGAGTGCGTGGAGGTGGGCTTTGTCCTTGGGATAGAGAGGAAAGGGGGATTAGAAAAATTTTATCTCTTTGTCTTTTGTTTCCTTTAAGTAATATTAATTTGTAATGAGTTGGTTTTGAGAAGGCAAAGGAAAAAATCTAACGCTGGTCCTTAGTCCCCACTGAAGTTTATTTTCCCAGTGTTAGATGGCCTCTCCTAAAGGTCTGTTGCTTGAACAGTCTGCAGCTTCCCCCAGGAAGTAGGCTGGGCAACATTACAGAGGTGCAGTTCCCTTGCATCTGCTTCAGGCAAGTCAGACTCTCACACTGGGACAGTGCCCTGAAAGGGATGATAGATTTGACTACAAATTTTACGGCACATGATTTTACAGACCAGCCAGCAGACTTGGTTGCTGCCCTAGCCAACGTTGGCAAGAAAATGTGCCATAGCGTGGTGCACAAAATGTGTTTTCAGGTAGGTCAGGAGGCCCTTGATCAGCAGCATGGCCGTAGGTTGTGGGTTAGGCAGCAAAGGTGTATTATTCACTCTGTTAGAGGCTGCCTGAAGACAATGGAGTCACCATAAACTTTGAAAACCTCCCAAATTAACAACTGGCTCAGCCAGCCATGCACAGATAGGGGTGCAGGGACCAGCCCAGCCACCAGTGGGGTGGAAGCTTGCTGGGGCCTTGCACTGTGGGCAGAAATGATGTGCCTGTTCCCTATAGTGTATAATGGGTTTGTCTGCCCTTTGCGAGCCTTTCCACCCACCCAAGGGGTGAACTGCAGGTGGCAACAACACTGGGGAGCATGCTTTACTTTACGTCTCTGGGGGATGTGACAATGTTCATTTTCAGCCTCTGCAATTTATTTTACACCTTGTACATTATTTCCAAAGGAGAAAAAAAATTGATGGGAAGTATTCAAAACAAGAGAAGGGCTAGCCTTGAAATGTGGAGAAGTCACAAAGACGGGAGATAAACATCTTGGGAGGCTTTGTCAAGGTTGCCTGTGGCTTGGGCTTGGTGCAGAACCAGAGGCATTAGAAATGGTAACAACCTTGTTCAGTGCTTGTTTCTTATTCCTGTTACAGTGGAACAACTCCTTCTTTTCTCCAGCTCCATCCTTTACCAGTGCATTTGAGTGATGGCAAGCCGATAAATCCAGAGCAGAATAGTTTCTGTGAGCATCTCTGCCTTGCAGAGGAAAGCCCGCAATATCTATGGAGTCTGTGCTGTGGATACTCACCTCCAGCCAGCATCTGTTGCCCATAGGTCCACTCAGCTCTCTCTGCAGACACTGGGAAGGAGTGTAACTCAACACTGCTGTGCAAGGGGCCCATCTTCCTTCAGAGCTTCTTGTCAGCAATTCCCTTCACCCAGCCTACAGCTCATCTCAGGCTGTTCTTTCACATGTTTTTTCACTTATGCAGTTACTGGAACAAAGCAAAACAAATGAAGTTGACTTGTTTTCCCCAGACTGAAAGGTGATTAACCAACACGAGTAGTTGCCAAGCAGGTGTATACATCAAAGATGATACTAGTGTAGAGAGAAGCTGCTATTGTTGCTGATTACTTCATATTTTTAGTATTTTTCCATGTGATTAATTAAGGATAGGGTCTTTTCTGTGTGCATGAAATTTCCTTTCATAAACAAGTGATATTTTTCCACAGAATGAAGGCCAATTCTGATCTCACTTACACCTGTGTAAACCAGGACTCACTCAATGTAGCCTCTTCATCTAATCTAATCTGCCTGTTTTCAAGTGTGCCTGGCATTAGGGTGTCTGAACACCCATGCTTATCCCCAGACATAAACTGATGTCACTGGGTTCAGTCTTACTCACCATGCCCTGTCCTTCATATATAATTTATCAGCCAGAATGATGTTAGGTGATTTGCACTCTGAAGTAATCATCAGCCAGGCAGCAAGATGATGGATAGGTGGAGGGAGAGCAGATGGTATGAAAGATTAATCAAAAAGCGAGAGTCCGTGCCACTGCTGGTCCACAGCTAAAGATTCTCTTGGGTGTGAAAAATGCTAGAATAATGGTGAGGTATTTGTCTCCTGAATTTGTGCTATTACTAGGAAATCCTTCCATGCTGTACAGCTCTAGAAACACCAGGTGATTTTTTTGGAGCTTGTTGGAACAGGTCTCGCCCACAAGCATGGCTGTGCCAGGGTGGCTTGGCCTCCATCTCTTCAGGGATGCTGCCTCCTGCCTTTCCCCCCTCATGTGCCATTTGCTCTGGCACGAACACCGTGCCATTCCTCCCTAGCCATGATTTCCCATTAATTAGTACTTCTGCTTCCCATGCACAGACCCCTCTCTCCCTTGTCAGGTCACCTGTCCTGCCTGTCTGCTTCCTCCTTAGCTGGGTGTCTTTTTCTGTTGCATGAAACCTCACACCTCTGGAGAAGGGAGATCATCAGTGCTACTCTACTGAGGCAGCTACCGCTCAGTTCCCTCTAGCAATGGGTTTTCCCATATCTTTCCGGAGGCCAGATCTCCTTCTGTGAAAGATGCTTCACCTTTTCCATTTGCATTCCTTTGGTCATTGTTTTCTACTCTAGCTTCTTCCTGAATCATGATTCCCCTCAGATAATTTGGGGCCTCCTTGAAGAGTGGTCATATATTCTGCAAGAGCAGCTGAGTGTGAGCAGAAGTGAGTTTTCCTGCCACAAACCAGGTCAGGTCAAATGCCAGGCTGCACCAGAGCCAGGCAAAAGGGAGGAAGGATGAGGGTTAGAGCAAAGAGTTAGGAAGCCAGTCCCACCATCAGCCTCACTGTCCCCACTGTCACCACAAAAAGCAGGGTTGAAACAGAGATGCTGGGAAACTAGACCTGACCATGAGATTTATGCAGGACCTGTTACCACTGAAACTGGTAACAATAAAAAAGCTGAGATTGATGTGGTACTCTAGACCTCAGCCAGTGAGGGCTGAGCATGGAAAAATAGAAGGGAGAGAAAAGTGTGGATCTCATACCTATGGCCCTGACCATTAACTCATCAGTAAACTGCAGCAGCTACTTTTTCTGCAGCTTCTGGACATCAGTGTCTTTTAAATTGCTTTCATGCAGCCTCAGCACTGTGGCAAGCTTGGCTGATGCCTTCAAAGGATGTCTTCACAGCACAAAGGGCAATAAACTTAAAGACAATTACCTGTATTGGGCCACTCATTCCCACTCTGTTGGAGCTCATAGGCATTAGTCTGGGCCAGGAGTGACTGTACCACAAATTTATTTTAAATTAGAGCTTCTGGTTATGTAGGAACTTTTTTATTGCCCCAGGCAAGAAGAGGGATGGAACAGTGTTCCACCTTTCCAACATAAACCTCTGCTGGGCAAAGCAGTGTGCCGGCTGTGCAATCCTCCTGCAGCACTTCCTGTTCAGCTATTTAATTTGATTGCCATTGGCCAACTTTAAAACCTGGGGGTTTAGCTGCTGCAAATTGGTGCAGCTCTACTGAAATGCGGTTTTCAGCCTGCGGCCTCTCAATCTCTAAATCTCTGTGAACTGCTCCAAAAAAATCTGAGAAGTTAACTAAGAAAAGCAAAGCCTAATGTTTTGAATTGCCAATACATGGGACTTTCTTCACTAGGACATTTTGGGGGTGCCAAAAAATGAAAATGACTGAATCAGATAATGAAAAGAATACTGTTTGGAACAAGCTGAGGGTCTGTTTCTGACTGTTCACTGAGTGAAAAATTAGTTTTGAGGAGGTCATCAGGGTAGAGTAAGCCAATGCTACAGCTTAAGCTTAAAGTTCCATGTGGTTTTTGAAAGCAGACTAAAATACTGTCACATATACCATGTATCTGTTTGTAAGCTAGCCTGATTGAATAGCCAGAGATAGCAACATGCAACTGCAATCATTGGAGTATGATATTTGGGAAAACTTGTTCCAAATATTGCTTCAAAAGGCCTACACCCTTCTCTCCTAAATTAAAAAATTAGCATTTGATGTAATGTTTTAATATACTTCTATGTAACATAACCTCAGCTAGAAAAATAATATACATATAGCCTCTTAATAACTTCAAAGCAGTGAAAGATCTTTCATTCTTTTCCAATAGTGTCGCATTTAATTTTTCTTTTCCTGAGTTCCAAGAGTTTTGTATATTGTATAAGCAGGCACAAATATGTTCTTTGAACAAATATGTTCTTTGCAGTATTTTATTTATTCTTCTTTTGGAAGTGGATAGAAGATACATATGCTGTTCTACAAAGGATTTTGAGACTTAGTGTTGTCCTGCAGAGCAAGAAAACATTCAGAAAGAAAATTCAGGATTTCTGAAGGCAACAGATTCCTTCAAGATGTCTAAGCAGCTTCCTTGGAGACTGTCACAAATCTTCTTGTGTTTCTTCTTAACTGTAATTTTAAAATATTACTTAATTCTGTAAAGCATTTTGATTTTACAGATCTGCAAGTTCCAGTGGAATATGGCTCCATACAAACTTCTTTGAACAGTTCTATTTCATCATAGCACTACGACTGTAGCACAGGCTGTTGGGAGAGATTTGGAGCTAGAGCCAGATACCTAACAAAGGCTTCAGCTGTTTGGATATAAAATCTAAATTCTGTTTGTGATGAAACTCAGATTATTCTTCTGATGTTCTCTAGCACCCAGAGAAGAAAAAAAAAAATTTTCAGTAGAAGTTTAGCAATCAAGCCATCCTTCCTAGGCTCAAGCAAGTTCCAGCGACTATACTGAACTGCATGCACACAATCAGCATTCAGCCTTCCCTGGATCTGCATATTCTCCCTCCTTTAGCTGGCCCTGGGTTACAACTTCCTGCTTTGTGACTTGCCCTGAACTTTTCTATTCTCAGACTTCAGGGACTGTAGCCAGTCATTAATAAATAAATAGTTTTCAAAAAAGCAACTGTAACCTTACACAAGCAGAAGAACCTGATGTGCTCCACCAGACAAGGGAAAAGCAAGTGAGGCTGCTGCAAAGGGAAAACCATTTTGTGCCTGTGATTCCATGTATGTTCTGTCTTTAACCTTTCCCCTCCTCAAATATTTGCCATGTGCAAATACCATGCATTTTATATGGATCTAAACCATGCCATGTTTTTATATAGATTACCTATGGGTACTGAGTACAGCCTGGAATGAAAAGCAGAGGTTTCTGTTACTTCGTATCAACATATGATCTCAGCAGTATCTAAAACATATGCTACTTACCATACTATTTGCATGTGCATTCCTATGTTTTTGTTCCACTTGGGTTATCTCAGAGCCTTAGGGCCTACCCCATTTGCACATGTTTGAATTAGATGGATGCAAAACCACCATACAAAAATATAATTGTGAAGGAGAGGAAGATGGACACTTCAGAAATGTGGATTATTTTCCTCCTTTCCTGTCAGTTCTGTGTCTGTATCTGCATTTATATGCATATGTTGCTGTCACAGGTTTACCTGGATTTACTTTCAGGACAAACAGTCCTGAAGCTCCATCTTGCAGCGCCATTTAAGGCAATTTAGCACAGGGAATATAAGTCTCTTCTCCCATTTGAAATACAGGTGGAGATTCCTATTTTCTTATTCCCTTTATTCAAGTTTTTCCACTGTCATATGTGCACCTACAAGCTATTTTCCCCATTACTAACTGGACCAGTGGTGTGTGCATGAATATTGACTCTTGAGGTTACAGTGAGGCAAACTCACGGTATTTTCTCTTTATGGAGCAGATGCATTGGCAGTTCATAAGTTATTCATGCTCAATGCCCTCAGGGATCCATTCATATAAGCTAAAGAGATGTATTGGGTGCCTGACTATCTCTTATGCCTGCCTATCAGATGGCATTCATAACCATAATCATATCCCAGTTTACACTGTCATCGCAACATGCTTTTGAGGAAGAGAATTGCAACTGTTCCCAGTTTTCTCAGGGCAAAAAGGGCCCTGGGGCTCTTGAGCTGGTTGCCCCACATCTCCAGAAGTTCATCCTGGCTCTCTGAAAACTCAGACTAACTCCATTATCTGCTGGACCTCTGTTAACCTCTCTGTCAGGGTGTGTGAAATCTCCTGTCAAACACTTAAGCAACAGAAATTGGCAGATCCCAGCTTGGCTGCTGCAACGCCAGCTCAAACATTGACCTTGTCATTAGACACCAGCTCTTTTCTTAGCGGAAGGTGCTGTGTTCAGTATGTTCCACTCAGCTTTTGCCAGTACTCTGCAGGGGAGGGATGGGTCACAGGTTTTGACATTTCCATCGCTGGACAGAGCTATGGATATAAATTTTTTTAGTCCATTCGATTTGGTTTGGTTTTCATTTTGTAACAGATTGAAAACATTATACAAAACAAATGCATGCTTGGGTGTCTTCTTAATGCCTGTTTAGAGTTGCATGCATCATTCCTTGTGCTCTGTTTACTGATGGATTTGCCTGCTTTTCTAAATCACTTGTCCAGCTTCCGATTTTTGTAGAGCCAGAGATGCACTAGTTATCTCTGAACCTGGTTTTCCTGTGGAAAAACTCCAGGGAAAGTTGTTGAATTAATCAGGAGGAGGAAGTGTTCTTGGAAGAAGCAGAACTTCCTTTCACGCAGGATAAGGCATGGCCAGATGCCAAGGGTGGGGAATAGGGACACGATTAAAGATCTAGATAAAGAAGGAAGTGCTTTTTCCCTGCAAAGATGATGCATTTTCCTAAAATTTGATTTCCTACATTGCTAGGAAAGCAAGTGGTTCCACCCATTTTTTTTTTTTTTGCTTTATCTCCTGCTTTGGTTGCAAATTTTCCCTCTTACTCAGCAGACCAACCAGTAGAAACAAAATTTCCTTCCTCTTTGAAGCTTGCAGATGCTCAGTTCAGGAAAGGGCAAATGGAGGAAGGGAACAGGCCATGCCCATTTTTGGCTGCAATTTATCCCCCTGGGCATGGATGACAGAGGGGAGGGAACACCATGGTCCTTTCCAGGTTTATTCTCAGTATTAGACCACTGACATCATCAGAATTTGTTCCACACTCAACTTTAGCTTCATCCCCATTATTTGCTGCAGATCTATAATTAGCAGAGGTACATATGTGCGTGTATACACTCACAGAGAGGGATTCATAGAGACAGTAGTGTGTTTCATTACTGCAATCACTACCAGGTGTTTAAGTGTAGTAGGGTTACAGACAGCTTGATATTTATACAACAGCAGGACACGAGTTCTCACCCTCCATGTAAATCCTTTTGACTTTGTAACTGTATGACCATACATCTAATGATGCTGGCTTTCCCACCGACCCCCACAGCCTTGCTCTTGCTGCCTGCATGGATATATTTCCTTTCATTTCCATACAGAGTGTGTCACCATTTCATAACTCAGTAAATCAGCTCACTCTTTTGATTCCTCCCACCAGTGCAGCTGTACATCAGAGCAGAGCCCTGTGTCCCACTGCGTGGGATGCCAGCTGTGGCAAACGAACAAGGAAGCCACCAGAGTTCTGCACTTCTATTTTCTTAGCTTCTATGTAAAAACATATATATGAGGGGTTTTTTCACCATGCAGACACCCGTCAGAGCTAGCATTGTTTTCATCAATTGCTGCCGCCCGAGCTCTGGAGGCAGCAGTACTGATCCATATGGAAACAAGGTTTCCATAAATCTGTCAGACTTGAATTCTCTTGCAGAGCCCCATCCGGTTGCTTGCTCCTATTTTCTTTCCCATGTTTTCAATTCCTGATTGAGTCAAGTTCAAAGAAGCAAATTATTTGGCAGTGCCCTTGAAATAAAGGTCTGGTTTAATTGTGCCTTGGGAAGCCTGGGAACATAAGGTTTCCTCATGCATTCAGAAAAAGTATATTCGCAGGTACATGTGCATCTGCTGTCCCACGTCCTCTGGCACACTCGGGGTAGAGCTCTCCCACATGCCTCTTTTTAGCATGTGGGGGCTGAGTGCTTTTCAAAGCCAGGGATTAGATTCTTTCTTCTGTTAAGGAGTGGCTATTAGCATTTGATGCCTTCTGTCCTGCCTGCTGCTTTTATGCTCCATTTGTGCTGTTTCAGAAATGACATTATCATGGGATTGAGCAGCTCGAGGGATTGCAAACCAGCAGCAGAGTCCTTCCCCTCCAGGTCAGAAGTTCATTGCTGACCTGGGCTAATATTGGTTGAACTTCATTAGCATCTGAAATGAGTTAGGGATCTCCTTTCCAGTTCCTACCAAACAGATATCTCATGGCTCCCCAACACAAGATTTTGCTTTACTGAACACTCTCTCAGGGTGCTGCAAAGACACCCACAGCTAGAAAGTGTCCTTTCAGTGACAGTGTCAGGGCAGAGTGGCCAGGTGGTGTGAGCATAATATGCATAATATGCAGCTGTGTTCTCCACCATTGCCCCTCTCTCTCTGTCACCAGTATCAAAGCTAACATGCACAGCCTTGGGCTACAAGGGGGACATGATGAAGAGTGGGAGACTATGCTAGACGGAGAGGGTTGTTCATAAGCAGAACCATTTGCAAGTAAACTAAAATGTCTGCTCTCAATAAAGACTTCAGACTTTCACCGCCCATTCCTGTGTTTCTGTGGAAGGTTATCACAGTGAATTGGAAAGAAATTATGCTAATTCGTTGTCACCTTTGGGGATCAGAAGATGGTATGGTGATAAAATCAAAAAGGAATTTTTTTCTTCATCTGGAGTAAACCGCGTGAAAGAAAATTTGCTTTCCATATGATACAAGACGCTACATAGATACCACATGCCTGACCTGCTCTAAAACCATCTGTCATCAGTTCTAGGCAGCACTCATTTGTCTCGGTGGAAGATCTCCTCTGGTTGGTTTAGTGGTCTGTCTGTTTATATTCATAAGCCTAATAGTGCTGCAGCTGGCTTAAACAGTTTATTAGTATTGTTTACTGGATTTTGTTGTTTAATCAGAAATACTGGTAAGAAATCTAAAAATTAGTGGCTTTACAAAGGTTTTCACAAAAGAGTGGTGTTGGCATCAAAGTACAAAATCAAGTCTTGCAAAGATGCAGCTAAAGGCTCTGTCCTTTGGCCCTCCCCTTATCTTTGTATTTTTCCCCTCAGGAATGCAGGGACATTTTCCCCCTCAGAGCAGCCTTTGAGTTCTTCATCTGTGATGGGTTTATTATATGACCTTTTTTGTATCTAAGGAAGCTTGCTCATATAATTTCTACAAATAATTAATATTTCAGGTTCTCTTCTCCTCTGGCAAACATCAGGGTGTTTAAACCACTGAATCCTACTGGGGCCCATTCCTACAGCTTTTCTGCCCCCTCCTCTTCTCTGTTGTACTGAGCATTGGACCTAGAGCCAAGCTTGCTCCACGGTCTGCATTCATGGAGGTTATCGTGTCTGTGCGTGGGGACCTACCAAATACTGCCTGTCCTGAAACCTGTCTCTCAGTATGAATCAGCTGTTGGGAGAGCTTGAGCAACCACTGGACAGCCATGAGAACAACCACATTATTAATTCCTGGCACACACGAAGGAAAAGCATGGAAGAAACCCAAAGGCTTTCTTAGGGCTCTGTCACACATGGCCATACAAGGTATTGCTGCCCGGACCACACCATGGCTATTTGGCTTCCCCTTGCCTTTTCCTGTAATGCTGCCTCCATGTGCAATATTTGCCTCTCTCCTTAGTTGCCATGTTGTTTATTCCCTTTTAACCCTCACTAAAGAGTCACATTCTCCTGTGATTTCCTCAGGAAATGGAACAAACTTGAGTAAGTTCTTGAGCCCTCTGCCCACCCCCTTCCCCTTCTGTATTCTGCACATCTGCCTATTAGATTATAACTGATTTGTAGAGAGGCTTAGCTTTAGCTCTAGCATTGTACATGGTCAATTTCATTGTTGTCAGTAAATGCATGCTTTTCCTGGGCTTCTTGCTTTCTTCTTTTCCTTTTAAAAATGAAAAATCCCTTGAAGATGTAAAATAAAACTACAAATCCACAAAGGTTTAACTGCAGTGCCTTAAACAGGTGCTTTATCCACTGTTCTCTTTGAAATGTGGATTCTAGCTTTTGTGACAATCTAACAGTGATGCTTTGTCCACTAGAGAAAGCCTAATTGCTCCCCATGATGGCAAATAAATCCGTGGAGATTTTCAAGTCAAAATTTGGATTTCAGACTAGCTGCATTGTACGATGCACAGCACTATCTCCACATCACAGATTCTACCAATCTCCTGGAAAAGCAATGTATTTTCTCTTTTTATTAGTATTTATTTGTTTGTTTTATCTGACTGGAGTACATGTTGAAAGAACATTTGTCGGTCCAAAATGGAAATCAGACACTTTACACTGTGAGAAATTACTTGGGGCATCACTGTGGGAAGCTGGTGTGGCTAGGGGGAGAGGCCAGGTTATTCATCTGGGTATTAATCTTGATATTGGAATATGAATAGGTCATTGGGCATTTCGACAAGACTTAGGATTAGTTCCTGAGAAGTCTGAAAATCAGCCTCATCTCTACTTGTCTAAGTTCCTCATATGAACAGTTCCCTTTTCCCAAAATAAAATGGACACTGTTCCACTGTGGAAAATCAGGCTTTGCACTGAGGCAATGCTTTATTTTAAAGAATTCCCAGACGTTGTTGGTTTAGGGTAATTTTGAAATTCTCCATGATGGCAAAGCAGCTTGTGAGAGAATATTTAGACAGCACAGGTTTGTCTTGAAGCTGAATAGGTATGAGGAAGCACCTCACCATTAGCTTAACTCGCACCACTCGAGGCAACCCCTGCTAAAGCAGAGACCTGGCAGTCTGGAGACCTGGGCCCTCCTTCACTCTGCAGTGGAACTGAGGTGACAATGGCCTCAGGTTACATCAGGCAAAGTTTGAATTTGGTATCAGGAAATATTTCTTCACTGAAAGGGTTGTCAAGAATTGAAACAGGCTGCCCAGGGAAGCATTTGAGCCACCACCCCTGGAGGGATTTAAAAGCTATTTAGAACTTGGAGACATGGTTCTCTCTGTACATCAGCAACTTTGCATAATTTCCAAAGAAGATGAAAGGGTGATGGTCACTGTGGGTTGGGGTCTTACCCTGAATCTGTGCAGAGCTCACTCAGAATTCATTGTGCTGTGAATTTTTACATGAATAAATTTGGCTTTGTTGCTATGTTGATGGACATCACCCACACGTCCTGTCACTGTTTTGGAGCCAGTGCATAGGCTGGCATGCTGAAGGAATGCCGCATGTCCAGTTTGTGGAGGTGCCCGGAGTGTTAAAGGGCTGATGCACAGAGAGCTCGCTCTGCTAATGGATCAGGATTTTTATAGGCAGAAGGGATATGCCATTGTTGGAATGGTAAATCTGTAATGACAGACGTTCGTTCTATATTTGTGAATGACCTGATTTGGCATGCATGCAGTTCTTTCTCCTGACAATAATGGAAACATGGTGTGAGACAGACAGAGAAATAAAGCATTGGTTAAAGTGAAGCTATACCTTTATAAACCCTCTTATTTAAAGTATTTGCCCCACCTAATTTCTCTCCTTGTTTAAAAAAAAACAAACACAAACAACAAAGCAGCCCCTATTTGAATAATCTTTGTAAAGCTTTCAGCTCTCCTCCTCCTTGTTTTTCCTCCTCCCTCACCTCCCTCCTAAACTGAAGAGATGAGTGTAAGACATCTGTCAAAGCTGTGGTAGCGTATTCCTGCTGCTCCGTGAGGACCCCAGGAATCTGTCAGAGCATCCCTGGCTGCTGCAGCACTGTCGTTGGGTGATGCCTGCCCCAGAAGGTGAGAGTCAGGCACCCCTGGGACACAGACCACTTTGTCACAATGTTAATTTGTCCCTGAATGGAGGTAGGGGAAGGGGAGGTTTCACTATGAAAACAGAGTTTTGAGGGGAAGATACCGGAAAGTTTAGGAAACATTAGCAGAGGCTGTTGTGCCCTTGCTTTCGGCTTCACATTTCTTCCTCCCTCCTTCAGGAAAAATTCCTAAACTGCTTTGGCACAGTACCAACTATTCCTTTGGCCTCCCAGCCAGAAAAGCTTGCTGAGGATGGAGAAATAGCCATACACAATGGTTTTCAGAACTAATAACACATGCATGCAGTCCAGCCTTGAATTATATGAAATATGGTGCACAGCTTTCAATCCTGTTTTGTCAGAGGCCTTGGCTTAAAAGCCTTCCAGTCCCTCTCCTGCCTCTCTTCCCCCTCAAAAATAAAATAAATCCTACAGATTTTCTCCCAACTTGCGGCATGTGAGACCGTAATTATGTCTCAGATGCTGGCAGAGTGCCCGATCTGTCAGCCTCACATGGGAATGAGGAAGGATGCCTGCTGGATCAGCTTAGTTGGAAGGGGATGTGGGGGCCAGAGGCTGGGACACTTACTCCCATGGCCCCACAGAGGACTGGGAGGGCATGGTGCTGCCACTCTCCTGGGATGATACACATGGCAGGTCAAGATCGGCTGCTTCCTTCTAGGGGAGCTGCTTGGGGCCAGTGGGTATAATGGAGAGCAATTAGTTAAATCAAGGGGCCAGACACAAGTGAACTAATTACATTGGTGCATTGTACTCCAGCAGCCTGTAATTCTTCTGCCCTGTGTTAGTACATATGGGTCTCCCCTCGGTAAATGAAGACACTCTATGTGTTAGTCGCGCTGCTGGATCAAGGGAAGTGCAGTACTGGGTTTGCAACTGAGCTAGATGAACATGCTCAGTACCTGGCCCTTTTTGCACGGTCTAGTTAGTTAGTTACGTTAGTTAAAATACACAAAGGTGTGGATCACACAGCTCTCCAGAGAGGATAACTCTTGAAAGTTGTCTGGTGCCTAGGGGAACAGTTATCTCCTGATTATGACCCATAGGAACTGATGTGATAGAAAAATCAATTGAATTCTGGAGGAACCTACTATTAAAAGACAAGTTGTGGAATTTAATTGCTTGAAATAAATTGAGGAAAGCACAATTCTGGAAAATCTATCAGAGATAACAACCATATACCAGTGGGGGTAGCATCATCCCCTAGTTCTTAAGAAGCACAGTTTCAATGGAGAAGGCTTTCAGAAGGCTTATGCTGTGATCACCAGTGACATAATTAGTTGTTATAATTAAGCATTGGTTCCCCACAACAGGAGCCACCAAGTGAGCATTACTGAGCTCTTACTTCTTGGTACTTAAGCCATCTCTTGTATCCACTGCCATGGTAGAAGCATATTTCCCTCTGGATTGTCCTCCAGAAGCAGGTTCAATATGAGGGATGGGGATGCAGTGTGATGCCTTGGCTAGAAGGGAGCGAGCAAGGAGCCGGTGTACACAGTGAGTGTGATGAGTGTGCCAAAAGACAAACAGCAGGAGAGGTGCTGGAGCTGTGCTGGGGACTCCAAGCCCTTCTTCTCACACTCAAAACTTCCAGGCAAACAAGACTCAATTGCTTTTTCCTGCCCCTGCAAAGAAGATGAGGGTTCAGCTCCACAGCAGAATAAGGTTATCAGTGGACATTTCTGCCATCACCACTGGCATTTTGCCTTGGTTTACTGTGGATTTGGTAGATACTGAGTGTACACAAGGATACTGTTATGCCAGACACTTTAAAAACACCAGTAGCCTCAAGGTCTTGCATCCTGAAGGAGCATCCTTTTCCCAAAGGACAGCCAAGCAGTGGAAGAGCTAGCTCACAGGGGCTATGCAGTCTGCCTCTTTGGAGGTTCTCCAGGCCAGAAGACTGGACAAAGCCCTGGGCAAACTGATCTGATCCCACTGATGGCCATGACTGAGCAAGTGGTTAGACCAGGGGCCTCATAGATTCCCTCACCCTGAATTATGATCCTGTGATCTTATCTGGTTTTGTTCGTGTTTTTGTAGAGCGCACAAACACTGTGTCCTATCTGCAGGCAGGTACCGGCCTACAAACTAACACAATGGTATTTTTTCCTATGCAGGGCCTTCTGAAGGAAGTATTATGCATATGGATGTAGGCAGTCTTAGCTTCTTTTCACCTGTGTCTTAATGATCAGGGCAGTTCAACATTAATTGAGAATATTTCTAAGAGGTATTATTTGTTTGTTTTTTGGTACATTTTCCTTAAGCTCATTAAGTAATTACTCATTGTTCTGTCACTCCTCCTGACAGAGGCTGAGTAAAGCAAAGCATTTTTTCTTTTCCCTCTGGTGCTAAGTACATATTTGCACAGCCTTTTTTTAAAAAGATCTGATTATGCTATTTTGTTTCCTCACAAATGGATACTTCCTTCACTCTTCACCCATCTTTCTCCTCACCCTCTCTACTCCCCCATATGCCTTCAGTGCCAGGATGACAGCTTTAAAGGTGCTGGTAGTCCCTTGACTGTTGCAAATCAAGAACCTAAATCACAACATGATGCCATCATGTGAGCAAATATTATATTGGTGGTGTTTGCTAATTTTTTAAAAATGAAAATGTTAAAATTTTATCTTTGGGCAGGGGGATTACATATTAATGCATGGCAATTTGAATATGTGCTAATACTTTTTGCATTTGGAATGCTTAATTGATAAAGATTATGTGGATAAAGATCTATAATTAACTGATAGACTTTAAAACGTTAACAGATAAAGATTTATATTGTTCCTGAGAAAAATGGTAAGTTTCCTCTCTGCTGCACCCTTTTAAGAAGCGATAAAGGAAGAAAAATAAGAATATGTCATTTAATGCAGCTCAAATGTAACTTGCTTTATTGTGTTATTGCCGAATTGAGGTAATTAAACTTTGCACAAACTTTTAGAAATTATTTTTGAAAGAGACAGAAGTTAATTTCAGCCTAATTGTTATACTTTATTTTTGGGACCTAGAATTCCCATAATCAAAGATCAAAGCAGACAGTTTTCCTTCATCTGGAAATCAGCAGACACCACAGCTTGCATAACAAAAGATCAGAGACGTAGAGGCTGTGCAGTCTGTCTTCATGAGACTAAAAATTTGCTCACATACGAGGAAGTCCATCAAAGCTTGTCTAACAGTTGTATGTGACAGGAAATGCACTGATTTTATAGGCAGAGTGGTTAAACAGATTTTCCTACTAAATCAAAAGTATAAAGAAAATTAGATCCAAATCCACCCACCTGTGGGCCTTCAGTGAAAACATCCCTCCCAACTCTGCATCTGGGAATAGTCTGTCAGACCTTCGGACCTCACTCCTACCGATCCCACCCCGGACTCACCCAGATTTTGCTGCAACTCTGCTAAGGAGGCTGCAGCCCTTGACTCCGAAGGGCCAAGGTCTTGGCTCACTGCTATCTGTTTGCTCTCAGTGGCACACTGAACCTTCCTTATTATTATGCCAGTTCCAAGTCCATCCTACATTTTAAAATACATCTTGTATGCCACTGTTTTCAACTACTGTTTTCTTTTTCTCAGCTTTTTAAAAAAGCTATTCAATACAGATGCCTTGAATTAGTACTCCTGCAGAACAATGCTCAGGTGTAACCATCAGTACAGTCCTAACAGTGTTGCCCCTTTAGCCTCTGTGCTCTAGGTATTTACAATGTAGGATGTATTTATGATCATTTCTCCCAGTGGAAAGAGTGAGCAGTTATTAGTAATGTACAGACTATTTACAAGGTTTTCTTTTCACTGTGATAATCTGCTCCTCAGCCAAGGCTTTTGCATTCATCCAGGTGAGTACAGTATCTCTCAACAGTTATGTTTCAACATTAAATTCATGGCTTTTTATTTCTAAATGTCTGAGTCTTGAATCAACTACACTGTTTGTGGAATATCAGTAAAATCCCCAGGGTCTCAGATATTTTTTAAAAAGGGTGGACATCTTACCTCCCCACCAGCACCTGTGTTTTGTAAGAAAACAGGACTGTCTCATTAGCACAGAACCAGTGTAGTTTCAACATACCAGGACGTGCTGCTGCCAATCCTTTATCCTCCCAGAAGGGCAATTAAGCATTGGCACGACCTGCCCAGGGAGGTGGTGGAGTCATCATCCCTGGAAGTGTCCAAGAAATGACTGGACATGGAACTTCCTGCTATGGTTAAGTTGGCATGGTGGTGTTCAGTCAAAGGTCGGACTCCATGATCTTGGAGGTCTTTTCCAACATCAATGATACTGTGACTCTATGACTGGCCATATCCAGTCTTTCGTGTCTGAACAGCAATCATCATCTTCACCAATTCCCTTTCCCATTGCAGCTTTGCCTAGGAAGGCCAGGAGTGTTCAGGCAAATGCCAGTGGCAGGTCCTAGCTCTTCCTGAAGGCATCTCTGGTGACTTCTAACAGTGTGATGGGATATGTCTGTGCTACTAGTCCCTCTGACTTCAGGCTTACCTGTAAAGAGAAGGGCCCTTCTGACATGACCAGAATAAACAGAGGTGATAATTCTGTGATTACATCCAAAGAAGTAAAAAACAGAGTCCCAGCATATCTGAGTATACAACATGGGCACCCTTCTCCTGGAGTTCTGGCTCTCTACTGTCAAAGAAGCATGACTTCTTTCATTTTATTTCTTAAAGAAAAAAAAAGTCTGCTTGCCTTAAAGCATTATTGTGGCATGACTAATTTAACCTGTTTTTTTTTTTTTTTTTTAATTCTTGGTAACTAACTGGATGATTAACTTTATTAAGAAATCAGAGAGCTAAATTACCTTTGATCTCCCTGCCTGTGCTTCAAAACAATAACCTATTTGGGCACACTCAAGTTTAACTTTCCCTGGCACCATTGGCTAGAGTCACTTTGGTTGGAGAAATAGCTTTAGGAAATGTTGATTTAAAAAAAAAAAGGATCAGTCATACTGCTCTGCTAATTACATTTGCCATATTAGTGGCACAGACTGTTCATTTTCAGGCTCTGTTGGAAAGATTACCCAGAGAGGTGTTATCCTCTCAGTACGGTGTCAGATGTCACCCTGTGGGATATTAAAGCCAAGTCAAGATTGTGCTGAAAAATATTTTTTTTTCCTTCTGTACAGTAACACATACAGCTCTAGATTGCATTAAAAGAAATCCCTTTGCAGAAGAAATGTTAATGTGGACTGCAAAATGGGAAAGATTTTCCGTAGTTCACTGTTAATGTAAGACCTCAGTTCTTGTGGAACATGCTGTTCTCTAATGAACAGCTCCTTAATGAGAGCAGAGAATCAGGGTTTCACATCTAGACGAATGACAGCAAAGTTTGGAAGGTGTTGTTTCTGTTTTTCATTCTTACGCTTTTTAAGACTAGCACTAATTGGCCTTAAATAAATGTGAGTAGAACACAATAGATTTATGATATTTTTTGTGAAGCAAAACCAGATCTCAGGCATTCGGAGAAACAGACTCCCCTTTTATGAGGTAATTATGATTTAGTGTTTACTCTCTCCCTGTCGAGTCTGTGGGTTGCCTTTAAAGTGGCTCTGGGATGAATGTCAGAAGTGGAATTTACCTTTTCAACATGTAAAATGCAGAAGACATATATTACTTTTGCGAGTAATATTTCTTCTCTGCTGCTACATTAGTTGGGGGCTTTTTCCTGAAAAAACACATATAAATTATCTGCAGTGGACAGGTTGCTGCATCATCAGAAAATGGCTGTTTTGGAAGAGTGTGGGGAAGTTTCTAAAAGTTCACGTATTTCTTCCAGTGGTAGCAACATTCCTCCAAGCTCCACTTGAGTCTTTCAATTGGAAATAAAGTTTTATTTGATTTAAAAGGATGTAAATTTAATATGGAAGGTGACACAATTACACAGGCTTGCCTTTAGCTTTGTTTCTTCTTTTGGGGAGAAGACTTGGGAGCAGGCTCCTTTTGGGGTTTAATTTCACAAGGCTGTGACCCAGGTCCAGGATTTCAGTGGGAGCTCATTCTGCCACACGGCACTGGCTCAGAAATGTTGTTCTGGAAGCATAACTGAACAGTTTGCTACCACCTCTCAACCTTTTTCCAGTGGTCCTAGGAAATGAGGCATATCTCTCCCTCTTGCACTCTGTTCTTTGTTTATTGAATCATCCTGCACATTCAGCAAGGCACCTGACTGGCATGCAGGAACTGTGTGCTCAGCAAACCCTGCACCTCACTCCTGTCTGAACAGCTCTCACAGACATCCTACCAAAAAACAGTCTCCCCACTGCTAATTTCATACCTCCACCATTTATTTTTTAAGCTCTTTTCCCTCCCTTCCCTGCTACCAAACTCAGAAACGTTGGGTAGGATTTAGGAATGGTTTATGGGAAAAAACCCACCAAAAAATGAAAAAGATAGAAATAATTGCAATAGCATGGCAATGCACAATGTACTTCAGCTGCAGTGTAAGATGATGGTGGGCTACCTGTGAATTTGACAGAGCTGCAGGATTTCAAGTCATGTGTTCATGCAGTCTAGGGGATTTACTCTACAATCTTCCAGCACATAACTGGTGCTGCATCAAAAGATGTGTGGCCAGCAGGTTGAGGGAGATGATTCTCCCACTCTCTGCTCTGATGAGACCCCACCTGCAGTGCTGCATCCATCTCTGGGGCCCCCAACACAGGAAGGACCTGCTGGAGCATCTCCAGAGGAGGGTCACAAGAATGATCAGAGGGCCAGAGCACCCCTTCTATGAAGACAGGCTGAGACAGCTGAGGTTGTTCAGCCTGGAGAGGAAAAGGCTTCAGGGAGGCTTTAGAGCAGCCTCCCATTACATTAAGGAGGACTTTTCACAAGGGCATGTAGTGACAGGACAAGAAATAATGGCTTCAGACTGAAAGAGGGTGGGTTTAGATTAGATATCAAGAGATTCTTCACTATGAGAGTTGTGAGAGACTGGCACGGGCTTTCCAGAAAGGTTGTGGATGCCCCATGCCTAGAAGTACTCAAGGTCAGTGAAAGGTGTTCCTGCTCATGGCATGGGGGTTGGAACAAGATGAACTTAAAGGTCCCTTCCAACCCAAAGCATTCTACATTTCCATGATCTACAAAAGCCCAGGGGCATTGAGGAAGTGTGTTTAAACTCTGAGGGAATGTATAAATAAAAATTCCAGAAAAGCTATTATCCTCAGAAACAAAGAGAAAGATACAAAGAATGCAGACAAATGGTGAAACTGCATCAGCTCTTGGTTGTGTGTAGCAGAGGATGAATCTAACATGGATCAATAAACTAAAACACTGAGTCGTTAAATCCTAGCATAAAATTAAAGTGGTTTATCCAGGAAGATAACTGATGGAAGACATTGATTAAAAAAATATGCTCAGTGCATATGGAAGATGAAAATCGGAGCTCTCTCTCACTATACTCCGGTAGAATTTGGCAGAAATGATTTGAAATTTACACGGCACAGTGACAAACAACAGTGGGTAGTCAATAGAGCTGAAGGAGGACTCTTGGGAACCCACACCACAAAGAACTCTTATCCCTTCAGGGGAGGGAGGCAGGACTCAAGGGTGCAAAGCACAGCCCAGTTTATGTATTTTAGGGTGATGCTGCTGACTCCCACCCACAAAACCTGGGGGTATTTCAAGCCTACGTGACCTACGTGGGCCACATGTTCACTGTCTCTCAAGTAAAAGGGCAAGTGTGGTTTCCAGCATTTTCAGTATTACAAGCCTGGTGATCCTCAGGAACACACTTATCCATTTATCTCACCCAGGTGATTTGCTCAAGTTGTGTTTTCACCACCACCCCAGTTGTGCAAGCACCAGCCCAAGGAATGATTACTAATTCTAAAATGTTTTATTTATGACAAACAATGATGCAATTTCTTGGTGTGATGGACAAGGCAAACAGGACACCAGTCAAGCAAGTTTTTGGAAGAGTTTCAACATCTGATGTGTCTTGGAAAACATTCTTGCTGCGTGGGACTCGATAACTAGCAGGACAATTAATGGTGTTTGGAAAGACACACAGAAGGAGCACACTTGCAGATCTGGAGGGTCTGAGGAAGAAGGTGATGGTGCAGCTCAAAGAGTAAGTCTTGGATGAAAACTGCATTTGATGAAAAAAAAGAGATGGCTTTTAAAGAGAGTTACCTGAGGCTGAACCCACTGAAGAAGAGCGGAAGAGAAGGCATTACAAATGTGGAATGACGGTGAAAAGTTAAAAATCTTTCTAAATTGTTATAGAAGTACCATAGCTAATTCTCCTTAGAAATAGATCTGAACATAAACTGAAACTTGAATATAAAGATTATCAATGTCATTGCAGTTCATCAAGAAATGTATAAACACAAAAAGGAAACAAACTCATTAATTTCCTGGGGCTTTTTTTTAGGAACCCACAGACCCACTGGATTTGCCTTTCCTGTTTTAAGTGGAATTCAACCTGAAAGTATTTTGTTTCCCTGTTCCTACACCATCTGTGCCTGATGATGACCCAGATGAGCCTTTATTGCCATCCTACATCAGCACTCAGTAGTTTTAATGATATCTTTCCCATCTGTCTGCAATATGTGTGTACATTACATTTCTTTCAGGTACATTATTACTACCCTATATTTATTCTTATGTCATTTCATTGGCTTATAATTAACCATTGTGTTCATACTATCTTTTATTTCAATATATTTCTATGGTGCTAAATGTGTATGGGATGCATTGAGGAGTCTGTTGAAAGGAGTTGAAATATATTTCCCTTACTTCTTGTGGAAATAACAGTTTGCAAATGGTGGCTTTGCTATTATGGATTTCCCTTAAGAAGGTGTGTGTGTGTATCAGTACAGGGGCAGAGGGTAGAATGTTCTATCCTAATCCCAGCACAACCCACCCTTACCCAGCACTCTCACTCACCTCTTCCTGGTAAACTATAATTATTTTAAATTTCTGGAAATGTTGACACTGTGGGAGAAAGAAAGATCCCTCATGCTTTTCCTGTCTCCTTCCCTATTTGGATGTGAGGGGAGCAAACTGAAAGCTACAGTAGTTACTTGTTAAAAAAAAAACCAACAACTTTTATTTATTTCCTGAACTGTATTGTATTCTGTAGATTTAGCAAGTGCTGTATAAAATAGCACACGAATGTAGTTCAGGGGTATTTTTGGTCACTAAAATAAGGGAAGGGCAAGTAAAATCCTGAAAATAGAAAGTATTATGGGGTTCATATATGCATATATATATATATGATATTTTATCAAAAGCTAATAATGTAGCCACTGCAAACCCTCAGGTTTCTATAGAAAAATTCTGGAAAATCAGGATGATGTTCACAGGTGCCTCTGTGCACTTTTGTGTGTTGTTAATATTGTAGTTAGTGCAGCATCATATTAAGAATTAGCACTAAATTTCTATATTTCATCTGTGTCATACAGGAATTGAAATACCAATATAACAGGATTTTGAAAAAAAAGTAACTCAATTTTATCTGGTAACCATAAAAAATAATAACTGAACATGCAGCAAGAAAGTTTAATTTCAAACCATATTCTAAATATCTCTTCAGTGACTATACTGTGATAGTGTGTTTCACACAATCATTTTTTCATTTTTTTTCCTAAAATTATTTCTGTATTATGCCCAAGGCATAGGTATAGAGGGGAAAAAGTGTGAATATTTTCTCAAAACTGCTTTTTGCTGCTGGCTTTGACATCTATAGCCAGGGTAAGACAGGTACAAACAGGCCAGTGAAACTGGATTATGGCAGGAGGATAAGGAATGATGTGCTCCCTAATGTTTAGGACCCAACACACCTACTGTTTGGCAAAAATGTGAATATTTAGTGAAAAATAAAAATTAAAACCATCAATATATAAAAAAGAAGATCTTAGATGCTGTTTCAATAAAGGCAGCTCATCTAGCAGCAAAGATAGCTATTTTCATCATGAATATGGCCAAAGCAGTCCCAGCTGCCGAACACAGTGAGGGGTACATGAAAAAGACTAACACACGAAGTCAGGAGCGTTTTGGAAGCCAGGCTGATCATTTTGAGATATATAAAAGGGGGTGGTGAACCTGATAGGAATAAAAATGATGGCTATGTTGGTCTGGTGTGTGAAGGATCCTTTTGGTAGTTACAGTAAAATGAAAATTTCGGAATATGCTTTCAGAAGAATCTCAGAATATAATTGTAGCACCTGACCAAGAAAATCAACAGCTGGCAAACAGGATAAGACCCGAGTTTTAAATTATATAATTTTTACACAAAAAACATTGAAACAATTTTCAGATGCCAAATTAAAGCAACTATATATATTGGTTTTAGTACTTACATGGCCAACTGAGCTTGAAAAATTAAACCTTCTGGACAAAGCATATCAGACTGCCACTTTAACAATGATCTAAAAAAGGCAGGCTCTCCTTTAGGAAACCTAACTGAGAACAAATATCAAAATGGTTTTATGCATTAAGGCAATGTGTTTCATGAGGGACTGATAAGCATGGAGATAAGGGACAAAGTAAGTGTCTCTATGTAACTGGAGCCAAACTATGTCACTCCTAAGAAAACAAGTGTTATTGAATTTTTAATAGCACTTTAGAAGGAAAAGACAAGACCTTGAGACTTATTACTTTTGATAGTTTCATTCCCTAAGCAAGAAATTAAAATACAAAAAGTAACATTGAACAGAATTTTAACTTTTTTTTTTTTTCTCTCTACTTGCTAAACCAAATTCTGAAAACAAACCATGGGATAAGAAACCTTTGGTGAAACCCCAGACGCAGCACTTAACACTTGTAAGGAATCCAAAAGGGTATGTCAGAAGCTTGACTTCCCTTGCGCCTGGGGAAAGTTTGAAACCAAGTTTGTCATTTTTCAGAATGGTGTTCCAGCTGTCAGACTAGGCAGCCAGGAAGGCCAGCCATGTCCTCGGGGCATCAGGCACAGCCTCGCCAGCCGGGCAAGGGAGGGGATTGTCCGCTCTGCTCTGCACTGGAGCGGCCTCACCTCCAGTGCTGGGGGCAGTTTGGGGCACCACAATATGAAAAAGACATTAAACTGTTAGAGAGTGTCCAGACAAGAGAAATGAGGATTGGTGAAGAGCCTTGAGGCAAAGCCAAACGAGCAATGGCTGAGGCCGCTTGGTCTGCTCAGCCTGGAGAAGAGGAGACTGAGGGGAGACCTCAGTGCACTCTGCAACTTCCTCAAGAGGGGAAGCAGAGGGGCAGGTACCAATATCTCCTCTCTGGTGACCAGTGACAGGATTCAAGGAAATGGCATGAAGTCGAGGCAGGGGAGGTTTAGGTCAGGTATCAGGAAAATAGGCACAAGTAGGCAAATAAAGTTCTCCCTGCTCCAATAGCAAGAGTCCAAGAGAGACAGGTTCTGGCATTATGCAATAAATACACTCCCTTCAGGAACGATGTCAGATATTTGGACTATTCTGCCAGGCAGAGCATAACTGGGGTGAGCTTGCCAATTTATCTCTGCTACTTTTAAAGATTACTTGCTCTGGAAGGTCCCAAAACCTTTTCACTCTCTGATTCCAGGACTGTGTGAAATAAAATCGGGGGGTTTATTCATTACTGATTTTCTATCAGGGAAAATTAACTTCATAACCTCCCCAAGCCTGCATGCATGTGTGTGCATGTCTTTCCTCCTCATAAGCCAACATCCCTGATACATAGATAATTTATGAAAACAGAGTAGGTGCTTTTTAATAATTAAGTAATAGATAATAGGAGGAGACTTTTTCCAACAATGTACAGTGGCTTTGAAGTAGAATACAGCACTGAAAGGTTAGTGGCTGTGGATAAATTACATTTCAAAAAGAAAACCTGAAGAAAGCTGCTGCACTTACACTGTATTATTAAGTAAATTAAAACACTGAAAAGGTTCTTTTCATTTTGCAATGCGTGCACTTCATTGCAGTAACATGTGAGCAGTAGTCCTGTGGCAAAAAGCCAATTGACTGAACCAGAGTAAATCGCATAGCATCAACACAGCCCATTCTCTCTAAATTACAGGGCAAACAATAACACAGGTAAAATTAGCCCTGGCCATAATTATATAGTAGAATTGTGCCGAGGACGCAGAATGATAAACAGCAAATGCAGACTGTGTTGTGTCATATCATGTAATCTCTCCTGCTGCAGAGTTGAAAAACAAAGGGAGAGTTGTGCCTTGTTTGTCTAACATGCTCTATATCACAAATTAGAAATCCTTCCTAATTAAGATATTGTTAAATTTCCTTTGTTAACAATTTTTTAAACAATGTTAATTAGTGATCATTGATGACATTTTAACAATGTTAATTAGTGATCATTGTTCATCTAACAAACAATTAGGGTGATTTGCGCTGCAGTTCTCAGGCGCAGAAATGTGTCCCAGAGCCTTCCTGCCTTTTTACCCCCAGGCTGCTTGAGCCAAAGGGAGGGCATCTGGGAATGCTAATGCGATACGTAGCCACTCATTTAGCAGAAGCATTGCAAGGAAAATCATGTCTGGCTTATGAACGTTTAATAGTTTGAAACAGCTGTAGCCTCACAAGGGTGTTCTCATCATACAAGTGCTCCATGAGGTCACTCAGGCCATTTTTACACTAATGTAATATAATACAATTCTAGAGGCACACAGATATTCTTTCCCCACTATTCCATTAATTCTCATCTCGCTGTGCAGTTGGCAGTGGCTCTCAGAGGCCTGAGGTTGTGGTGTCATCTAACTCCAGCCATTTTCTGGTCTGTGTGCTGGTGACAGTAGCAACAGCAGCGCCTGCTGTGACTCATGTCCCTGATGCCTTTGTGAAAACTGGGACCAAAACTACCAGAACAAGAACCGCTGTCACATTTACAACGCCAGCTTTGGGAGTTGCAGTATCACTTTGATTTGTAAAAAATGTCCCAGAGAAAGCAGGATGTTAGCAACAAGCGTTAGGAAGGAGCTTGAGAAATCAGCTTGTCAGTTAGACCACAGGAGCGCAGGAATTGGACCGCATTTCCTGGCAGAGACAAGTGGAGGGCTACAGGCTCTGACAGATGTCAGGCTCGATGCACGCTTCCTCTCCACAGTGGTCAAAGCATTATCTCTGTCTGGAGCCAAAAGATCTCTCTCCTACCCGAGAACTTCAGGGGAAATTGGGTTAAATGCTAGTTCAATTAAAAAAATAAAACAACCAAAAACCAGACTTGCACTGAGGGAAACAGTCTGGAGGTTGAGCAGTGGGATAAATATTGCTTGAGACACCTCCTGCTGCTGTCCTGCTGCCAGTGATAGCAGCAGAAGGGCAATCAGAGGCAGGGCCACCACAGAAGCATTGGGTGGACTGCAGCTGTCTATGTTATCACTGTACCTCTGCTCCAGGTAAGGGTAGACAGCCTGGGTGATAAGACGTCAGTGTACATCAGTGCTTCTACAGTGAGCGCTGATGGTGGACCACTGGAGTAGCTGTGCACTGTGGAAGGCCCTCAGCATCGATTTTGCTGCTGGGGGTGTTACCATGCTTACCATAGTGCTTAGCAAGAAGAAAAAATGCAGTTTCCTGTGAGCTATGCCCCAGCAAACATGCTTGAACCCTGCTGCATTACAGTTTCCTTTCTCATTTTATATTTCTTTACGGCCATAAATACCTACTGTCCACCCATAGCTCAGTTACATAATTTATCCATATTTTCTTAATGTTTGTAGTTTATTTCCTCTGTGATATGAGCACAGAACTGTTTGCATGCTGCTATAAACATTTCTGCAGAAACTGGTAGATGGAAACGAGTGCCAGAACCCATGCAACAAGTTCTAAATGTTAACTGCAGATTTGGAAAATCATTGTTAATGCAGGGCTGACATAACAGACATGTTCTTGCATTGTCCAGGTTAATGGATGGCATTGATATGATTAGATTATAAGAGGGAGCCATTAATACCTTCTTTTCCTGATTCATATAGACAAAATTGGAGTGTAAACTAACACTAACCTACTCAGTTCCAGCTACATTCTCATGAATATACATGCATCAGTCCATCAAATTTACATTTATAAAATGTCCTTCATTCAAGGACCTCAGAATGCAAGAGGCAATCAATACAAATATAAAATTGTTAAGCTTGATTTAGTAAGAAAAATTCAGCTTATGAATTCCAAGATTTTTCTATTGGCACTTTCTACAGCTGGAGCTGAGTAGGATATGCCTGAGTTATGTCTTTCACCTCACCACTTGGTCTTGTGGTTTTTGTGCAAATCTAAGTGCTGATAGAAGCAAAGGATTAGTAGCACTTGCTAGGATAAAGCTCTGTACCTGTTTTTGCAGCAAAGTAGTGCTCTTTTTCCCCACCATTTCCTGGGAATGGCCACACAGAAAGGCTGTGACACTGCTTGCCTCACTATGCATGGAAATCAGACACCAATCCTTGGAGAAGAAGCCGAATGTGCTATTTGTTATGACAGTGAAACGTTTCCAGTTTTCCAAGTCAAGAACCTGCAACTGGGAACTGAAATTCACATTTTAAAGAGGAAATGCATTTCAATGCTGCAGGGCTCACCTATGGCAAGTTAGGGCAGAAGTGTCTAACTTTAAACATCCACATTTGGTGAGGTGAGAGAGGGAACTAATAAATGCTTGCTTGTATTTCTAGGCACCTTTTTGTCATAGGAAATTTTGTTACTGTTTGTGTTATGGATTGTGATTGTCAGACACAGATATGAAAGTCAAAATATATTTTGATTTCCATGGGAGCAGATGGAAATTGTAAACTGATTTTCACCTTTCAAAAATGACCAGTTTCATTGCTAAATTGGATTAATTTGTTCTATTGTTATGCCCTTGCTGTGTTCTAGATTCCAAGTAACTGTGGGTTTTTTTTCTGGAACAGAAGTAGGTATCCCTAAGGGAAAGTGTAAATGTTTTGTGAAGATGATGCTGACAATATGCTAGCTGTGGGGGAGTGGGCTATAATTAGAGACCCATTTGTACCCAGTAATTTTCTGTTATCGTTTGTAAATGACAGTAAAGTGTGCTGCATTTTCACCATCCTGTGGATTTACACATTTACTAATTCTATGAGTCTTCAAACTCCTCAAGTCAATTTTTTTCTTGCATCATTATGTGACTGATTTCTAAGCAGAATATTCCCAAAAGCCCAGCAGAAACATAGGACACCCCAGCAGTGGAAAAAGGCTAAAAATTCTCTTGGTGCTCAGACTAGCAGACTTTGCCGGCCAGAAGTCATCAGTAAGCATTACCTACACAGCACCTCTATGACCACTGTCTTGTGTTGGAATATTAAACCAGGCTTTGCTGATGTTAGGCAAAGGCAGCAACAAAAGGTCATAAGCAAAGGAAGAAAAAACTTCCTCAGTATTTGATCTACTTCTTCGGTATTTTGTCATGTACACCTGCTCCTGAAAATCTGTTGGACTCTCTTCCTAAGGTTTACAGATTTCTGAGTCTGAAGGGGTTGAAGACCAGGATAAGGGAACATCCTTTTTTTTTTTTTTTTGCCCCAGTATATCTATCTCCCCTATTTATCTGCCTTTACAGAGGAAGGGCAAACACCATCTATGCAGACATGCATTTTTTGAGGTTACACTCAGAGCCGCTCATGCAGACTGGGAGTGAAATCATCAAAGATCTGCCAGATCTAGGTATTTTAGTGACTTGAGATGCACGGATGCTGCGGTGGAGATGTAACACCAACCAGTCACCACTGGTTAAATACCAGCAGTTGCAGATAGGCTGCTGGCTGGCAGGATGAATTGAAGCTTCTCCTGACACTTTCAGTTCCACTGGTCATAGCTGTTATGCACTTTCGTGCAAAACATTTAACTTAACTGGAATTAGTTGCTCTCACTAAAAACTAACAAGTCATTCAAAAAAATTAATTAAAACAAAGCCTAACCCAACAAATTAAAAAACACCAAAAAACCCCACAAACCCCCTAAAAAACCCCCCCGAAAAACCCCAACCAAAACTCCAAATCCCAAAAAACGCTGGCGTAAGTGACTTGCACATTTCAGAAGTTCATGATAAATCTTACATTCTTGGTCATTCCCCAGCATAAAGGAAGAAAGCACAGGAAAAATGCGGCATTTAGATCCACATCACAGGGAGAAATGCTGATAAATGGTCAAGAAAATTCTCGTAGATGTGTGTATTTGTTTTCTTAAGCGGAGATAGATAAATAGTGTAATGTAAGAAATCTATATCTGCTATTTTCTGTTTGGACAGAGAGCTACATCTCCCAAATTCAATTCTTTAATCAGTGGAAATTGTACCTCATAGCACAAACAAAAGATATTATTCTATGTTTTTATATTTAATGTCAGACACATAAAATCTCTGAAATATAAGAAGCCAACTTGAAACATACAGTTGTGTTGTTTGCTCTCCCCTGTTATTTCTTCTCTCTTGGCTTTGAAGGCTGCTGCTTGGGAAAACATGGGGAACATTCCTTCTGAATGAAATACCTCTATTTTATATTGTATGAATTTATGAGTGGATAATTATGTTCTAATTCCTCCCAAGTGGCCCTCTCCTGTTATTTTCTCTTCTGCTCTGCTCCATCTTCCTGAGCTTCACTACACTTTTCCACACAGCTTCCATTCTTGTTTTTTCACCAGTTTTTATCTCTTCAGATCCCACTGCTACTTTGTTCACCCTTCCTGATTTCTAAGTGCCCCACCTTACAGCCCTTCCTCCATGCATGATGCCTCTTCTTCACCACATCTTGCCCTGGACTGTTTCCAACTGTTTCCCTCTCTCTCTCTGTTGCCCTGTGGTCTTCCTTGTTCTGCTTATTTCTTCTTTCTTCTCACAAGCTTCTGCTCTCATGCGTGAGATATAACAGGAGACCACCTGTCTTATCAGGAAGGCAGGTATTTTAGGAAGGCTCTAGTTAGCTTTATGGTCTGTGGGCTGCCTGGTAGCAGCCCATAGTAGGCTTTATTAAGATAGAAAATTAAAATGCAGCATGGAAATACTCAGTCCATCATGTTACTATGCAAAGTGTTATCTAGTGGCTCATCTTATCAGGAAAACTGCCCAGCGCCATCACAGTTTTTTTCAGTCTTTAGTCTGGTCATTGCCTCATTTTCAGTCAGGACGGATTTTCTTAAATAATAAAACTATCCATAATGTGTTTTCTCTCCAAATTATGCTCAGGCATGCAATCTCTCACTCTGATTTTGAAACCCGATTGGCCAAATGAAGGCACCCAGTTCTAAATTTTAATTTTCAGGCAGGCATTTAGGCACCCATTTGATTTCCCTAAGTGCCGAGCTGAGCACTCCCATACAGCAGGTGAATGGGCACCCTCACCTGACCGGGGAGGTTCAGCAGCGGTGTTCCGTCTCACTGAACGCAAGTGCGGGGCTGTTCATCGTCCTGGGCCACCAACACCCTCCTCTGTGAAACTGCTGCTCCTCCAGCACAGCNTTTAATGGAAGCCTCCTCCAAAGCACCCAGCGGCTGATTTAAATCACAATAAGGCGCTGACTCCGGCTCACAAAAANAAATACCTCTATTTTATATTGTATGAATTTATGAGTGGATAATTATGTTCTAATTCCTCCCAAGTGGCCCTCTCCTGTTATTTTCTCTTCTGCTCTGCTCCATCTTCCTGAGCTTCACTACACTTTTCCACACAGCTTCCATTCTTGTTTTTTCACCAGTTTTTATCTCTTCAGATCCCACTGCTACTTTGTTCACCCTTCCTGATTTCTAAGTGCCCCACCTTACAGCCCTTCCTCCATGCATGATGCCTCTTCTTCACCACATCTTGCCCTGGACTGTTTCCAACTGTTTCCCTCTCTCTCTCTGTTGCCCTGTGGTCTTCCTTGTTCTGCTTATTTCTTCTTTCTTCTCACAAGCTTCTGCTCTCATGCGTGAGATATAACAGGAGACCACCTGTCTTATCAGGAAGGCAGGTATTTTAGGAAGGCTCTAGTTAGCTTTATGGTCTGTGGGCTGCCTGGTAGCAGCCCATAGTAGGCTTTATTAAGATAGAAAATTAAAATGCAGCATGGAAATACTCAGTCCATCATGTTACTATGCAAAGTGTTATCTAGTGGCTCATCTTATCAGGAAAACTGCCCAGCGCCATCACAGTTTTTTTCAGTCTTTAGTCTGGTCATTGCCTCATTTTCAGTCAGGACGGATTTTCTTAAATAATAAAACTATCCATAATGTGTTTTCTCTCCAAATTATGCTCAGGCATGCAATCTCTCACTCTGATTTTGAAACCCGATTGGCCAAATGAAGGCACCCAGTTCTAAATTTTAATTTTCAGGCAGGCATTTAGGCACCCATTTGATTTCCCTAAGTGCCGAGCTGAGCACTCCCATACAGCAGGTGAATGGGCACCCTCACCTGACCGGGGAGGTTCAGCAGCGGTGTTCCGTCTCACTGAACGCAAGTGCGGGGCTGTTCATCGTCCTGGGCCACCAACACCCTCCTCTGTGAAACTGCTGCTCCTCCAGCACAGCCCATCGCTTGGCTGGGTGCTGGAGGTGTGTCCCTGTGCAGCATCCCACTGTCCCCCGCAGGGACGGGCTCCACTGCCACGGGCCACACCGCAGACCTTGGGTTTGTTTGACAGGAACGGGACAAACTGCAAGGCGACAGAAAGACAACGCAAGTGCCTCTGGCTTTGCAGCAAAGTTGCCCGCTTTGGGGGCAGCCGCTGAGCCCCACGGCCCACGAGAGATGATGCTCACTGCATCACCTGGGAGCGACACTTAGCGCCTGGACTCGGGGTCTGTGGCCTGTGGGGATGCTTCTCTGCTGCAAGCACCTTCCCAGCCAATGCATTAACCTCTCGAGCACCGAGCCCAGCTGCTTTGCAAATAAAACCTGAAAACCCCTAGCATCCCGCTGCTCCCGGGCGACGGCCCGCTGGACTCCAGGCAGGATTGCGAGGAGCGGCGATGCCCGGCGCAGGCGGCCGGCCGGAGAGCTCGGCGCAGCCGCTCGGGGCCGGGCACGGCCCCGCTGCCCCG
>WBMY01013742.1:814405-930998 GCA_013397315.1 Donacobius atricapilla
AAAACAACAACAACAACAAAAAAAACCCCACACCCAACCAAAAACAAGGACACAGACATTTATGGTTTAAATCTGGTCTGACACCTGACCTTAACTGTGACTGCTGCGCCAGCAAACAGCAACAACAACAAAAAAGGCTCAATTTAAAGCCTGTTCTTGTTAACGCGGAGTGTTAGATATAACTGTGAAATTCCGGCTTTTGTGGGGTTAATTGCATAACTCTTTGCTGTGCTTTAACAAGATGTTTTGTAGCTGAATAGCTGTGATTTCCTTTGTTTCTTTCTGTGGGCCGAAGGTAGTTTAAGAGGGGAAATTAGCCATTTAATTATTATGAGTGCAGGAGAAGTAAAAAGACCATATGGTTTGCTGTTGAAATTAGTCACAAGAAACTTTTTTTTTTTTTCAATAATATGTGATATTTTTAACAAGCAGATGTGAAGCCACGGCGTCTCCCACAAGAGCTTTGCCAGGCTTATCTATTGTACCAAGTGCTGCAGGGGGGTATTTTTAGCACAGGGGGTCGTTGCATTGAGGAAGAGGCTAAGGAGGAGGGCTTGCAAGGCAAGCTGGAGGCACAGCAGGGTCAGCAGGGACTGGCCCCTGATTTCAGCACGGTCGCTGTTCCTCTGTGGGACTCGGGGTCCCAGACCAGCACTGGAAAGGGTGCTGAAGCCAGGCTGCTGCTGGGTATCTGCTCTGTTCCTTGCTGTCCTGGGCACCTGAGCATCTCTTCATTGGCCTGGGCTGCCGTTCCTGCCCCAGCAGGTGTCCTTCCAAAAGGCCTGTGTTCCTCTGTTGCTTCCTGTCCTGGTTCTCCCTCCAGTTCCTCATAGGCAGCCCTGAAGCCTTTTTTCTGTCATTCCGCGACTCGCTCACTGTTCCAGGCTAGTCACCAGCACAGCGGGATTGTGGTGGCATTCCAGGAGGCACTAGCTTTCCCAAATTACAGTTTAAAAGCAGCATTAGGAGCCCTGTGAGCTGTGAACAGTGCTGCTCAACAAGGGAAAATGCTACCCGTGAGGCCAGGCGTGCACGCTCAGCTCCCAGCTCCCCTCGGGACTCAGCTTGGTGGGAGCAGGGAGCAGCTGCCTCTCACAGATGCACGTCTGCTCCTCCTTCCCCGTCCTCCTGGGGGCCATTGGAAGTCTTTGCCTGATATCTTTGGCACCTGTAGGTACAGCGTGTTGACCCCTCTACCTGATAACACAGATCCTATTGCGTAACTCTGAAAATTCATTTGTGTGTTTTCCGTTTCTCAGCCAGCTTTATGTTGTTGGGTTTTTTTCTCTTTCGCCTTAATCTGTTTTCCCTCTCATCCTATTCTTTGTTTGTAAGGGAAGTTTCATAAAGCAGAGACATACCATTGCCTTTATTCATTGTTTTTTATTGCTTATCTAGGTAGAGAGGTTATAGATTAAAGAGGTTGGAGGTCACAGTTTAGAGAGGCATAGATTTTATCTAGCAAAGTTGTACTGCCTTTCTCCTACTTTGCCTGAATTTACTTTGTATCAAACTTTTGCAGAAGGCAGAGAAATAATAAAAGAAGTAAAATGTAAGGGAAGTGAATATTACTGTAGAAGAACTTAAGGATGTTTAAATAACAAGAATGACATCAGGTTACTTTTGTACTGACTCCTGGCCAGACCAATAAAGTCCCACCCAGCAAGAAGTACTCTGGTTTTGCAGCTAACCC
Source organism: Donacobius atricapilla (assembly GCA_013397315.1). NCBI lineage: Eukaryota > Metazoa > Chordata > Aves > Passeriformes > Mimidae > Donacobius > Donacobius atricapilla. Next base: position 816,099 of record WBMY01013742.1, read on the forward strand.
ATGAAATCCTTTTGGAATTGGTGGGCTTGCACAAAAAGGTAAGTAAGGGCAGGATTTGAGCCCTTCAGGAAATTTTGAACCAAGTGCTTGATCATTGCATTGCTCATGCTGCGGTGCAGGAACTCAATTAGGTTGGCATTTACTGTGTGCAGGAACACCTACATTTCTTTTCAGGCTTCTGACACCAGAGAGCTGTAACACTGTATTGAATTGTAGGCAGCGCTATTAAACAGTGCTGCTCTTTAGATTGGGCATTTCAGGGAGTTTCCACTGCTATGATGTTTAATTTGAATCTTCTTTTCTAGTTTCATATTCCCCTTTGCAGTCAAAGGACTTCTGATACTTCTCTAACACAAACAATCAAGGGGCCTGGTTTGCTTTTGCCTGAAATTCAGGAATTAGTCAAGTCCCCTTATCAAGATAATTCAATAAGCTCTTCCTGTTCAAAATCACCCAGTTGAATGGCCTATGGTATCTGTTCCTTCCGTTCCCTTTTTTCCTGCCTGCCTGCCTTCTTCTTCCTCTCTGTTTCTCTACACCAATTCTAATTATTTTACGCTCAAATGATAAATGAGTTTCAAATAATTAGAGGTGGTATAAAGGACCACAGCTGGGAGATTTATGCCAGCCGAGCCGTCCGAACAAAGAGCCTTCTGTGGGTATCGTTTTTCTCTCTGGACTTTGAAGCCCTGTTCTGCTGTCTCCACCTTCAAAGAGCTATATCATTTTTAACCCACATAATTTTATTCTCCTTTTTCATACCTGGGCAATGTCACAGGCCCTTATTAAGGAGCAGACCAAATGTCAAAATTTTGTTGTAAATCAGCAGGAAGCCAGTAACAAGTAGGGGTGAGAGGGCTCAGGGGAAGCCCTGTACAAGGACCCAAGTCAGATGTGTTGCCAATTCATTAGAAAAGAGTGCTGTAAAAGATAAACCGCCTCCAACTTTCCTTAGGACAACTTAGTAACAATAACAACATTGGATTACTTTTGCATGGGCCCCTGGCCAGACTGGTCTTGTCATCTGGAAATAAAGGTAAACCTGCCTGATTTCTGAAAATGCTAAGCAGTGTTCTTGCCTGCTGCTAAATTCTATGAGAGAAGGTTTAATTTTTAAGTCAGATAAATAAATAAATAAATGGGCATCCAGGACAACCACATGCCGAGAAAGAACCTTTGAGGGAGAACATGTTATTAGCGATTCTCTTTCCTTTTTCATACTCTCCTGGCAACTTCCTGTAAAGTCTGAAAGGAGAGAAACTTGTCCTATCATAAAACAGCACAGCTGAAAACCCTCCTCTCTGAGGCTCAAGCAAGGGCTTCATGCTCTGGCTGCAAAGAGCTTCTGCTGAATCAAAGCAATGTTTTGCATGCTGCTGTCTAACAATTGAAAGACAAATTGCAACACCAGGCTGAAGTGAAAACTGGCTTGGGTTTTTCTTTCCTCATCAGAGCAGGGTCCTCAGCTGTGCCCATGCATTGCCATATGACTACAGGAGGGGAGGGAGACTGGAGGTGGAGAGCGGGGTTTGGCACAGAAGTATCTGGTGCAGACCTGTGGACACTGTTTGCTTCCCTGGGAAAGCCTCCTGGGCCCTCTAGTTCTAGTATATGTGGTGATGGTAAAGGTGTAAATACCTGTAATGTATCTTTTCTTGTTCAGCTATGAAAACTAAGGTGAAAGCCAACAATTAATGTTTAGGGGGATGCCTAATATGATTTCTGATAGCTGAGAAGCAGGTGAAGATAGCTTCAGTTTCTCGGAGAGATGAAATGAGAGGTAGAAAGCGTGGCCCATGACCACAGCAGCTCTTTCCCTTAAGGCATTGTTTTGCTTTTTTGTTTGGTTCTTTGTTTGGTGTTTAGGCTGTAAGCTCACTGTGCCAGCTCCTTTTAAGTCCTCTGTAGATCTGCTAGCATGGTGCTGTGTTGCTGCAACCTATGAGTGAGTGCTGTCTGCTGCAGGAGTAGCTATCAGTGACTATCAGCATTTTCACAGGGAAAAAAGAATGTCTTAAAACAGTTTATTTATCTACTGAGCTTTTCCACCATAACTTGCCTCACTTTGCCAGCTGCTGGAAAATCTGAACTGAGAGCAGTGAGTGTGAGAGAGAGATGTATCTTCACTTTCTCTAGGATGAAGCCACAAACTCCCTCTCAGTTCACTGAAACAACTGTGCTTGTGCAACTTAGCATGGGAACACAACCAGAGTTTTTCCTCTCATTTTTCAGCCAGGAAGGATGAGCAAACACACATCATAGAAACAGAGTATTTTTTGAATGTTGACTAAAACATGGGCACTAGGTACAACAGTTTTGATCACAGTAAAACAACTGCCATGAAGATGTGCCATCCATATTTGATTGACATCAACACTTTGAATCCTTTAGCAGAGTTAGGGAACTTATGTCCAGGCAGACAGCTGGATGAAAGAAGAGCCCCTATTTTCAGGTATAGCAACTTTAATGGTCTATTACTTTGGCATACAAAAGTATGTAATCTGGAGAGAATGTAAGGCAACACTATGAATCAGAATATGTGGGGTATTTCTTCCTAGCCAGTGCAAAAAAATCCAATGAACACAAAGAGGAATAAACATCTAAAATAGGTCTCTTAGGGAGTAGCTGTAGAAAGAAAACTGAATAAGAAACCAGAAAAAAACCAAAGGAAGGAAGGAAGATCAGGTCTGTGGACTATGCTGAAGGAAAGAATTAATTTCACACAAGGGAAGGGATAAAGCAGCCTGGCAAAGTACACCTGCACAGAGGAGGCAGTGATGATAAAAGTGGAGGAGAAAGGGATGTAAAAAAGGAAAAGGAAAAAACCCACATTTGTCTCAGCAGGGCAATACTTCTAATGCCACAGTGTAAGACTGTTGTCTTATGGATATGATCCTCCAGAAAAATATCCCATACTTTACATATCTAAAATACATGTTCCAGCAAATGTCTGACTTGCCTGGATTCTGTTGCATGGATCGACTGTCTGTACCCCACTCAGGTGTTCAATAACTGCATGTTATAGATTATGAAGCTCAAAGAAAGGCAGTTTAATTGCACAATTGTTTGTAAGCAGTGTTAGTTAAACCCCTTTTGACCCTGGCTATCTCCAAACCCTTTTTGGAGTTATGGTAAAGTTCTAGGGGTACCCATAGGGGTTTCTGAAGGCTCCATGTCTGGAAAACACTGCAAACATCATCACTGAATCAGTATTTCCATGGGCTGATGGCTGGTGTGCAAGCGCAAGACCACCCTGGCAAGGTGTGATCTAAAAAAAGAGGAGGATATTGAGGAAAATTTGTTAGCAGAGTAATGCAAAATTATTTAACTCAGAAGTTTTTGTAATCTTGGCCAAACACATTTACAACATCCAGCTTGTTCTCTAGTTAGGTGGTCTGGAGACTGAATTCATCCTGGGGCCCAAAATATGAAATATTTGGGAATTCTGGCAGCCTCCATGCAACTATTCATGCTTGTTTATCTCACAGTGTTTCTTTGCATAATGATTGGGAAAGGGCAAAATAAACACAGCAATGCTTAAAACAATAGAATGTTTTGTAGTGACGCATTGCTGACCCCCATTTAGATTTTCAGCAACAAGGCAAAATGGTTGCTTTAGAGATAATAGTGCTTTTTTTACATTGGGTATGTGTCCAAGAGCTTTCTCTGCTTGCAGCACTGCTTGGGAGAAAGTAGGAATGCCTTTGCAGGCTTAAATCCTACCCAAGTTTGTTTTTTTGGTTTTTTTGGGGGTTTTTTGAGCTCAGGGTGCCACTTCTCTTGCAGCAGACAGAAGTGTCCCAGACTAGCGATCCATTGCAAATACAGGCTGTTGCAAACACATTTGCCCAGCAATTCCAGCCAAGCTTTCCATGATATTTTCCAAGTCCATGGAGGTGGTTTGGTTTTTACTATGGGCAGAGAAGTGTCAAAAATGCTCAGCCTGTTTGTGGACGTGTACAAAGCACCCACAAGCCTGCACACAAAATAGCTGAGGTGCCTGTGGGCAGCACTCAGGGGTACATTGCACTGTTCTGGGTACTCAAAGAACTAATGGAATTTGTTGCTGCACACAGCAGCACATGGTGACTCTCCTGCACATATTTTGTCCTCAACCCTGCGCTCCTGCTTATGGGGTTTCCATTCAAAAGGGACAGATCTATTATTGTTTAAAACACTGTGAGGGGGCCAAGCTTCTCTTCTCTTTGATGTCTGTGTGCTTGGACTGTTGATGGGAGAGGACTCGAGTATCTCTGCTTTCAATTAGTTATCTTTAACTAAGAAGAAGTTTCAATACTGATTTTTGGGATCCCATACATAAAACCATTCAGCACAGTTTTATGCAAGTCTGATAGGGCAAATTCTGTTCAGGCTTTAGGAAAATGTGGCCATTCTGGCTTTGATGAGTATGCATACTGCATAAGTCTTCATGAAATGCGGCTCACTCTGTCTGCTTATTCACAATCCCAATTATATATTTTGCACTGAGAATCAACAACTTGCATATATGTCCAGGGATTTAGCTAAGTGCATCACCACAGAGAGATACCAGAGCTCACATACCCAGGGCAGGTTCTACGTGCACAGTTAATGCCGCTTCTTGCCAGATCCTCTCTTGCAAGGAAATTAAATTATTTCCAAAACTGCAAATGAAGGATTAATATCCTGTCAAGAAATTAATATTGTCCTCAAAGTGTTTTGATGTAGCACCTGATACTGCAAACAACCATATCTTCATGTAAAGCAGGTTGCAGGCTCGGGGCATTCCTTACCGTGTCAAATAATCATTATCTTTTCAACAATATCAGGGGAATCTGGTTTTTCTTTTTCTGCTTGCTTTTGCACACTGTAGAGCACTCGGATGCTCATTAACATACATGTCCCTTCCAATTTCACTCTCATTTGCACTGTGTTAACAGCTACTTTTTCATCTTTGCTCAGACAAACGATGGCCTTTGTAACCAGGAATAAAATTAGTAGCAAGTGGAAACCTGTTTTAATGAGGCCAAATTGTTATTTAACTCCAAATGTGTACAGTATTTTTTGTCTAAATCTCCTTTAATTCATCCTTAGTATTAATTATATCTTGCCATTAACAGGCCTTGGAAATGCTCACTCCTTCAGCTGAGTTCAAAACAGAGCCTCATGCCAGAGCACCATATTAATAAGGTAAAATAAAAAAGGAGAGAAGGAGGGAAGCTCCTTTTGTCTAATTTTTCCAAAACTTCTGATTAAAATAAATTAGATCACTGGAATTTACATAGGCAAATTTGGCAGCCCTCTATATTTACTGAAACTGTGACATAAATCAAAACTGAGACTTTCCAAGAATGTGTTATTTGTTATCAGAGTAATTATGTGTTAGTGACTCACACATGAATAAGGTACTTCTGTTACAGCTGTTTATTAGAGTTTTCTTGGCTTCCATTTCTTGCTCTGCCACTGCCTTGCTTCATGACCTTAGGGAAGTTTCTGTGTTTTGATTAATTCCAATGATGTGCATATGTACATGGCTGTACATACACACACAACTGTAAAAATATGTATTAATTTCCTGCTAAAAGGACATTTCAAAATGCTGTAAAAGACAAAATGAAGATGACCTAGAGACTTTACTTGTTAGCATACCTTCTTTATTTAACTGTATACGTAAGCCAGAGCTATTCAGGTAATGGCCCAGCAGTATGGAGTTGCAATTCATGGATCAACATGAATTTTTAGGAGAAGCAGGAACTGTCTCTCATACCTTCCCCTCTCCCCACTACCCCAAAATTACTTATTCACAATAACAACAAGAAGGTATTGTTTCTTCATTAACGCAGCAGCTCTTGCCCACTTAGAGAAAGAATTTGGAAAACTGTGTGTTGTTACAGTGCCATCTGGTGATTCCCGCATACAAGTGGGTGAAGCTCGCTCATCAGTGTTACTACCGCTCTGCATTACTTAGCATACTTCCTCAGGCAGTTTGTCATGCTGATCTTTTTTTTTTTTTTTTTTTTTAACTCTTTAGCATTTTAATGCATAGGAAATTTCAACAAATGGCAATCAAAACATTTTCCAAATGTACTCTTAATCAAGTTTATCAGTACCGGTTTGATTTTAAGAAATTGAAGGTAAAGCAAATTAAAAAAAATGTTTCCTAATCATTTATAATTCATCAGAAGCCTGATTGTGCTGGTGCTTGCACCCCTGGTCAAAGGTATGTGCTCTTTTTGGTACCCAGAAAGTGCTGTAGGTGTGTTATTAGCATCCCATATGTTTTGCAAGGGATAAGCACTCTTCAAAGGGACTCTTTCAAGGTGATAAGGAAAGATTATTGGCTACCACTTCTCGGTGAATTGGAGAAGTCTGGTCCCTGTTTTACTTATGGGAAAATGAATGGAGAGGTTTGTTTGAGATGAGTCTTGAACAGAGCTGGAGTTAGCTGTGGGTGTCTGTTTCTCTTTTCCCGCCTGAGAACTGGACATGCTTTCCCTCAGGTTGCACGCTTTTGTGATAATGTGGTGGGATGCTGCTTTGGGGCCTGGCCTGCCTCTTTCATCGGGTTTTTTTGGTCACTTTGACAATTTTCCCCTTTCATAAGTAAGAATGATGATTGCTTGATTCCTCTGTAATAACTATTTGTGTATCATTTAATTTAATAGACAATTATGAGTTTCCCTCAACCTGGGGGTCTTTTGAGGATGGTCTTATGTGCAATCCTCATGCAAAAGTGGAGTAGCTACTAGTAAAATTTAGCACTAAGTGAGCCTCTGAAGCTTCAGATCCTCGCCTGAGATGTTCACCTAACTACAATGACTGTTTCCTTCATTTTAAAATAGATTGAAACAAAACAACAAATCCTGTTGCAGGCAGAAGACCAGTTGGCCTCTAAAAATACTTTGTTTGCTTTATTAATTTAGATAGAGACATAGAAAATTCCAAATTTTTAGTATAAATAATTATTGAAAAGCAGTAACAAATCCACCATTTCCCTTCCAACTTTTGATACTCTATAGGAGAAGGAGGCCATTTCTCTCTCTTGCTTGCCCACTTATCACAGAGGATATGCAGTCCCCTCTCCTTCTGTTCAGGTGTTAGCCTTTGTCTCTCTCCATCCTAAATACCTGTAGTGCCAGCTCACTGTCCTTGCATTCAGCTCAGTTCCAGCCTGTTGTGAATGGGGTCTTGAGGCAAGAGGTGTTTTTGGTCTTCTCCCAAATCCTTCTGAAAATTCAATGTCCACTCTTTAAAGAGTCTGCAGGTGAGGGTATCACAGCTCAAGGTGACAGTTCCCACTATTCCATGGAAATGGCATATGGTAGAAAAGACTGTTCATGTCGTTGCAATGGGTATGAACCAAAGGGGATTTTTAGAAACACATTCCCAAAAGCTAATAAAAATATATGGTATATATGCTTCAAAACCTGAAGAAAGCAGTCAGAAGCAAAGAAGTGTGATATCTGCAGGCAAGGCCAGCTCTGAGAAGAGTTTGCTGTTTAATTGGCCAAGTTAAACAAGATACAATTAGGGCTAACATGGTCTCCTAGGATTCATAAACCCTAATTTGGAAATTTTGGGGAGATGGTGGGGAAGCAGTGGCTTTAATTGTATCTTGTTTAACTTGGCCACTTTAATCACTTACACTTCTCTGACTTGGCTTCTTTCATAGATGTCACACCTTTGAACAGCTGACTAGCCTTTTTCTTTTCCCTTAATGTAACTTTTTCTGTATATTAACTGCTGCAAATCAGATCGAAGCCACATTTGTTTTCAATTTATTATATAACCAAATATGAATAATATTGTTAATATAATGGCTCAAGTTCTCTGCAATTTATATTATTGAGAACAAAGGTCTTCTCTGCCATTCACAGAATTATAGAATAGAATCATAACATTTCTTAGGTCAGAAAAGACCTTTAGGATCATCAAGTCCAACCATTAACCCAGCACTGCCAAGTCCACCACTAAATCACATCCTGGAGTGCCACATCCACATGTGTTTTAAATACCTTCAAGGCCTGTGACACAACCACTTTCTTGGTCAGCCTGTTTTAATGCTTGACAACCCTCTCTGTGAAGAAACTTTTCTTAATATCCAGCCTAAACCTTCCCTCGTGCAACTTGATGCCATTTCCTCGTCTTGTTACCTGGGAGAAGAGACCAACCCCTACCTGGCTACTTTCTCCTTTCAGGCAGTTCTAGAGATTGAAAAGGTCCTCCCTGAACCTCCTTTTCTCCAGGCTAAACATCCCCAGCTCCCTCAGCTGCTCCTCATTTCACTTGTGCTCCAGACCCTTCCTCAGCCCCATTGGCCTTCTCTGGACATGTTCCAGCCCCTCAATGTCTTTGTTGAGGTGAGGGGCCCAGAACTGAACACAGCGCTTGAGGTGTGGCCTCACCAGTGCTGAGTACAGGGGACAACCACTGCCCTTGTCCTGCTGGCCACACTATTCCTGACACAGGCCAGGATGCCACTTGCTTTCATAGCCACTTGGACACACTCTGGCTCTTGTGCAGCCACTGTTGAGCAGCCCCACCAGGTCCTTTTCCACTGGACAGCTTTCCAGCCCCTCTTCCCCAGCTCTGTGGTGTTGCATGGGGTTGTTCTGACCCAGATGTAAGATCTGGCACTTTGCCTCGTTGAACCTCATGCAATTTGCCCCAGCCCCCATTCTAGCCAGTCCAGATCCCTCCGTAGAGCCCTCCTGCCCTCCAGCAGATCAACACTCCTGCCCAACTTGGTGTTGTTGGCAAGCTGCCTGAGGATGCACTCAATCCCCTCATCCAAGCTGTTGATAAGGTGCTGAGCTCTGTGGAACAGCGCTTGTGACCAGCCACCCCCAGGATGTAACTCTCTTCAACACCACTCTCTGGGCTTGATCACCTGGTTGTCCTGCCTGTGCCTATGTCGGCACTCAGGATGATCAGCTCCATGACCTTCCCCAGCACCGAGGTCAGGCTGACAGGCCTGTAGCTTCCCAGATCCTCTTTACAGCACTTTTCCTAGGTGTATGTCACATTTGGCAACCTCCAGTCAATGGGACCTCTCCCGTTAGCCAGAACTGCTGGTAAATGACAGAAAGTGGCTCAGTGAGCACTTCTACCAGCACTTCCCCCCTTCCCCTTGGGCAGATCTGATCTGGCTCTATTGACTTCTGTGCATATGTGTGTGTTTGTGTCTAAGTGGTGTAACAGGTCTCTGACCATTTCCCCTGGGATTATATAGGCTTAATCCGGCTACCAGTCCCTGTCTTCCCACTCAAAGGATTGGGTACCTGGAAAACAACTGGTGTTATTAAAGAACGCATGAAGCACCTCAGCCTTTATCCTCATCCTTTGTCACTATGTTTCCTGCTGCATCCAAGAACGGATGGAGACCCTCCTTAGCCCACCCTTTACTCTCAATGTCAACAGCAGCCAAGAACAAACTCCACTGATCATGCACAGACTCATTGCATATTTCTGCTGTACCCAGGGGCAAAAGCTAGTTTCCATACCTTTCTGCTCTCCACGTCAGCCAGTAACTGAACTTACTGATCCATTAACTTCTCCACCAGCACGAGACTGTGGCAATCCATACAGGTGAGATAAGGTGATTGCTATGGGCTTCCTACATGTGCCTACCTGTAAGACACAGCTGAGACAGTTAACACTGGAAAAACAGAGTTGGGTGTCTAAATCCAAAACTATTTAGACCAATCCTCCAGATGTACTTCACTGTGCCTGCTCTGACACACCGAGATTTTTTTCTATGTGCGTGGGCTGCTGTAGGGCTTTGAATATCAAGAGGTACCAGTTTTTGTATATCTTCACAGAGTTTTCCTGATCAAGCCAGTTGCTGTCTCTACTCACAGCTACTGCATATATTTTGGGAGATGTGGTCTGAACAGCCTAAGCTGTGGGAGAGAATGGATGCATGAGACTTTTGGCTAATGTCTTCCTGGGGCAACGTTTTCACCACTGACTGAAACATGGGCACTATGTACAACCGAGAAATGTTTATCAGGGAAGACTGAGCACAGCTGATCCTGCCTCGGGACAAGGCTTTGGACAAGGGTCTCCTGAACATCATGAAGCTCTGGGGTTTTAAGATTTCTGGATAGAAATATTTTGATTTGGACCTTTTTTTTTTTTTGTAGGATCTTTCCTTTTAAAGCAAAACTTTGACATATTCAATTTTTCTTTGTAAGGAAGTTAGTCATAAGTTGACTTCAGTTTTTCTAACTGGTGCTGTTTTATGAGGGAATAACAAATCCCAATACAAGACTAGGGATTGAGTTTATCAGTTCCTCTTGTCAGACACATGGTTTGACCCCTTTAAGGCTCAGAATGTCATTTAAGGCTCTAGCTAAGCTGAACTAATCGCCTATGACTGCTCAAAGTGGCAGTGTTTCTCCTCCCTTACCTCTTTTGTCCCTGGCTATCTGTTCCCTCCCACCTGTTTCTGTCCAAACCAGCAGCGAGCCACCTCAGTGGGCTGAATCAGCACCAAGTGCCTCTCTTCTTGCAGTACAGGTATTTTCCTCCCATCTAAGCCCCTTAAACCAGCTTGACATGAGGTCAAAAGAAAGAAGAGCCAACAGCCCACAGACACGAGGAACATGGAGGATAGAGAGCAGGATGCCACTCCATGGACTGCTGGAACATAAAATAGGGCACTTCATTAAATCTGTTAGATAAATTGGGCCCTGACCTTTTGGCAAAATCTGCATGTGAAGGTCTCAGTCCCTCAGGGCATAAAGCAAGGCTCTGGGACTATCTCCCCCCAGCCTCACTGGATGCCCATCCATTTATTCCTGGCTCTGGCGCAAGCTGTAAGGGCGGAGGCAGCTTGGGACTGAAAAAAAGTGGTGTGTTTGTTCTCCTCTGAAGAGTGGCTTTTTTGTAACATTTGCCGTGTCAGTCATGTGAGCCAAATAGCCAAAGGTAAAAGAAATTACCAGTGCTGCTGATGGAACTGCATTTATAAAAGCAGTGTGTCTTTGGATTTTTCATTTTCTCTTCTTTTTTTCCTCGGGGAATAAAAAGAAAATAAAAGGAGTAGAAGGAATTTAAATATAAAGCCATGGATATTGTGAAATTCAGCACTCAAAACTGTTCCCAAAGTTAAGATTTCTCCTTCAATGGTAAATTTGCTATGTGATACACAAGTAGCATTTGCTATTATTTCCTTGGATTTTGATGGACAGGTGTGGTTTGAGGTAGATTTGTCATTCCCAACTGTCTTGCTAGAGGAATGTGTGTGGGCAGATATGTTGCAATGAAAACCAAAGGTCAGTATGCTTATAATATGTGTATACAATACACACCTCTCTACCATGCCTCCTAGTGAGACAAGGTTTCATGCAGTTCTCCTGAATTTACCCAGATAATTCAAGCCAGCATTCTATCACACTTATTCTTGGGAAAGGAATGTTGAGCAGCAGGCCCCATTTTTGTTGAATCCAATGCCACAGCTCCCAGTTCCTTCTTGTTCCTCTTGTCGGTGGCAAACTTTGGGATCCTGAGGTAGAAAGAAGAAGAAAAGCACCCAGCCGAAAGATCCTGCTCATAACTGGCAAGGGGGGAGGGTGGGGAGGAAAGGGCTTTGAGTCACCTAGTGGTGTTTATCTCTGCTTTTTCTTTTTTGTTTGTTTGTTTGTGTTTGGTTTTGTTCTTCTGGTTCAGTGTAACATGAAGGGGGACGAAAGTAGAAGAGATGGGAAAGCAGTGGAGGGGTGTGGGGGTCACAGAGGCATTGTCACATGCACCATTGTCACCTGCTCAGGAAGGACCTTATCTCACCAGTCCTGAATCAATTTGACTAATCTATTTTATCTCACCATCTAATCTATCTATTTCTGCTGAGCTATCCATCTGCCTTGTGGTATTGATCCCAACAGTTTTGTAATTGTATTTAGAAAATGCCCTTTCACCCTCCTGGGAAGAGGGGTCTTGTGTAAAGGCAGATGGGGAGGCAAGGGGTGGAAATAACACACTCCACTGCTCCTGATGACAAAGCCCCCAGCACCTGCTACAAGCCCTCCAGCCGTACATTTCTTCCTCCTTGTGCAGCCCTTCCTCATCACCCCGGCTTCAAAGCCTGGGAGACAAACATGCCAAAGGAGCCCAGGACAGTGTGCAGTGGCAGAGGGATGACTGCCAGGAGCAATGCCATTGGCAGAAAATGGAGCAGTGTCCCATCTCCAGCCTTGTTCCAAGCTGAACTACATCTGTTTCCAACAGTTAGCTAGAGAAGGCTGGAACTGCCAGATCATCTGAGGGAAGAAAAAGTGAAGGAAGAAGTATAATATATGTGATTTGGAAGGAAACCACTTCTTATCCCCACACAAAATCAAATTCAATCCAGGGATGTGCAATGACACCTTCCAAGAGTAAACAGATCCTGAGAGAGGCTCAGGAACATCCTCTGGGTAGATAATCTGCACGGCAACAGAGCCTCCTCCTGACTGCAGTAACCAGCTGCCACGTGGGGCCCTCAGCAGTTTGCCTCGGTTCTTTCTGTTCGTCCCTATTTAGACAGGATCCTGTTCTCTGCATGGGGCTGGGCATTTTATTTAGAAACCCGTGCGTGTTATTTTGAAATCAAAACTTATTTCAGTCCTAAATTTACCTGCTTTGACGTCCACACTTTTTAACCATAGAAAACACTATATACCAGCAAAGTTTCCGTGATGAATTGCGCGCGTGCACGTTTGTGTGTGTGTGCGTGCGTGTGTGTGTGTGTGTGTGTGTGTGTGTGTTTGTTTTCATGCCTATGTATTCTCCTCGTTTTCCATTGCTGGAATGTATCATGTCTCACCTCTGAGATTTGTGGGAAGAGTAAAGGACACGGGGGTCACACTGGTCTGTTTACAGACATCTTTCCAACTTCTTCCTAAGCAGGAAGTGCTTTCTGATTAGCCTCATTTTTTTCACATCAGTGTAAAGCTTTTATCATGTATCTGTTGCGCAGGAATAATATGCTAAACTGTGGAGACCTACTGCTTTCCCTCAGCGGTATTTCCCTGTGCAAAGCACAGCAACTTCTGAATTACACATTGGATAGAGCTAGGGATTGCAGGGAACGCTGCAGGAATCGCTGCGCAAACCCCAAGTGTTCCCAGCTCAGAGCACTAAGAGAGGCTGGTTCACAGGGATGCAGGAGCACCGGGCTGCCTTGCGCAGCAGAGTGTGCTTGCCACCCTCTGCTGCTGCTGTTTTGCTGGCAGAGGGAGAGGTTTAATTTGCTGTGTTAGAAGACAGCCTGGCTGCAACCAGGCAGGGTCTGTGTGAGACTCTGCTGAGCCATGTGTGTGTTAGCTCGGGTTCTGAAATACCTCAGCAATTGCAGCAAGGGATCCTGAGCAAGCTAAAAACACTTTTAATTGGCCATAACACCTAAAAGTCCCTTTTAAATTCTGGCAAATCTCTTCGCTTGTGGAAAGATTATATACCCATTAAGTAGCCTGTTACCCCTCTCCTGGCTCTTGTTGGAGACATAGAAGCTGGCAGCCAGTGTAGAACCAGGCCTTTTGGCTATGGAGCGGGATGGTTGCAGAAGGGGTATCTCCAGCCCCATGGGAGAGGGTCACATCCCCCATCTGTTTATGACTTGTTCTGTCCTCAGTTACCTGCCTTTCATTAGCAAATGTGAAAGTAACGTTGCATTTAAAAACGTGATTCAAATACGCTAGTTGTCTAAAACTGGCATGTATAATGCAATTTCATAAAAGTTATATATTGACAGTTCAACACTTTAAAAGGCCCTTTCTGATTAACAAGGCTCAATATAGCCCCACTGATTCCCCTGGTTGTGTTTTAAGAGAGGGAATAAAATACTATGGATCTTGAAACAGCTGAAATCATAATTTTCCAATATTATCTGCAGCCTTGTTGTTTTGAGAAAGCAGAAGCTGTGATCAGCAGAATGCCTGCTCCAGAGACTGGTACAGCTGACAGGGTAGTATGGTGGCCAAAGGAAACTTTGGCTGCTCCTGCTTCCATCTGAGCCTCAGAGATCATGGCAGTGCCAGGTTCCTGCCTGAGTCGATTCCATGCGCCCACAAATCACACCACCTTTGCTGCCTCCAAGAAGTTCAGTAAGCTCCATGAGACGGGAATTAATGTTTGCATTCCTGCCCTCATAGCAGCTGCTTATTTCTTGATATCTCTCTAGGTGAAAACGATTGGGTGTGCTGTATTTTCACCAAAGACCTTCCCTTGTCTGATGTTCTGGCAGTTCACACACCAAATAGTGATGTGAGCTCCTCGGGACACCTGAGTGAAGCTCAAAGTCTCCAAACTGCAGCACACAGTGAAACAACAGATTTACTGGCCAAGTGGAAGTGCAGCCACAGGCAAATAAATTCATTATATGGGCTGGGCAAGGGAGCTGGTGACATGGACTGTGGGCTCGTGTTAGAGATGATTTTCAGCTTGAGTTGCACCCCTGCAGGCACATCACGGAAAGGGTGATTATTTCTGATTTTATTGGTTAGAAGTAGATGGCGCCCCTTCATCCAAATCACACCCTTCCCTCTGCCATGCACAGGAAAAACTGGTGGGAACACTCTAAGTCCTTTCACTGCCACAGCCATGGATTTACCTGGAATTTACCAGATTTTTTTTGTTTGTTTGTTTTGCTGAAATTAATTTTACCGGTTTGGTTCTCTTACCCTACATCAGCACATTCCAAAGGGGCTAGTAGCATATCATCACACTGGCTCACCTGGAGGAAAGCTTTGGAAGAAGGGTACTGAAATACAGGGAGCAGTGTCTGCTCTTTTACTTAGGCAATAAATCTATTGCTTTATTACTGCTGTTGGGAAACTCGGAGCCAAATTCTTTGCTAGCAAAACATTGGCTTCAGTGGAGTTGAGCCAGCAGAGAGTTTAGCTTCCTGTTTTTGTTCCAAATCGAAGACTGTGCTCAGCCCAATTGTTGTTGTTGTTTTGCTAGTTAGCTGTTTTAATTTTAAATAATTATGTGTTGTGGGTTGGTTGGGGTTTATTGGTTTTTTGTTTGGGGTTTTTTGTTGTTTGGTTTTTTTTTGTAATATCTTCTTCACACATCCCTTTGTTTGTAGTAGTCAGAAACAAACAAACAAAAAAAAGACGGCATTGTTACGTATCCCCTGCTTTGTTCAGGGTTTATGAAACTCGAGGTCTCATTCAAAGGAAAGGCTTAGCCCAGGCTGAGCACATCTTGGCGTGATCTGCTGCCCAGGTAAGTGGCCAGGTTACCAGCACAGGGATGAGTCTGCAGCTGGTCCTTGCAGGAGACCCTGGGTACCAGCTGAGTTTTCTAGTGGCACGGCAGCCCCCCAGAAACCCTCCTCTCAGCCCCTCAAAGAGTGGCAGTAATGTAACTCGCTACTTGCCAGGGCAAGCCCCATCTCTCGGGTACCTGGCATTAAAACACTAAAGATATTTGCTCCAGGGGCTGTTATTACCTCACTCCTTGTACAGGGGCTGGCACCTGAGGGTCCCAGCTTAGCTGGGGCCTGTAGCTATTCCTGCAGTATAAATGTTATTTATACAGTGCAATTATGCAGGGGTTTAAGGTCAACTGCTGCCAGCGCTGGGTTAGGTACCAAAGTGAAAGGACATCTTGTGAGACATTTTTGAGAACAAAAAGCACAAAGTTTTAAACTCCTGTTAAACAAAGTGAGAGCTTTCGCAGAGAGGTTAAGCAAAACACACAGCAAACAATTTGTTTGGAGAAGTAGCTATCTCGTGAGCAAGCTAAACCTAAGTGTAAGCCAGAGACAGGAGCACAGCCATCTTGTCTGTGTGCTCCCAGCCAGCTGCAGGCTGCCTTATTCCTAATCTTTGCATGGCAGGCTTTGGGAAAACAACTGGCTGTGTTTTAGTACACCAAAATCAACATAGTTACCATTCTGTAAATGCATGTCAGAGAAGGACTAAAGCAAATGCTCATAAACATCACACCCAGCTGTTCGTACAGGTCCTCATCATACTTGAGTCCGGATTCCCCTGGGGATTTCCACAATCACCCCACCCAGAAAAAGGACTCAGGAGCAGACTTTGCTCCTACAGAGGTCCTGAGCAGCAGCCAGCTTCGGGGTTCCTCCATTTTCCTGTCTTTTGAAACAAGCAAAACGGCTAGAATCGCATGTCACAGGCCGTGTGAACTTCTGGAGTATGTTTTCACTGGTGCAGCATTGATTTTCCTAGGATCAGTGTAAATATTACATTAGCTTGCAACTGCTAATTATATCAGCATAAACTTAATTTATAGTGATGATCACAGTCCTAATGCTGTGCTGCTGCCAACCCTCACAACTGATGCTTTGAGACATCATGTAAATCCAGCCATTAGCAATCAAGTAAATGCTCCCATTACATATCACTGATACTAGCTAAAGAACTTTTTAATTGACTTCTTAGGATTTATGACAGATGATGCAGACTGTGTGTTTAAGTTCAGGATTCTTTTTCATGTTTTATATCTGCTGCTGCTTAGAGAGATGCTGGTCTTAGAGTAAATATTGTAACATTACGTGCTTGAAATTGAAAAGACTGAATTTGTTTCACTTGGAAAGAAGATAAAAAAGAGGGCTCAAGAGAAAACTCTGTGGAGGAACAAACAGCACAGAACAAGTTAAATGAGAACATCTCTTCTCCATCTGTTAAAATAAAACTACTGAACCTGTCATTGATATGAAAAGGTGGTAAATTCAAAAGTGGTTAAAAGGGGTTTTCCTCATAAACAGAAAGTGATAATTTGGTTACTTGAGAAATCACTAAGGTCAGTAATTCAGCAACTTTTAGATAGGGATTGCACATTTATATGTAAAAGACTATCAAGAGAGGTTATACTTAAAGCTCATGCTCCCAGGTAGGAATGTAAAGCTTTAGGATCCTGTGGTTTAAACTGCTCTCTAACAAGCCTGGAGTCAGGCTGACATCTTCACAGAGGCTGGATTAGACAATAGGGGTTTTCTTATCCCTTTCCACTGAAGCATCCAGCAACAGCCATAAGGAGAATTAAAAATGAAAAGCACACCACCAACCAAAAAAACCCCCCAGTAAACCCCAAACAAAAAACCCACCAAAAACACACCCAACGCCCCCCCTCCCCCCAAACATATAACAAACAAACAAACCAAATGGCTTTTACTCCTAGAAGATATTAGCTTTGTGATAAGGTACTGAAATTTCAGATGCTCCAGCACTGAAAGAAAGCTTACTGTATGGGGGATTTTCAGTGCCCCGTCTGCAAAAAAAACTCCCCGAGGTATCCGTGAAATAGGGTTATTGAGTTGCACAGAGACTATGGCAGTGAGCCAGGAGGCAAATTATTGTAATAAACTCAGGATCTGAAGGCTAGGGGACAGTAAAATAGTGTCTTGGCTACTGGGGGGTTCAAGGCAGCACTGAGGAGTGGATAGAGCAGGGAAAAATCACCCAGGGTGAGATGAACAGCATGTTTTATTTCCCAGATAAATCACACTGACAAAGTTCTACACCTTTGAGCAGCACCTTTGAACACAAAGTACCTGCATAGTCATGCACCAAACTGATAAATCTTTTTGTTTGTTTATAATAATAAGTATTTTTATGTGTGTCTCTCCATATATGTGTGTGTATGCTTATTTAGAAAATTCCTATGTTTATGTGTACATAAATATCTATATTAATTATGTGTATAGGTGTTGTTTATGTGCACAGCTTCTATGGTGCACATTCATCACATCAAAAAGTACCTTATTCTGGCCTAGACTAGAGGTTTAAAATGGTACTTAAATACATTTTTGAAAGCACAGTATGCTAGCCAAGATATATCTATAGCTGTCAATATAGAGACATTTTTCAAAGGAAAAAATCTCCAAACAAACCAGTGGGCTTAAGCTCAGCAGGTTTTAGTAACTGCAGGTGACATTTCTAAATGTTGTGTAACTCTGAAGCAGTGGAGCAGAGGTAGGTAGCATCTTCTTGTAAGATGAGTACAGGGGAAGGACTCTGCCCCCCCTAGGGATCTTGGCTTTCCTTTTTATAAAGGGGTATTACAAAATGTACCCTTAAAAAAGAAGCAATGAATATAAAAGCATCCTTACTGAGCCCTTTCAGATTAGCATAAATCTAGATTCCCTGCAAAGATGTATGTCACCATTTATAGGATGTTTATTGATCTGTATTTATCTTTGTCAAGGACTCCGCTAAACATGGCTTCAACTACAATTGAAGATTCAGATGAATTGATTAGAAATGTATCCAGATGAAGCTGTTCACTTTGCCTGGTTTTGTCTGCATCCCTGTCACACAGAATAGTCTGCACGCTAAATGGCAGCTGGATCTCGAGATGATTCTGTTTTGGCAGATTTTCAAGACAGTCTCTGTGTTTTGCCTACCTGATTTGCCGTCTGTTGAGTCTGATGACATTTGTTAGCGTGCAGCTGGGGGAATTTAAAAAAGTTCACCTTGCAAGTATATGTGGATCAGTGAATATTCTGTGCTTGGGTATAGAGCTGAAGATTGCTGCCATGGATAGAACAGACTGAAAAATACAATAATTTTCTTCATAGCAGGATGAAATTTATGCTTAGATTATCTGATTTCCAGATTCCATCACCTGCTGGCTTTCAGGCCTAAAAAACCTTTCCTGGAAAAAAAAAAAAGTTCAAAGAAGATGGAATTAATCATTGTAATGAACCATAGTAAGCAACAAAGGGATTTTAACTACTTCCAAGTAAGTTCAGCAATGTTCAACAGCCCATTTAATGGCACAAGACATTTGCCATCATAGAGGATTTCCTGTTCTCCAGACATAAATCCCTGCTTGCATGCAAAGCAACAGGCTAAAAAGCTCTTCAGATCGTTTTGGATTAAGTACATGCTGGCAAGTGTGGTAGAAGTGTCATGCACACAAAGACTAAGACAGTTTAGAAGAAAATAGTTTTGGCCTATGACCTCACAGTTTTGCGCAACTTGAAGGTTTTCTCCTGGAAATAATAGTGGTAGCCATATTTTGATAAGCTTGAAAGGGGCTCAACATTCACCTTTTCATCATCTTTGTGCTCTTCACTCAGTCTAGTGTCCCTCCTAAAAGCTAAAGCTACAAAATTGTGTCTCATCCCCTAGTTGTGCCATTGCTTGGATAAGAAAGAATAATGGACATAAATGTCCCTCCTGCTAGGCAGCCACTTCAGAGTAATTTGGGCTTCAGATTTACTGTATGCAACCAAATGATTAAATTATGACTGAGACATTCTGTTGCAAGACAGAGCGGCACCCTCAAGGCTTCAGGCTGATACATTTGCCATAGAAACGCAGAGAGAAAAATATTTGTTTCATTAAAATTAAGACTGTTTTTCACCATGACATAAGCTTAAAATGGTTACCAGAAATTTTCTCATTCAAATAGAATAATTTAAGAACAGTTAGTTCCACAGCATGACGTACCTCACAGTATTACGCCAAATTACAGGTTAAGCAATTGAAATGGCTCAAAAAAAGCTTTAACATAAAGATTAATTCCTGACTTTCCTTGTCTTCATTCAGAAGCTCTGAAAGGTTACAGCTGGGTCTAACAAAGCCCTTAGATGCAGGATAATACAAATGAAATATAATAGCTAAGATAGTGTGATAAGAAGAAACTGTCCCAAAACTGGCTTCTTTTTTTTTTTAACCTACAAAAATTGAATTGAACTGCAATTGAATTGATCTCAGAATTAAAAAGATAAATTTGAAAGTGTTCAGTGGACCTGCAGCTCAGTGTGAGAGAGAAGAATTTTAATATTTATAAGGAAACACTGAAAGGAGAGTCTACAAATTTCAAAGCCTTTCTCTTTTCACCCAACAGTGATCCTTATGCTCACTGAATCTGGAGGAACAGAGTGGGTTCTCCTAAGGCTTTCAGGGCAATGAGCACGGTGCTGTTCTGATATTAAATGAACCATCCCACAATTTAATGGATTCATAAGGAATTCTCATGGGAGAGGATCTGGGAGCTGTGGGATGGTGAGCACTGAAAGATGTTGGGAGAGGTGCTCACTCATGCAGCCTTACCAGATGGGTGAGTACGTGAGACAGAGGGCAGCCGAGGTTGGCTACTCCTCCTTCTCTCCTGCTGTTTTTACTGACCTGAAGTTCCTCTGAGCAATAAAGAGGCTGAAAGCCTGGAAATGAGCTGGGGGTCAGTAGCACCATGTGATCTGTCTGTCCTTCAGGCCCCGTCAGTGAATGGCCTGCAGACCATGGCTTGGGACTTGCAAGGGAACTGAAGGGAAAGGAGGCCAAAACTTAAATTATACTAAAAACTTGCACAACTTTCAAGAATTCAGTTTAACATGGATCTCTTTAAAATAGTGCAAACCTCTTAATTACATGTATATAAACTAATTTAATCCTTTGCTTAAATCACTTTACAATGATTCGTCAACGCTAGCTAAAAGCAGTGTGTGTAAGGATTACACTGGTTTAAATGTCTGCAATATAGGTGTTCACTGGTTTATTGACATTGATTTGCTATAGATTTGATTATGTAAATAAAACATTCCCTAATTTCATTGGTTTATTGATATGGTACTTAATTAAGCAGGACAGGCATGTAGAAAGAAGGATCTCATTTTAGATTACAAAAGGGTTAATGAATCATTTGTTTTTTCTGTTTATAGATATTTGATAAGAACACTGACTATTTTCATCTTACATCCTCTTTTGTTTACAAATCTAATTAAATTATTTTAATGCCAGACACATTGTACTAATATTAAGGCAAGCCGTGTGCTTTTATGTCAAGGTGGTAAATTTGAGAGAGCTGTTGCAGCATAAATTCCTACAGGTGAAAACCACAGGTAGATGAGGTCAGTCTGACTCAAATCAAAAGACTGCCACTGCTCTGAGAAGCTCATGGTGTGAGGCAAGGCAAGGCAGATACAGTCAGACAGTGGGGCCCACACAAATCACTGTATGGTATCAGTCAGCAGGATTTGCTGCTGATCTCAGCCACAGTCAAACAATTAACATATTTTGCATAAATACCATAATAAGGAAGAGTTTTAAAGACTAGAAGAGGGCTAATGATGTGTCAGTGCAGACACTTTCTGGTTGGAGAGGAAAATCCTGGAATGAGTGCTGATTTTACAATTTGCTGTGTTTTTATACTGGGCATAAGACCTTAGTATGAGGGTGGTCAGCCTGAACTTTTAAGACAGACAGTACACATTCAATGCAACTAGGAAATGGAAAACAGTGGAGGAAAAAGGTATGGGATCAAACAATGGACAAAGATCCTTGTCTCTCTAGGAACATGCTGGGTTAATAAGAATGAGGAGGACACTAAAAGGGTGTTGCAATGATGCAAGTGAATGGGAATGAGAATTTTAGCAGCATGGCATTACAGGTAGATACCATGGAAAGACAAAGTACATGACTTGGCCACAAGCAAGAAACAAGAATATGAAGAGTGACATATGCAGAACAGAATGCACAGAGAGCAACAGAGAGGACTAAGCAGAGGCTAACATGGCAATAATTAGAGCAAAGCAAATGAGACTATCAAAAGAGTTAAGGAACTCTACATTTTTTAACTCAATTGACTTTGAAATGGTAGATAAAGAGGTGTAGAGGCAAGGTGGCTGCAGTTGTGAGGTTGGCAGACTGAGACAAGAGATACTTACCTGTGAATTGCCCTCAGTGATGTGATTTATGGATGGCTTATTGGTCAAGCAAGCTCAAGATGAAGCAGCGACCAAACCTTTGGCCAAAATGAGGTAGTTAGAAACTCTGTGAAAAAGCTTTCTGTTAAATGCAAGGCAGGAGAGCATCCAAGACACAATTAGAAGAAAAAGTTCTGAGTAGTGGTTGGCTGGATAGAGGTGAGTGTATTTCGAGGAGCAGGGAAGAGTGAAGATCCATTCTAAGGTGATATTACTGTACATCTTTCTGCAGGGAGAAGAAAGAGCCAGGAAACTGTGAAAAGAGGATAGATGAGATGGATGGAGGGGCCAGAAGGGAGAGGAAACACTCCTGCGTTTTGGAAGGCAAGAGGTTACAGAGGAGGAGGCAGAAGGGAAGGTCAGATGGTTGAAAAGCTGCTCTGTTTTTACCTCCAATGAGGCTGGACTGAGATGGTGAATGGCAAGATCAAGGGAGGGTTTGAGAGGTGGGTCAAGGAGTGAGGTGAAGGAGCAACTGGCATAGTGCACCATCCAGTCAAGGTGAGTAGGGGAGTGACCTGGATGGGGAGATCACTGACATTAAGAGATGGGAGGATTTGGGAGAGGGATGTGCCACAGCCACCTAAAAGGGAGTTTGGAAGGAGGGGGCAATGGAAGGGTATGAACAGTAGCCAGGAGTAAGTGGCCATGGGATGGGGGTATTAGATGTGGACTTAAGACAAATGGGGGAAAAAAGGCACGAATAGATACTGTGAATTTGCAGCGGTGGGAGGGAAGGGAGACAGTGTCTAGGGAAGAGCACATGGCAGGTTTGTGAGAAGTGCTTGTGCATCGAGGTGAGAGGAGACTGCTGAAATGAGGACTGGCATATGGACAAGGCTGGGAGAAAAGCAGTCACAAATTTGAAGCTGATGTCTTATGACCATGGATCTTTCCTTTGCCCTGCTTGTTGGAAATGCTAAGCTTGTGTGATTCAATTACTTCAGATTTCCTTGACTTAGAGGCAGTTTCGTCTTCCTCAGTAACAGTGTGTACAGTCATCCCTCTAATTGCAGCAGGAGCGCTGTGATACTCGGCAGGCACAGAGCTTGCCAGCTTTCAAAACATGATGGTGCTCTGGGATCAAAGCTTGCAAGGGTCCTTTTTAATTAGTATCACTTTCTATTTTGTGGGTCTGTCTCCACATCTCTAGCTTTAGCCTGTTCTAAATAAACACCTCGGAAACCTGAATTAGGTGCAAACATGATTATGTGAAACAAAAGTTTTGAGAGGTGTGAACTGCTTTATTTGCCTCCAGGCGTGGTTAAGCCTGACACTAAAAAGAATGATTTAAAAGTCAGCATTGTGTGGTTCACAGGTGATTTTAGCTGAAAGCTCATGTTGGGAGCTTCACGCTGCCAATCCCAGGAGATGAAGCCCCAGGTTTAATGCCTCCAGCTCCAACTCGCATCTTCTTCCCAACCACTCTTGCATATACCATCTATTTTCATACTTGTAGTGCACTGAAAATGGCCCTGGCTGAGGCTGTCTCCTGAACTGGGGTCAGATCTGGACCCAGGGCAGGGGACAGGGCAGAGTGGTGTCACCTGCTGCCAAGCCATGGGCAGTGGCTTGTTTGTTTTCAATGGGAGTTTCGTTTTCCTTCTTTGCTTCTCTTTCCTCCTTGTGTTTAGACATTGTTTTTCAAATGTGCCTCTGTAGAAACTATATTTAGGGTTTATTTTCTAATTTGGCACTATTTAGGCTCTCTCACATAGATCTTCTTGGGTTTTTTTAAATTTTTATTTTAAATGTGTGATACCTTTAAACGTGTAAATATCCGGCCTAATTGGAATGCCTAAACAGTCACTTCCCGAACTGCCAAGATGTTAAAATCTGTTGATGTGTGCAGTTCCGAAGTTACCATGGCAACCATATCCATTGCCAGAGAGACATTCTAGATCCCCTTCAGCTTGCGGAGGGCATCCCTCAGCCCCAAACTTTAGGCAGCATGTTTATTTCCAGCTCCTGAGCAGCTTGCTGGGCTATAGCTGCATCCTGATGGGGAATGGGAAAGGGGAGGGAGCCTTGGCCTGCTCCCAGGTGCTGAAGGCCATTCATATGCCCAGTCTTGCTGTGCAGGAGGCTCAGCCTAAGCAGCCCAAGGGTGGCATCACTGGCTGAGGCAGGACACAAGCAGGACTCTTGTGGGATAATGAGATATGTCTGACTTTCAGTGGCAAATGGATGAGAACCACCTCAAGAAACTGAGAAAGCGTGTTAGTAGGTGCTGGCTTACTCTCACTGTGCAATGGTGAGAGTCTCAAATTGCAGCCCAGGTGGTTCTGGGCCAGTCACCACCATCGCTGCTGGGGCAGCTGCCAAGGAGTGCAGAGTGGTGGCCCAGCTCCAGTGAGAAGGGGTGAGCCTCTGAAAAACCTGAGTACATTGAGAGAGAGGCACAGAGAGACATACTTTTTATGAAAAATAGCAATCACCTTTTTATCCTTCAGTTTGTTCTCTGAGGCAACTTGTTCTGGAGCAACTTCCATAAGCTGCCTTTGTTCTCGGCCCCCGAAACTACAGTCATATACTACTGTCAAGGTGAGCATGTGGAGTTTGCATCTTTTCCTTTTGTGGTAAAGGAAGCATTATGTGAGTAAGACGATGTTTGCAGTTCCCTTTTCACATCCTTTTGTCTTTCTTCAGTCTAAGGGCTTCTACCCCTGAAGCCACAAAACTACTGCAAGAAGACTTTTGAAGAGAGGCTCGACCATGTTCTGAGGACTTCCTGCACCGAGGCTTCCATTGAAAATACGTGGGGATAGACTCCATGTTTGCTACAGCTTCCTGGGTATGAGAACTTGTTTTCATTTTACATTTGAACTAAATCCAAGAAAAAACAATGTGGCTGTGCAGAAAGGTTTGCCTTTTGTCTTGCTGCTTCTGCGAAACTTGCCTGGGCTTTCCACTAGGAGTGGACAGCTTTTATGATTACAGTGTCTAATATCAGACCGAGTACTTAGGAATTTTGTGCTTTTAATAGCTTTGGTATTCCTACCGTCTCTGACAATTGCAATCTGTGTAACCATTAGGTTTATTTTTACATCTATAAATATTTATTTATATATATGTGCATACATTCCTTCATTTTCACAGCTGGACAGATATAGTATCAGTCAATGTGAAAGTATGCTCTAGGAACAGTCACTCTCTGCTCCTATTTAATAACCTCTCAAGACCAATTTACTCACACAAGAGTTTTCAAAAACCATGTCAAAAAGTCTCCTTGCAAACTCATGCATTTGCTTAAAATTAATAAATATATGTTTAGAAAATAAAAAGCAGGCTGGGTTTGAAGTTCAAGTTTGATTTCTGCTGTTTAAAAAAACGCAACTGTACTTTGATCTTTTCAGATTTGCATGAGTCAAGTTTAACTCTGCAAGAATGAGGATTAAAAATTTGAAGATTACTGACATTCTTGTGAAAAAGAATGATTCCAGACACAAGTGCTAGAAGCCATTTGTTTTTGTTCATTGTGGCAGCTCCTGACACACTGTCGGGGTACCAGTGGGCCAGGATCCAGTGGAACAGGAGAACTACAACCACTTCAGCATCTCAGCACCTTGGGGACTGCTTTCTTCATGTTCTCCGTACCAATGCATTTCTGTTAGTCTAGTTTATGCCATGTTTAATACCCAAAAGTCAAGAATGCTCTGCAATAGTTCACTTTTGTTGAGGATTATGTCAGGTTCTTAACAGATGAGGTGTCTTTTACTATATATATAAATATACACTGGTAGTGTAAGGAGGGGCACTGTTCCTTGCAGCCTGGCCAGCTCTGCTCTGCATTTTGACTACTGCATCAAGGGAGAAATCTGTGCTGGGGTTCACAGAACTTTCTCTGTTGCTGTGAAAGCATTGTCTAAGGTTCATATGATAAAACAGCTTTTTTCTTCGTGTATTGGCCACTTAATTTTACCTTCACCTCCAGCAAGCTCTTTCCTGTTGTTGTCTTCTAGGTGATTAGTCACAGAGATGTTTTGTCAGGTTCTGTAGCCTTAATAAGCATTAAGCAATACTTAAGCAAATACCTTGTTCAAAAGTCACTAAAGATGCTGTGTCAGCCAGGAAATGTAGTGCACTCTTTTCCAAAGAGGATCCCAAAAATTCCACCTGCCCCCTGGGATAATGCTTCCAGAGTAACAGAGAGGCCCCAGAGTCAGGATGTGGGATGCTTTATTCCCCTGTATTCCCAAACACCTGTTCTTACTTTATTCAGGGTCAGTCCTGTGGTTCCCAGCTGCTGCAAATCAGAATAGTTTGGAAGACTTTCAGCTAATGAAGGAAAAAAAATCAGCTGTAATCCAATTACAGAAGAAAGGGATGAAAAGGGCAGGGAGGTTTCCTGGCCCTTACACTAGGAATGATAATTTTAACTATACTTCTAATCCTAAATATTTTAGCAAATGAGCTCCATGAGCTCACCATGCTGCCGACTCTTCCCCATTCCAGTCACTTTATTGCCTGCACAGCTATGCAAAGCATCCCCCCCCTAAAATGGACATCTCTGTTTTAAAAGGAGCTGTTCTTTGTCCTCTCTTTTTCAACTTGATCACCCTGACACAGGCAGCCTAGGAAGAGGAAACTTTTACTGCCATATGTCTCACTTTTATGAAAAGAAAGATACATGGCTTCTCCACTCCTTGTGTCTTTTCCTTGAGCTCCATAAGCAAGAAAGATTGCACAGCTATCTGAGCCCCAAACAAGACAGTTTTATTTGTCCACCAATTATTACTCATTTGTCATGAATTAAGGCAGAGAAGGACAAGCAAGTTTATTTTCTATTCTAGCCCTTTTACTTCCCTGAAGATTTTCACTCTGGGGGGAGATGGAGCATATTTTTCTCTGCATACGAATTTCAAACACAAAAAGGAAAAGAGAGTGCCCTTCAAAACTCGGGGGCCATATATCAGAGATGGTTTGAAGTTATGATACAATCCTTTTCAATCCCATGCGGGTGCCACAACCCTGGGCTCCCGCAGTCCCAGGTTACTTCAAACCTGGTGCAGCTCTTCTGAGCAGAGCTGGGCTTGTGCCTCTCTACTACATAAACATACAATTCTGCCACAGGCAGGTGTGTGGGTAATTCCAGGAAATGATGTTCTGTGTGACTTGAAGCTCAGCCCTGCCTTTTTTGGGGGGGAGTTCCTTCTCCTACCTACTTGGGCTCCGTGTTTCTCAAGACAGAGTCCTCTCCCAAGCCCATGGAGTGCTCTCCACAGAGGTGGCTCAGTACAGTAAGGAAAAATTTTTGCAGTGGAGAAGGAGCAACTGCAAGCCCAGTCAGAAAGAAAACTACTTGTTTTCCTTTGGAAAAAAAAAAAACCCACAACATCAAAGGATTTTAATAGTGTTTAAGTAATGCTTTTTTAAATGTGAAGATACTTGTTTTCTCAGTCATTTGTAACAAAACCTATTACATGTACGACAGTGCAATCCATCATAAACACAATGAAACATGTAAGGTGGGAGGAGGAACTCATGACATGTTTTTAATAGACATTTCTTCCCTTCCCCCTTCAAACTGAATGTATTTGTTATGACTTTTACTTAAAATGGGGAAAGAGGAGAGGGAGGGGAATATGTTTTGAATTCACTGGAGAAGAAGGCAGATTTGTTTTATTTTACTTTAGTAGCTCCGGGCTGCCTTTGAGTAACTAGGTATTACAGTCCTGGTGCATCTCTAATTAATAAGATCAACTGCCCCTGAATTTTCTTTTACAAACTAATTTCGATATGTCAAGGCTGCAATTATTTTGAAAAAGATCTGACTCCTTGCTTATTCATCTTTCCTCCTACTCCGTGAGAAAATAAACCCATCAGCCTAAATGCCCTTTGAAGTCTGTTTTAGGTACTTGATTGAAAATTAAATACTGCCTTGCCACTGTTAAAAGTGGTCAAGGTTCCCGTTCTTTTTTCTTTTTCTCTCGCCACCACCCTAGAATTTGCAAAGGATAATGAACCCTGGGATCTGGCTTAGTTCCCGAGAGAGCCTAGCTCTGCTGTGGCCATTGGGCCCCTACCCCCCTCTGTGACAGATGTCATGGGTGAGATGGTGGCACCACTGGGGTCCGTGGTAAATCACCTGGCTCTGCTGCGCCTGGCATGGGAAGGGTCTGACCCTGCAAGGTGCCGAGTGTCCTCTGGTGCCAGCTGATTTCTCAACCCCATGCAATCAAGCTCTCCCTTAGTCCCAGAGAGCCCTTGGATTTGTGGGGAATGGCTCTGAAAACTCATAAAGATCAAACTGTTTATTGGGGTGATTAGTTTACTTTTATTTGGCAGTGTTTGTGGAGCCTGGGCACTGGGCTTGTGTTATAAAAGTTATTGCATGTCAGATGCCTCCCAAAATCCTGCTCCAATAATCCTTTCTTGCTGTAAGCCTCCAGAAAGAAAGAAATGAGGCAAGGGAAAAGAGAAGAAGGGAGAATTTGGGCTTGAACTTGTTAAATCCTATCAGTCAAGCTTTCATCTCTTGGCTGAGGCTGTGCATCTGGAATAGTCCCCTTGGGATGCTGAAACAACAGCCTGAAACAACAGGCCCAGCCTGGGCTTCACATTTCTTCCTTGTAGGAATGGTGCAACAAGGCAGAGCAGTAGTTCCCTGACCAATACAAGAATGGTATCCACCAGCAGAAAGAAAAGCTAACCATGCATGGGTTTTAAAAGAAGACCTAGTTTTTGTTACAGAAGAAGTTGAGCCCCTTTAAATGAAGAAAAGCAGCCTGGTTGTGGTTTTGTTTGGGTTGTTCAAGCTGGATTTCCTTTACAGGCAGCATGACTTCACAGTGTCCTGCCTGCCATGGTGGAGAAGTGTTTTCCCCCTTCCTCCCTCCCCCTCCTCTTCCCTACCAAATTCAAGCAGGATCAGCAAAAAGCCTGGCAGGAGGGACACTAGCAGGCAGGCAATTCTCCGACACCCCATTGAGCATCCTCCACCCTAACCCCTGCATGGTGTGGTTTACGACTTAGACTTTATTATCTGCTGACAAACGAAGACTTTTCTGGAAAGCAAGCTTTTTGTTCCCAGAAGCTGACAGAGCCTGACCAGAGCATAGCAAGCTCTCAGCAGAGCTTTAGCCGTGCCAATTCATTTATTCAGAGGACTCAAGCTAGCATTACATCCTAGGTGATCATAAATGCCGCCTGGCTGGAGTGGTGAGAGGGGAATTTCTAGCCCGGTCCTGTCTAGACCAGGGTTTGCCATGGAGAGAAAGTCACAAAGGGGACACTGTGAAAGTGATCTACATGGCGGTGCCATTGTGGAGGCATTCTGGACATATCTAAAGTGTAAACCTGGCATCTGGCCCTCATTAGGGTTGTTGGAAATAACTGGAGAGCTGCCTTTCTGTGGTCTCTGAGAAGCTCATAACCTGAATGCATGTAGGCTGCTGATAGCCAGATACTAAACCACACTCGATTTTTGGTTTTATTTCTTTAGACCTGAAAGTTTCAAGGCTGCCTTAAGGTGAAGAGCAAGGACATAGCTGTGAGAAAAACATGGTTTTTCTCTTCAATCCCAGATTGATGTTTTACCTGTGTCCAGCTCCAAATAAGAAAGTGGGAGAAATAGATAAGAAATTAATATGATAGACATGCATATTTGCATAGCCAGGTATGCAATATGCTACCTGTGTAACCTCCATGCCCATTTGAAACTGAATTAAATGTCAGATGTGCTGTGAGATGTGTTACCAATACAGAGGGCACAGTGAGCAGTTTCCCAAACCCTGACCATGACCATAGCAACCACTCACTATGTGGAGAAATTTAACATTGAAAGCATGCTGACAGTGCTTGGGAGACTAAACAGTAAAGCCATTGTAGGATGCTGTCGCACATTTATCTGTCAAGTCTTTCTGTCATCATCATCATCATTAACTTTTGCTTGAAATTTTGTCCCTTCAAGCTCCGTATTTTGAACAAACTACATGACAGTATCAATTTTTAGTGTTTTTTCATGATCACGTTTTATAGCTGAAATGGTATTTTAGATATGGAAAGGGTCAGACAGGGAAAATGTTAGTATGGAATGTGTGAAGACCACCACCAGGCAACTCTACCCTCCCACTGCACCCTTTCACATTCTAACTCTAGTCTGGCTTCTTGCAAAGTACTGCAATATCATGTTTCCTCAAAGTCGAAGTTTTGCCAAATGAAACACAAGCCTCTTTAGATCCGTTTTCACCAGTATTTGTTTCCAATTATAACAACATAGCTACTCTTGAACATACTCCCTATCATTGTTTCTCAGTGAAGCTAACATTTTTAAGTCTGAATGTGAGTAGAAAATGATGACTTATTTATGAACAGTTTTCAGTGGGAAAAATATGGCAACTCCCTAGTATTTTGAAATGTTATCTCCCCCCTTCCCTTCTTTTCTGATGATGATTTTAGGAACTTAAACCCTAACAGTGTGGCATTTTCCACTCTGTGCATATGGTAGTTTACCTGTCAGATGGTTACAGAGCAGGATCTCTCACAAGGACAGGCTGCTGACACAGACCGGCCCAATGCTAGAATGAAAGTGGCCTTGCAGTTTGTATTACAGAGAATTACATTTAGTCATTTGAATCTTTCAGTAAATATTTTCCATTTTTACAGAAACTTCTCTGTTTTGAACCAAAACAGTCTGGGTTTTGCTAAGCCAAGCATTGTAAACCTATGCTTGTTTCTCCTTCAAGCAAAAAGTGTGTTCCAAACCTTGTGCAATGTCCTCATGAACATAACTTTATTTTTACTGAAGTTGGGTAGAACACCCCTGAGCACAGTTACTCCCCTTCTTGGAGAAGCAAGCTCTCCATACTTCTTACGTGTCTAAAAATAATCCAGAATTAAATATATATTGGTGCATTCCTGTAATCTGTGTCTTAGGCTGCTATGTATATTATCTTTGTACATCAGACCGCACACATTATTTTAAGTCCAAATTTTCTTCTCTTTATCCCATTCCAAAAACAATAAACAAAGCTCACTAGAAAAAGGAATAATAACATATAACCTCCCTGTAAACACATGGGTATCACTTCAACAGAATTCCTCTACTGCCTAGCAGCCACTCCAGATCTCACCTCCTCTTGCAGGTCACAGTTCTCCATTAGATTGGGGGTTGTATTCCAGTAGGAACCACTGGATATTTATAGTACTGTTCTGCACTACCTTACACAAGGTTTTCTGTGTCTGTAAGCTCATCTAAACCCACTCAGACACTTTACACCCATGCAGCCCAGCTAAGGTCACAACCGTGCTATATAGGATGTCCATGCAATGGATGTGATGTTCCTGCTGCCAGCCCTCACCTCTCAGAGCTGGTACTGGAAACCCCAGGTGGAGGGTTGTGGGACCCTTCACCTTGAGAAACAAACAAAAAACTTCTATCTCTTGCAGTTCTAGGAAAGAAATGGGGACACACTGCAGACCCATTGCTGCAGAGGAGCCAAGCACCCAGTAAGAGCCCAGCAAGCCACACCACCTTCCCGTCTCATCCAGGAAAGGTGCATTTTTGAAGCTGTATTTAGCAGATGTTGGCTACAGCACTGCAGCAAGATGCACACGAGACAAAAATAGCCACGATCATATTTCCTTCTGTTGGGGTTGGGGGATGTGGGAAGATTTCTCTCTCTGCTGGGGTCACAGCAGGGCAATGTTTGTTGTCTTCTGCCTACTGTCATGTGCCCCATAAAGCCCAAAAGAGGCCTTCTCTCTATTGAAAGAAGTACTTGGCATGTTTGGAGCACATGCTGACACCAGTTGCTTTTCAAAGGCTCTGTAAATTCCAGCTCACTCTTCTATCCAATTTTCCATTCAGAGACACAGCAAGGGGCATTTGGCAGACCATGAAATAAAACTGCACGTGCAGTAATCCTTTTCAGGGTGAGGCTCAAGCTCTTGCTCCCTCTCCTCCCTCCCTCTCCTTTTCATTCCCAGCCTCTTTCTATACAAGTGTGACCAACTACAGGAGCACCTTGCTTGGATTAGACAAGGTCATGGAAAACACTTGGAAAATCTAGGGCTTCTTATGAGCTCAACGAGCAGTGATACTGACCTTACCAGTTTTAATGGCACAGGGGTTTAATTCCACCCTATGAGCTGTCTTTTGTTTTCTCCCCCTCTTTCCACTGCTAGCCAAGGTTAACTCTTTGCAGACTTGGGAAAGGCTACTTTGTCAGCCATAACAGAGTAATACACAGTGTCTAAATCACTTGTACTGTACCTGTGGACAGGCAAAACAGGTAATTCTCTGATGTGTGACTGAATTCAGAGGGGTTTGCAGTAGATATGCCAATACCTTCAACGTATTCCTGGATTAATTTGATATTCCCTTCTTGGCACTGAAGGAGCCTGCTGCCCAGTTCAGAGTATAAACCATGAGAGCAAAAAGAATGTTCCTCAGCCTCAGTGTCTGTCAGGTCTTACTCTGCAAGGGGACCTTTAGAGTGTGCCAGTGCAAAAGTTCTGCAGAACATGGCAGTGGAAGTGATCCTTAGGAAAATCAGAAGAATGGGGGGAGAGACTTCATGCCAATAACTTGTGAGCTTTAGGGTCCAAACCTACTTAGTTATTTTAAATTGGCTTTGTTCCATTGACTTGGTTTCTCACTAGTGCGTAGCTTTGTGTGTTTCCAGATCCTTTTATTTTAGGCCTCTGCAGGGGCGGGGCGGNGGGGGGGGTGGGGGGGAAGGTCTATCTGATTTCCTAGTCTCTATTTTCCTGGGAAAGATTGCTGTTCCAAGCATCTCATGGATCAGTACTGCTGGCTGTCAGTTTGCTCCCTCTTCTCCTCCTCTCCCCTCCCACCAGCCAAGGCATGGGAGAAGGGAAGGAGAGGAGGGGTAGGAGAAGGGGACAGGCTTCCCTATGTGGTACTGGTGCGGTGTTGTGTTGGGTCATCTCGATGGAGCCATCTCCCGTGACATTAATGATTTATCACTGGAGAATCATTTGTGTTCATTGAGCCTGCCCATCAATGAAGTCACTGTTGTGAAGTCATGTGTTGCCACAGTGATGATGATGAAGCTCTTTTCCCATAGAGCTGACATCCAGGAGATGAGAGGTGGCCACAGGCTCACTGACAGGTAGAAATCATCTGTGGGAGAAGCAGCTGCCAAGGAATGCACTGTAACATGACTTTGGTAGCCAGCAGGTGAAGGCACAGATCAAAATAAAATGGAGAAATGCCTGTGAGGAAAGGAAAGACTCAGAAGGAAAAGATTAATTACTTAGATTAATACCAACCAAGTTGTATTCAAAGGGGCACTTTTATTTTGAGTAAGTAGTTTTCCAGTATATGACTCTGGCATCACTTCCTAGCCTTGTTTCTCTAAACTGAATTCAAAAATTCCATTCTTGATTTGCTTTCAGCAGCTTGGAGAGAATTCATATCTAGGAGCAAACCTCATGGCTCAGCCCAGTCCTTTCTGCCTCTCACTCCACTTGCTTAGTTTCCAGTTTAGAGCTTTCAGATGTAGGAAAGGGATAAAGTTATTTTGTTAACTTAGGCCCATTTCAGCTGCCTTCTGGTAGAATAGTCTTCAAATACATATTTGTACATATTTGTATGGCAGTACTGCTTTGGTTTAGAAACGTACAGAAATAAGTTATCAAATATGAATTCATTCATGAATATAAGCTGTATTTCTCCACATACCTCTAGACCAGTCTCTTTGTACTGAGCAGAGATACAGTTTTCAGTAGCCTTGGGTTTTAACCCGGTGACATCAGAGAAGCAGAAAAGTGATAGTGAAGGGCCCCAAGGTGTGTTTACTTAATGTCTTTGGAGCTGCTGTAAATCCATGCCTACTACTCTCTCCTGTAATTCAGAGGAGCTGTGTGGAAAGAGAAAGCAAAAAATACTGATCTCAGCAAATTTGATACAGATTGGGCAAAGGATCAAAGATTCTGTTTTAATGGAAGCCAGTTCATCAATCCTTATCTTTCCTGCAGCAGATCTTCTTCTCGCCACCCCCCCCTTTTTTCTTCTTCTTTTTCTTTTTTGGAAATTTTTGTTAAAAACATGAAATGGAAAAAAAAAGCTTTATCACTAGCCAGAGACTGATTTCCACCAGCACATTAAGGTTTCTTTGCCTTGGTCTTTTCTAACAACCAGTAAATATCCAAACACATAGTTGTGCCAGATAAAAGAAGAAAGTAATAATGCTGTATAAAAACAGCCCAGGCAGCTAGCTAAGGAGTTGGCTTTCTTTTCTTTCAGAATTAAAGGAATCAAATCCAGTTCTGTGCTGGTATTTATTGTCGAGTGGCCTACTTCAGATTTTAATGATCTCTTGAGACCCTGGTCTGACCCAAAATGTTGTTACAACTTGGCCCACCCCAGTATAATAAACTACAATCCTGTCATATGGTGACCCTCATTCAGTAATTAGAAATGTCCTAAGAACAGTATTAACTACTGTGCCCAAAAGCAGGCTGAGCAAATGCCTGTTTACAAGGGATTCATGATCAAGGTGCTGAGTGAATTGCTGGCTGAAAAGGCAGGCCTCAAACAAAAAGAAATTAAAAGAAACCTTGCTAAGCTCCCTTAGAGAAAGTTGTAGCAGCCTTCCCTCTGCATAATCAACAGCTGAGAAGCAAAAGCGTTGCTCATCTGTTTTCCTGCCAAGTGGAAAATATATACTATATGTATTATGGAGATGGAGAAGGGTTATAACAACACTATAGGTAGAAAACATTTATAAATGGCTAGTTGGATGCTACTTTTAAGGCAAAGAACCAGAGAAATAAGAAATTGTTGCAGAAAATGCCAAAATATGCTTTAAAAATGGAGGAGTAATGAATAGACTCTCTTGTGTCTATACATTATGAATGCAGAATTAATTTATTTTGTATTTCAACAACCTGATAATCTACTTTACACTTAATTATATTAGATAAATATCTGGAGTGAGGAACACATCACTGACACACACAGCTAAGAAAATCTTTTGTCATAAAAACAAGGACTACGTTTTTGCAAGGTGGAGACAGCTTTAAGTATTTTCATGTTAACCCAATCTCTACTACTATTTCTAAGTAGGCTATTAACACCCTATGGTCCCAGAGGCTTTTCTGCTTGAAGACCTTACATGCCACCTCACATCAGTGAGATAAATCATTTGCTGCACCATTTTTACCCTGGGAAGCTGAGCCAGGTTCAGGATACTGAAATGTGTCCTCATTTCAGTAGGTTTCCTGGTCAGCCAAGGCAGAATGGGAACAGGAAACCTCCAATAAGATCAATAGTACAGCTCTTAAGTGAGAAATTGAGCAGATGCTTTCACAGAGCCCCTTGCAAGCCATCGTGCCCTCTGACAGTAGAGAGTTAATGGCATTTGCAGTATCATTAACCCCACTAATCCTCTAACAAAAATAACTCCAAACCAAAGTGCCCCCACACAGCTCAAAAGGCACTGGTTCTAAATATATTTATTGAATCTTTATAACCAAGTGGATCAGGAAAAATCCTTTCACGCATCTTTATGCCTTATAAAGATGCACAAGGATCACGCACATGCAATTCATTATTCCTTTCTAAGTCACCTCTGGGAGTAAGGGGGGTGGGTGCAGCCATGACATTCCCTTGTGTTTGGTGTTGTAGACTTCCAAGAGGACTTGGGGTATGTTCACAAGTGGGAGGGAAGGAAGCAATTGGAGGAGAAAGGCAGTTTTCAGAGATTTCACTGTGCATTGTCCCCAGCTCGGTGAGTGATGTGATGCAGAGCAGGGCCGTCACATCTTTCCATCATTCTGCCACTCTGCTTGAGGAGGGAGAAAAAAAGAAGTGTCTGCAAGCCTTCAGCCAGGAGGGCTGGTTGTGCATCTTTTGTCAAGGTGTGGTGCACACGGCTGCTCCCAAACGCTGTCAGCATGCCTGGCCACACCACTGTTGTGGAAAACTTGGAAACTGCAGAGACTGTTTGTTTCATTCTCCTGGAAAATGGAGCCCATAGGAAGAGGTTTCTGTTTTCCAAAGTAACCCTATTAGGAGCAATAACCAAAAATGGAAGATAAAATTAGCATGTGATGTGGTTTATGTAAATCTCACATGACTATTTGGGGATACAGCAAAAGAGCTCACTTGATGCATTAAAATAATTTTTTCCATTAGTAGCAGCTAGATTATGGTTTGAATTAAAAAAAAAAAAAAAAGCACTCTGTGCAAGGTTTAAGCGTGCTGTAAATAGAAACCAGCCTTCAAACCTGACATGGAAATAATTTTGTTGTGTTCTTGGGCTCGTTGTGCATCTCTGTCATTCCAGCATTTGTAGGAAGGATTTGATTCCACAGACATGGGTTTAGACACCTGGTTTTCTGGGGCCTCTTGGTGACAATTTTCAGTGAAGGATCTCACTAAAGAGCTCAGAAACTGATACAAAGGTGAGCTGGTGGTTGCCTCTGTTAGGACGCCCTGTTGTAGAAGTGTTTAGAGCTCAGTTTTGATGTGATTTGATATATAACATGCTGCTTGATTTGGAACTGCTATCTTTTTTATTATTCTGTGAACACTCTTAGAATTAATATCCATCAGATTAGTAACTGCCCAAGATAGTACTTAATCCTCTTTTAATTTGAATGAGAGGATTAAAAATCTTTAACTAAATTTTACACTACTGCCCTCTGTGTTTTGTCTCTTTCCCAAGGATATAATTTAGTGTTATCAGAAGATAAATAGGTCACTGGTAGGACAGCTCTTGTCCATTGGATGACACTGAGTTGGCACGCAGAGGTGCCAGGTTTTAGGTGACTAAAAAGGGGGCAGATACTGATGGAGAATGAATGCATTGAAATCACCCCAGCTCAATCTACAGCTGGCATCTCTCTGTAGCAGCCACCCTCAGGAGTTTGCTTGGAGGTCTATCCAGACATCCCACTTGAGATGTCTACAAACTCAGCAGTCTCTTCATGGGGAAACAAGCTCAGGTATCTTATTTTGGGACCACCAGAAACCCAGCATGGCTGGAGGAAAATCACACCAAAGGACCATGTTTCCTGCCTTTCTCCGTACTGCTTCTCTCTCCATTAGCTCCTTGAAAACCGTGGTGTGTGTTTCCAAGTGTAACCACGTGCCATCCTTCTCAGGGAGAAGTTGTTTGCACAATTACTATAGAAGAGAAGTACTAGGTTGTTCCTCGTGCTTGAATGCTCCAGTTTGGAAATAAATGCTTCACCATCAAGTAGATCAGAGGTGTCCCCAGGTCATGGATATAAATGATAAGGTGGATAGGAAAAGGAAACAGAGGGTTTCACAATATGCAGTTTTAATGGATGTTTAGATTGGCTGTAAATGTGCAAGTGCCTGTTTGTTTAGAGTTACCAAGATATGAATCCAAAAAAATAAAAATAGCAATGCATTAAGGTTTGGACAACCTCTTGGGAAGAAGCAAATTAATATTTCTAAATGTAAATATCTTGACCCAATCTATTAATCAAGTTTTCATGCTACAGTGGGAGAGAATTGAGTTGGATGTGGTAACTTGTCTTCTGTATTCTGCCAGAACAGCACATTGTGCTTGAAACCCCAGCACCTTGTCTGACTGATTAAGCAGTGCTAATTCCTTCAAATTTTCCAGTATTATGCCACTGGGTTATAGGGGTTTTGTGTAACAAAAAAATTAAATCAAAACTTCTTTTCCCCAGCTTTTCTGTTTTTGATGTGTGGCACAGGCAGCAAATTCCACGTCTTGGCATTTCTTTTAATGCCTTTACTACTGTGAGAAATTGCTGGAGACCTTAGGAATACATCTTAATTAAATCAGTGGGTTTCTTCATCCTTTTTTCTCTATTGCTTATCATTCCCATGGTCTTACGTAGCTCAGAATTTTGAACATGGGTGGTGATGTTTAAATGTTTAATAGATGACTAACAGATGTCAGGACCTTACAGGCATAAGCAGCATGTTATATATTAAGACACATTGTCATTCAAAGAAGTCAACATAGTCTTCTGTCAAGTTTTGAGATACTGTATCGTTTTATAGCAGTTGAGATCTCTTATTACAACATCCTCCTAAGACATTTGCAAATATAAAACTAATGCTAAAATATGAAATTGTATTTGCAATGATTTATTAAGTTGTTAGAACCAGTGATAATTGGAACACTTATCTCTGCTAACAGATGTACACATAGAAAGATGATAGCAACCGCTTTGTTCAGCTGTGTCCAGTTTTTCTTAAGAGTGCTGCTAAGCCAGAGGAATCACCTAGAGTTTGTGCAGGGATAGTCCATAGCCATGGTATTCAAGCACTACAGTTGTGGGGAAAGTGCTTTTAGCAGTTCCATGCCTGCCTCTGGTCCCCTGGGTAGAATTAAGGTCCAGTCTGAGGGTTGTTTTTTCCTGCTTCATCCTTCTTTTATGATGAATGATTTGTGATGTCTACAGCTCACTTTGGGTAGCACAAGCCTTAAAGCACATTCCTGTGTTTACTTTGCACTGTTAATTAAAGAAAGTCTATAAAATGAATGCATCAGTGTCTGCAGTGGGCTCCTTATTTCTCTGGAGCAGTCTAGGCTGTGGGTGATGTCTCTGTCACCCGTTGTTTTGGCAGTGTGTGATGGCAAGAGCTGGAAGTGTTTATACCAAATCATTATTATCAAATGCATTACAGCTTAGGCTTAAAATCTGGGTTTGTAAAACAGGCATTACTGTTGTGTGGTGGACCCAATTGCTGGAATTTCCTTTTTCCATTGGCCTGAAAAAAGCACAAGCTCATGATACAGAGCCTTTCTACTTCCTCCATTTTTGCCCTACAGAACAGCTATTGTGAGGAATGTAAAGAGTTTTCTTCCAAGGAAGTAGTCTAAAGAGGTTTATAATACTTTTAGATTTACATTTTTTATATGTCCCCAGAGATGCTGTAAAGAATACATTTTACAAATGCTAGAACAAATAATGGAATTGTGAACAACAACAACAAAAAGAATTGTGTATCAGACTGCACACTTTGCCAGCCTTTGTCTTGAGGAGAAATTCAAGGAGAAATGAATAAAAGACTCCCTTTCCTCGCCTTACTTCCAACCATTTGGCATTTTAACTATATATTAATCCAACATTCTTTCTGAAAGTTTCGATTCGTGCAGAATTTATAGGCAAAGAATAGCAGTAAGAAGGAAAATAACAGTAGCTATATCTGGCAATTAAGTGTTAACCAAAATTTTTGCCCATTTAATATCTTTAGGGTCTCTCTAATTTATTTATTTATTAAGTCTTTCTTAGGTGCCTGTCAATGTACAGAAAGAAGACAAATTTCTGCATTTATTGAATATATTGATGGAGTTTAGAAGATATTTTCATTGCCTATCTCTGACTGCGTAACAGTAGACAATCTGCCTCTTTCTGCCTGTTTTTTAGTCTTTATCAGAGATATGCAAAAGTACCTATTTAACTTACTTTGTGCAACCTGAGTTTATCAGCTAAGACGTTAGTGAATTGTACAATAAAAGTACCGGTACTAAAAACTAGGTAAGAGATTCTCATGGATAAAGGATGAGAGAGCTGGAAGTCAGGCCACATTATATGAGAAGACAAGAAAAAACCAAGAAAGTTTCAAAATTGGGCTCCTGTAGATCATTATTGACCAGTGCAGGTAGCAAAATGTGTCACTTATCTTCAGTCACTATATCAAATCACATTCATTTTACCACAGCTCTGAAATCTCCTTCCTAGACTGCCTCTCTCTTATACTGTCCCCTGAAGACTTCCCCTGACTTTGAGGTGACATGCTGATTTCCCATTGGAGTCATAATTCAAATGAAATCACGTCATGGTGACACCAGCACAATTAAATCATAAATAAAGGCCATGACATGTATTTCTAAAAGCTATTATGAAATATATATATAGAGAGATATATAATCTGCATTAAATTGTTACTTAAAAGGGTTTTTTTAAAGCTCAATTTAAGTCAACATAGATTGCACAACCCTTCCCTTCTAATCTCAGGGTTTAGCAAACATGAGCCTGTGTTACATCCTCTATTATACAGATGGGAAGACTGAGATATTAAAGGTGACTTTCTCCTGGTCAGAAAGCTGGGGGCATGGGAATTTTTCAACTCTCAATCTCCTTAGCTCCTCAGTCCTTTCCGTTGTGTTGATATGTTTCCATACTTCCTCATTTAGCTACGGACTAGAAATGATCCAGGCAATCCTTTATTAAATCCAGAATCCTACCACTTCTATTCCTCCTAGGGCTGTTCTTCAGCTTTTACAAGCATCCTTACCGTCCATTGCCTTCCCAAAAGTAACTGGGCTAATTGAAGGTTTTACTGTATCTGAAGCAGATTCTATTGAAATTAGATATGAAATTGAGTTTGTAGGAATGCAGTTACGTTAATGGGCATTAATTCTGAGGGCCTAGAGGCAGCCAAACCACGCCCTGTTCCCAGCTCAGTAAAGAGCAGCCTATGACAGAAAAAACAAAGGAAAAAGCATTCACACAGTTTTTCCCTGGGGAGTTAGGAGTCTGCAAGAGACATCAGCTGGTCCCAGATCCTCAGGAAATGGCTTGAGCGTCACTTATTGGCATGTAAATAGTGCAGAACAATCCTGTACCAGATGCCATTTTTTCATACCACATCTCAAACGGGAGCTGAGATGCATTAGTGCCATTTGAGGATGGATGCCTCTAAAGGAAAAACCAGCATGTGCACCACAACACAGGCTAGAGGCACACAGCAAATGTGTGAGACAAAAGTCTCATAATCATGTGTGTGACGATGATGTGGGAGGGGAGTACTAAGTGACCTCATAAGTTTGGCCCCCAGACTTACTGTTTTGACGCTTGTCCTTGTTTCCTAATCCATGTGACTATGTTTTCAAGAATATTTCATTTCCTAGGCAAACATTATTGCTTTTTTTTTTCCTCTCTGACTAGTGAACAGTAAGAAATCAACCAGATTGAAGTTACCACACAAATAAGAGAAAAAAGCTACCCACACAGCGATGACCTGGAGATTGAGTTCCTAACTGGCAAAGGCCCAGAGGAATTGAGACTCTGTGTCCACGAGGTCTTAACCAAGGGGGCAAGTGGGGATATGGAGAACAGTAGCTGAGACTGCACGAGTTCACATTAGCCTGGGGCATGTTGTATGTCAGCAACATTGATGGACAGCACAGGAATTCAGCGCATTTTGGCTCCACTCCTGCAAGGGTTTAGGCATGCACTTAAGATGCATATAGGAAGAGAAATAAAGCTTGGAGTGCGCAAACAACATTATGGAAGAGAGGCCTTTTTTCATCCAGAAACAGCCTTTGCTGCACAATTTTTTGTGCCTCAGAATATCAAGCAGTGGCAGAGTTAAATGGAATCATATTAATAAGCATGGATAATCTCATCATCCCGGGTGGGCTGACAGCAAAGCAGCTCCAAACACACGCAGCTGAGTGAAATGTTTCTGCAATTAATTGGATTTGATTAAATTTCTCATTTAATGGCTGGAGGAAAAGAAACAGACCAAAGACAGCAAGCAACCTTCTTGCTAACCTGGAGCTTTGGGTAATGGCTGTGGAATACCAGGTTCCCCCCTGCATTACATGGGAAAAGTGTTGCTCGGGACATAATGGGACAAGAACCCAGTTTTTCACAACCTTTCTCTTTGTCCTGACCTTCTTCTTTTCTGAA
Organism: Donacobius atricapilla; assembly: GCA_013397315.1. Classification (NCBI taxonomy): domain Eukaryota; kingdom Metazoa; phylum Chordata; class Aves; order Passeriformes; family Mimidae; genus Donacobius; species Donacobius atricapilla. The sequence goes on from WBMY01013742.1 coordinate 857,368, forward strand.
AGAGAAGATGAAAATTTTGACTCCCAAATAGCTGTTCTGATGCTGCTATGTTTCCATTAAAATTTTTAAACCATTTAATTTTTGTTCCCAAGAAGCGGGAAAACCAACTTCAAGGCCTTGAAAGCCAAGGGGAAACAGAGCTGTCAATCTCCAGCCAGTTTTAGATTATGATCTGTGAACTTAGATGGGGTCATGGAGCTACCGATCCCATCCTTGTCCTTGCTTATATAGGGTTAGGCTCTACTGAGAAACATTGAACCTTGATTAAAATCTCTTATAGCAAGGTCCTCAAAAATACGTAAGTAAAACAAGTAGTTGCTTTTACCATCTTGCTTAAATTGTGCCTGACACATGAAGGCTTACATGGATACCAATTGGGCCTGATTTCAGTTTAATTTTTCATTGTATGATCAAACTGTGTTACCTGTTGAAAACTTGATTTATTTTATGAAAATTACTTGAGTCCCTTTTTTGTGCCTCTTTGAATAAAGAACTAAGAAGCACAAATTTTCCATGGAAACCCCACAACATTTTACAAATATCCCAGCTGTGACAGATAAAACAGCTTTTTCAGAACCCAGTGAAAGTCTTAGTGAGTTCTGCTTTGCATAATTTTCCACCATGGGTAACACCAGTGACATAACAATGGTGGGAATTGACTACATCTACTAGATCACCTGGTATAGGTAAGATTTGCACATCATAATGTAAGCTTTCTGTCACAGGGGTCCTGCTGTCTCTCCAAGAAGAAGCAGTTGCCTCTACATGGCTACAGGGAGGTCAGGTCCCATGTGCAGCTTCTGGTGGCTCAGGCATTATGAGGTCACTGTTAGTACCCTTACTTCCTGAGCTATTGGAAAATTTTAACACGCAAACTCAGTTATGTTGGACTGATTTACAATACCTGAACAAATTAGAATTAAGACTGGATCAGTAGGCCGAGGCCAGTTATATGAAGCTCAGCGGAGCTCAGTGCCAGGTCCTGCCCTAACATCACCACAACACCATGTAACACTACAGGACTGGGGAAGAGGGGATGGAAATTTGCCCAGTGGAAAAGGACCCTGGGGTGTTGGTCAACAGCGACTTAATATGAGCCAGTGTGTGTCCAAGTAGCCAAGAATGCCAATGGAATCCTGGCCTGGATCATCAATAGTGTGGCCAGCAGGACCAGGGCAGTGATTGTCCCACTGTACTTGGCATTGGTGAGACTACACCTTCAGTGGTGTGTTGAGTTCTGGGCTCCTCACTGCAACAAAGACATTGCTGGAGCGTGTCCAGAGAAGGGCAATGGAGCTGCTGAAGGGTCTGGAGCACAAATCTGATGAGGAGCAACTGAGGGAGCTGGTGGCGTTTAGCCTGGAGATATGGAGGACCAGAGGGGAAACAGCCTCAAGTTGTGCCAGGGGAGGTTGAATTGGATATCATGAAAAATTTCTTCAGAAAAAGGGTGGTCAAGCACTAGAACAGGCCCAGGGAAGTGGCTGAGTCAGGATCCCGGGGGGTATTTAGGAGACATGTACAAGTGGCATTTAGGGACATGGCAGTGCTGGATGAACAGTTGGAGTCAACAATATGAAAGGTTTTTTCCAACCTAAATGGCTCTCTGAGTCAGAGAGAGAAGCAGCATCACAGCTCCATCTTGTGTGCACATATAAACACATACAGTCAAGTATGTATACACACATCTGCAAAGGCATGCACGAGCACACCCCACCGCAGTTCCTTAACATCAATACAACTTTTTCCTCTGATTTGTGCCACATATACATGGATGATTTCTAAAACCATTGTAGGATAACTGAACCTGCAAATGACAAGAACCGCCCCCATTTCTTCTTTTCTTTCCCTCTTGGGTTCTTATATGTGCCAGTAAAGCAAGACCCAAACTCCTACAAAGCTGGCCACCCTGTAACTTATAGTGGTGGTTGTTAAAATGCTGGTCTAAGTCAGCCCCCACAACTGTACATGAGTGAAACTCACTGGGGATCATGCCACCTGCTTTACCCCTTGCCACAGAAACTAATACTCCATTTTGGAAGTTTTCCTGGCCAAAAGGTGGTTTGCTCCTGCTGTGGCTTAGCAGGGCACTGACAAGCACTCCAGAGATAGCCTGGCTACTGGTTCAATCCCCACCATCTCAGCAAGCAGCCACCAGCTGAGCTCTCCAGAAGGACATGCTTGTTCTATAATCCTGCTAGGTCCCTGCTTTATTATTTGTCTTTCCTGATTGGCTGCTTTAATCATTGGCTCATATTTTTAAGGGTTCACCTTGTTTACAACCACACAGGATGCCAGGCAACATTCAGCCACCCTCAGCTGCTTCTAGGCCAAAATCTGGCAACATCTGCTGCCTGTCAGGTGCTAGTACACTGGTGGGCCTGCTCCCCCTGTGTGTCCACCCCCTAAATTTGCAGTGAAAGAAATGCCTTCTCTGTCCCACTCGGCAGTACGTGGGGGCACTGCACCAGTATGGAGATAGATATTATTCTACCACTGAAATGCACCTAGACTGGAAAGTGCTGGCAACAATGTGCCTTTTTCTCCTGTAACATGATGGGTAATACCAGCCCATACAGGCAATATAATCTAAAAGCATAGTTTAGTGTTCATCTGTTTGTTTTTCTTAACTGCTGTGTAGCAGCTCCCTGTCCATTATAGAAGATACCATTATCCTTTCTTCACAGCCAGGGATTTACAATGCACGGATTTAGAGAGGAATCCAGGCCACGCTAAAATCCACAGATGAATTCCCAGACCTGACCTTGGCAGGGCTGGGATTTCACCTAAAATGACTTGTGTTATGTATCATGCAGAAAGGCTGCAGCATATGATGGGATTAAAGATTGGTTTAGGGAAAAGAACCGGTTTAAAATATTCCTCTTTTTTGGAAAAAATACATACTATGCAGAAATAAAAAGCGCTTTTTTTTCTTGTCTTAATTTAGGTGGTGATTTGTTAACATATTTCTTTAAGAACAACTAATATAAAGTTGTTGTTCTGTTACATTTTGCTATGAGATTGTTATTTTTTGTTTGAATATGTTTTTCTGAAATCTACAATACATTGTTATTGTGAGAAATACCTGAATTTACTCTTGCTTTCCTGAATGAATGTAAGGACAATTGAGTTGAAAAGGTCAGAACAAATATGTGTTACCTCAGCTTTTCAACATGTAATACTCAACTTCAGTTGAGTATCCAAAGTGAAATAATTCAGACTTTCTGCACCACAAGAAATTATCGGCCTTTCTGTGCTCCTCATTTGGAGATGACAAAGTTCTCAATCACACTTTTTTCACCTTCTTCTCCCAAGAAATCAGGATTTGTGTTTTTCAGACAGCTTTGGCAGTGTGTGGCCCTATGTGGTGTTTGAAAGCTTCATCCTTGCTTTGGCGTGGGAAGGATGCCCTCCCTATTCTACGTGGTTACTGGCTCTGGATTCATCTCTCAGAAACTGCCTGGCTAGTGCTAGCCCTTTGCAATGACACACCCGCTACACAGAGTGCCAGGGATGTGGGCTAGACTTCTTATGGGTAGCTGGGACAGCCAGGCTTGTCTGGAAGTAAGGAAGGAAATGGCAAGCCGTGTTTCTTGATGAGGAGGTCTGACCATTATTCCTTCAGGGATAAACCCAGTCTAACAAATTATTTCATATCAATTAGTGCCAATCTGGCATCTGAGGGGCTGTGAGAGCTCTGCTGCTGTGAGCCTGCATCAGATTCAGGCAGCTGACCTCGAGGTGAAAATCTCTCTATCCCATTACATATCCCCTGAGACACCCAGGCCCCATCTACTTTGTTTTCCCTGCTCCCTGTCATTTATTTTCATCTCTTGTTTTAATCTCCTTAGCATGTCATGTGCACCCATCAAAGAGATGCTTTCTGTGCAGTGTAGCAAGCACAGAAATGGGGTTCCTTCCTCTCCACATCTGGGTATCAGCGGTACTTTTTGGCGACTTGTCAAATATTTCCATAAAGATTGTCCCTCAAGGTTTCACATAATCACATTAACAGGGCAGACATTAAATAGAAGTGGGGAAAAGGTGCTCAGACAAAATGGGGAAAGAGAGAGTAGTTCTAGAAAATGGTTCAGTTCTTTTGTTGCAAGGAATAGGTGACTGGGGCAGATGATTGCTGCATTTGTTTCCACACCAAGACTGAGAAATAAATAAACCAAGCTAAGGATGAGTGACTTTAGCCCTGTTAAAGCTGAGATGCAAATAGTCTGCAGAAATGACCCAGAAATTTTATTTTGCAGGTAAATGGTGGGGAGGAAAACCCCTCAGGGTTTTGCTACAAGAATGAAGAGCAGCTGGGAAGAATAAACCTTGTCAGTATAAAAAGCTTTACTCATTAGGAAACAATGACCTTCATTTTTGAGGGCAGACCTTTGTTAGCACTTTCTGGACTACTGTGGGACCTCAGTGAGGCTTCTTTCCACATCTGGCTTTGCACAACGTGTGCCTGCAGAGCACAAGGTACTCCTGGGCTGTCGGTGGCAGAAACCCACGGGGCTGGTTGCAAGGTTCAGCTAAAAGACCCTTTTGTTTGGTTTTTTTGTGCCTGAAGGGATCAGCTGTATTCAAGGTGAGGAATGTCAACTCTGATTCCTCTTGTATCAATCTGTCCACAACTCATTAGCTTATATATAAGCCTTGGATTTTAAATAAAAGCAGTACACCCTGATTTCATATCATATAATGTATCTGAATATATATATGTTTTTGTTGTGAACTGGAATTCACATTATTAAGGGCAGCTCTGGTTTTTGACACCCATGTCTTGTTATTTTTGGTAAGGCTCCAAATGTTTTCTTCTCATGAAGTAAGACTTGCATCTGGAACACTGCTTCTTCAGCTACCTACCTACTTATATTCCTTATGCTAGGAATTAGCTTTGCAGGATCTTACTGTTGTTTCTTGATGCTTTAAGAGGCAGTTCTACACTTTGATGCTTTATTCCAAATAATTTGTCCGGGTAGATGAATGCCAGTATATTCAACATTGCTGGTTGTTCTACTTGCTTAGTTAAGGAGAGGTGAAAAAAAGACAACCTGAGAAAAAGAAGATGGATGATTTACTATGATTTTTTTTTGCTTGTGCTGTGGAATTTGTGTTGCTGGAAGTTGCTGATGGTACAAAATTTGTTGAATTCTTGGTTAAATATTAACATGTGGGGAGTGTCCGTAATTTCCATCTGTTGCTTGATACAATTCGTAAGTATTGTGTGAGGTCTTTTTGGCAACTTTTCTGCTCCACCAACTCTTGCATAAACATCTAACTGGAGAATTTACTGGCAGCATATTTTATCCAGGTGTCTTCAATGGTGTAGGAAATCAGACAGTTCTTGTACTCTGATGACTCTGTACACCTGGGGACGCAAAGGGCTTTGACTTTTGGCCTGACTCTGCCCCATGGTGGCTTCAAATGCCAGTCCTTTGCCATTCCCATGAGGTTTGAAGCAGCACTTCATATATCCCTGGCATTCTGCTGCTCGTGGGTTGTACCTAATGATGTCATCTTAAGGCAACTTCCAAACTGCTCTTCTGCCATCTTTTTTCCCCTATATACAGTAGTTTCTGATTTGGAAAGAGTGCTAACTGAGGAGGGGGGTTTGTGGGACTATTGGCGGGTGAGTTTGAGAGGGGCAGGCACAAGCAAGATGGAGAGAATGCTGTTAGCAGAGGCCTGGTAGGAGCTGAACTTTGTACCCTGGGGCACCAGAAACAGGAAGGCAGAGAAAAACATCTGAAAAGACAGGAAAAATATAAAATGCTAAAGGAAATTGGTGCTGAAAAGGAGGGGAAGGGCTGCAGTTGGGAGTCCTGCCAAATGGCTGCAACGCAAGTTGCATAGCTGGTGTTGCTCTGAGACCAGCAAGGAACCAGATATACTATGGTGTCCATCCCATGCAGCCTGGAGCTGGTAGGCTCACAACATGGAAGCTCTGCCACAGCTGCCAGAACTCAAATATTGCACAGTTTGGCATTAATTTTTGTTGTGTGGAGAGATTATTCTGCCTAGAAATTATGTTTTTCTTAACTAAGCAAATATTTTTTGGGTGTTGTCTGACCTGGCTCTTGATGCCAAAGATATCACAGGATGAATACACCTTTATGTATATCATGAATCAGGATAGTAAAGAAGGCAAGGAAATACTGAACAGTCCAAATCCCGGTTGTTCTTCTGCATCATTTCCAAGTGGGAGGGCCAGGTTTGCCCCTGGTCTGAATCTGTGAAGTCTAAATGAAAAAATTTATTATATAAATCTGAAAAATATTTTTCAGACTTTCTTAGTAATGTGGTGGGTTTTGTTTGCTGGGGTTTTTTAGTCACCCCCCTTTTTTTTTAATGTGGCCAGCATTGGAAATGTTATATGTCTGAGTACAAAATCACACAAATCAAAGGTAGGATAACGAAAGTCACACTTTCACCAAGTGAATGAGATAAGAGTCCAAGGAGGAGCTTGTTAATAGGAGTTTTGACTTGGATATCTCCTCAATCATTTGCATGTAGCAAGTCTGAGTTTCATAATCCTATCTGTGAAGACTAAACATTATATTTTGTGGACAACCACAAAAGCTTTTCAACACAGGTTTAATTACAAAGCCCAGAAAAATGGTTTAGCCCTGGAAAGTAAGTAATAAACAGCACTTCAGTGGAAAGAGGTCGTTTCATAGCTGAGAAGAAGCATACACAAAAACTTTTTTATTATGTTAGGAAGAACATTTGAATAATGGATGCCATTGTTTTTATGTTGTGCATTGTGATTAGTACTGGAGAAAGTCCTTAGATAAGTTTAGGTCACTTGCAATAAAGAAAGCACTTCTGCACATGATATAACTTTATGCAGGTATTAAAAACATCTCTGGTCCCTAGAGGATTTACTGAATTCAGTATTTGTCAGTAAATTGTACGAAAAGCTACTTTCATATACGCACAGCTTGAATCCTCAAAGCCAAATGTGAAAGAAAAATGTTTCCATGATTCTTGCATTTAATTGCATGATAGAGGAAAAAAAAAGAACGGTTATAAAGAGTAAAAATAGTTCCCTATAGCATAATTTTAGCTTTTGAGCCCAGATAAAGAGCTCATAGAACAGGACAGTACTTACTACAACAAGAAACGGAAAACCAGTATGGAAAGGTAAAAGGTGGGGGTTTTAAACCTTTGTCTTGGGAAGCTTTAGCTGATTACCCAGTTTGCTATCTGAAATGTGTCTTAAATCAGGCTTCTGTCCAACCTTCAATGCACCTTTGTGCAGCTTGAAGGAATACTTGGAGTGTAGCAGTATCATTTACAATAATAAAGGACCACTAAGCCTGGCACTTCAGAAACTCAGATCCCCCTCCCTCCCTCCCTCTTGAGCAGTTCTCCATCTTGAGTAACAACCCTCTAAGTGTTATTTGTAATGAGAGTCAAGGCATTCCTACATACACTTGGACTTCAATCTTTGCAGCTTCTACTTCAGTTTTCAAGGGAAAATATTAATGTATGAAGATGCCCTCTGACAGATTCAGGGCAGGACTCTCCTACATCTCTTGAATCAAGCAGGATAGTACCTGTTATGGTGTTATTCTCAAGAATATGAATGTCAATATCAGCACCAACCAGCCTGGAGAAAGTAGAGACCAGGGAATAAAGGGAGATATCTAAGCAAAAGCAAGCATATGGACTAAATATTATTCACCACACAAAGAGCTTTGACAGCCCATGGTATAAAGCCATCATTTGGGGGAGTAGGTTCAAGGTTTCTTGGTTCCCCCTAAATTTTTCTTCAGTTTTGGAAATATGTCTACATACTCACATCAACCTTTTAAATTTCCTTGAAAAGGGGAAATTTTGGGTTCCATGATGTGTCACTATATGCCTTTTTGGTAAAAAAAAAAGCAAATGAAACCCCCACCAAACTTTAAGGTAAATAAAGAAACAGGTTACCCTGTGTGTTTGTGTAGCACCTACCCCAGGGCGTTCCCAATTCAGAATGTGACAAGAGTAATACAAAGTACAGTCAGAAGAGAGTCAGTGATCAAACTTACACCTGCTTTGCCTGTATGTTTATGTATTTGTTGCAAAACATAGAGCCTAATTCTTCTCTTATGCCTATACAGGCATGAGAAGTCTCCATGGTAAACAGAACAATACCAGAGGAAGCAAGGAAACAAACTGTGCTTGGTTTAGAGTAAATTTTGGGAAGAAACTTTTGAATGGGGTCTCTCTAGAAAAGCAAATTCAAGTGGCTCCTCTTCCAATTGGTTTGGGAAAAGATTTCTTTGGAGAATGGTGGGAAAGCTTGTTTATTTAACAAGCAAAGTATTCACAAGCCTAAAAGAAATGAATACTATTGAACAATAAAACATTTTACTGTTCTGAAAAGATGGCAAATTCAGAAAGTCCTTTCGTCGGGTGTAGCTCAGCTCACTCAATGTCTTATCAGTCCCTCCAGCACTGGAATGCAGTGTCCCGGCCCTGGTGGGCCACAGGTGTGAGCTCCTGGTGTTTTTCTGGGTTTTTAGTCTAGAGCAGGTTTGAACAGTTTGAACAGTTCCAAGAAATAGGAAAAAACACAGTCTGGGGAACTTCTCTGCTTCAGCTAGCAAAAAACTAACTAAAAGCAAAGGAGAGCTCTCTCCTGCTGTCCACACTGCAGACAATACAGTCCAGAAGTAGGAACGCAGGGAAGTGAGCGCAATTTCTGCAAACAAACTGCATGCTTCTTTTTCCCTCCCCTTTGCTCTCGGAACGAGTCTTTAAGGTGCAGATCTTAATACCCAACAGAAACAGAACAGACGATTGGGGATACAAGCATCATAAAGTCACCCTAAGACAGCTATTTATAATTGCTCTGTTACCAATATACTCCTTCAACAGCTTGCCTAGAATAGACATAATTGTGTATTTATACTCTCTGGGAAAGTGGTTCTGAATAGTTTTGTCTCTTTTCAGAAGATGCTTTTATAAAATCTGTATTTGTAACTGGATTCTACACATCCTACTACATACTTTAATAGCAATTATTTTGTCCTCTGTTTGACTACTGTGTAAAGGGAAAGGGGGCTTCTTCCAGGAACATAATCCTTTTAATTTTTCAGGAGAAAACAATTTGGGTTTAATTTTATTTCTCTCCAGTTACTGTAATATTTGTCTTGCTCCCAGGGTCCTTTTATAAGAGGAAATGATCTTTCTGTGTGAGCTTTTTTCCCTTAAAATCTTCTGTCAGACTTTCTATCAACACACAGAGTAGAGACTCTGGCATGCCAGAAAACAACAAAAAACTCAGGTTCCTGCAAGTATCCTGCCAGTCTGTGCCCAGATGCAGAACAGCACAGCTGCCTGCCTTTTCCTCAGGGCAGGCACGGGAAGGATGTTGTGTGGTGCATCATTCTGCAGAGGGAAGATTTTAGTGCTGCTAGTGTTTAATGTGGAGCAGCACCCACATTAAGTGTCGCCGCAGATTTGGCAGAGGAGGACATTTCACACTGTGCCAGGAGACCCACTCTCTGCTTCTTCTGCAGCAGATCAGAGGGGCAGCCACCTTGCTGAGACCACAGTCCTTCCTGGCACTGCTATTCCCTTTTCCACCTTCCTTTTGCCTTGCCTAATTACTGTGTGAGCTCTTCAGGGCAGACTCTGCTGCCAGGTGCCCAGTGCAGTGGGGCTCTGATGTGGGTTAGGGCCCGGAGGCACTGAATGCAGTAGAAGTCATTAACGGGTCAAGAGAGAAATTTTCAAGTATGTGGTAAGGATGAAGAATGTGCAAAATCCTGAAAATTCCCAAATGTTTAGTAACCTGAGCTCAGAGCAAAGTGTTCTTTGAAATCTTTGAAAGATCTTGGCTTAACACTTTGATGTTATTTCTTTTTCCTGACTGAGGATCAGTGGGTTTGGCCAGTCACTCTGCTTCCCTCTTCTCCTCCCTTCTCTCGTTATTCCCTGATAAAAATCATCTGGATGGTAGAGGGCTTTGGCTTGCAGGGGAGAGTGTCATCTCCAGTAAAGGAACTGGGTTGTCCACTTCTCCACTGCCACCCTCTGAAGTCCACTAGCCCAGAGGATTACAGTGGAGCAGACACTTTATTTTACAGTAAAGCAAACATATTGTCAATGTCAGAAATTCCCATATTGAATTCAACCATTTAAAAGAAAACACAACAACAACAAAAATATAATTAAAAAAAAAAAAAAGGCAAAGCAAAAAAAACCCACAAAACACCGCAAACAAAACCCCTTACAGCTAAAACCTTTACAATGATGGCATCAGGGCAGAGGCTTCTCTCACCTCACTGGAAGAAGGGACAGGGAGTGTGCTGCATTGCAATGGGTGTGTTATGTGCCACATAAGCAGGCACTCATCTGCTGGTACCCATGAGGGAACTAATGTTCCCTCATTTCCCCATCCCTCCACTGCCAGCTAATCTGTGCCTGCCCGTCTAATTTCCTGGCAACTGTTCCCATATACAGGCTAATAATGTTTGCAGCAATCCTGGGAGACGTCAGTGTGCAAACTTAATATGAGGTTGTAGGGTCCAAAGGAGGATTAATTAGGGGAACTGTGGTGTCTGGATAGGGGGAGCTTTTGAGAAGCCCTTCATCCAGGTGGTGTGAGCAGTCCAGATAAGCACCCAAATATTTCTGTGAAGAACAGGGATGCCATCCCTAATTGAAGTTCAACTGCTACTAAGTCCCCTTGACGATTTCTCCTCCTTTCTTCCTCAGAGTATCCTTTTTGTTGTTGTTTCCAACTATAACTTAATGAAAACACATTTGAAAGTAAAATTACAGATTTCTCAGGGACTCTGACCCTTGGGGGCAGCCATGGAGGTACTGCAGAATGAGCTGAGTACACAAACTCCTGTTAATTAGAGCAGAGTGAATGATTCATAGGAAATAATTTATTCAATTAATTTAGCCCCTCTTTCTTTTGCAAATTATCTGTGAAAAGTTTGCAGTTTTATTGCATTCAGCTGCTAGACAGCAAATGATTTCTCTGCATGTAGTTGACCCCTATGTGGCTTGAAATGTAAGGTCTGGCTTTTTGTTTTTCAGTGGACAGGGGTACTGGAATTAGTGTTCTTCCTTGATTAAACAACTGACTTTTAGTATGTGCTTTGAAAAACTGATGTTCATTTTACAAATGTAGAGGTGACCTTCCACAAATGTTATTAACCATGGATAGAAATATCTCTGCCAGTGAACCCATTTAATAGAACAATGATCTGGAAAGTCTGTCCAGCACTTACCCTCCAGTGTCCGACATGGTGTGTCTTTGTAAGCCTTCCCCTCTGGCATGCTCAGGGAATTTTCACTCTTTCTCCTTCACCAGTCCTGTGCAGAGTCCTTTGCTTAAGCTTCTCTCCACGTGGAGGCAACCTCTCTAGAATATCAATTGTCTGATCAAAGCAGCCATGAAGCACAGTTGTTAAAGTCAAAGTCATAAAATTCATCGCCAATAATCTGGTGCCTGTTTGCTGAAGTCCTTGTCAGCAAGGTGGGTATTTATTCACTGAAAAGCATTCATGATGTATACTATTTTCCAAATAAATGATTACAGAATACTTCACAAGCGGGAGAAAATCCTAAGTAGTACCGGTAATGACCCTCCACCACCAAGCAAACAGCCCTGCTCCATAACCTTGCATCATTTCCCTTGGCCTGACTTCCACACATAGGATAAACTAAATTGACACGGACCTCGGGTGTGGGCAACAGAATTCACGAATCTGCCTCTCCTGATTTAGGGCAGGGTCGTTGTCTCCAGCAGACTTCTGCTGCCCTGGGAAGGGGGACATGTGGAGAGTCTGACCCATGGCAGCCAGGCTTTTCTCGAGATGAATCCAAGCATGGGGTTGTAACTCTGAGCTCAAGGTAACATTAGTTTCAGTAACAGCTTTTCACACTCCATCAAAAAGCATTTTTAAAAAAGGATGATACTGCATGAAAATTCATGCATGGGAGCATTCTTGTAACAGGTGCATAATATTTCAGTAATAGGCTTCTGGGATGTTTATTCACTAGCCAAATTCATTTATCAGGTATTGGATTCAAAGGATTTCCCAACAGGATATCTGCAGAGATTAGTGAGCTAGGCAAATGTGCTTTGAACAAATACATCCTTTCATCAGGCAGTCATTTGGATAATTCCAGCATCAACATGCTCGCTGCTGGAATGGTTCTGCTGGTAATTGCATTAGCTATTTTTCCTGTGGTCGTACGTATTTGTGCCTTTAGATCCTACAAGGGCAGAGTTTGGCCTGCAACCTGTTAGTCAAGAGGTACCTGCCCATCTCTGCCTGCACACATGCAGTTTTGGCCAGCCCAGTCTTGCCCAAAGTAACTTTTCTTGCTTGGAAAGACCTGCTGTATCAAAAAAACCGAACAACTTTGTCAGCACAGGTTGACAATACTTTTTTTGAAAAATAATTGAAGAAAAATTGCCTCCAAGATGAAAGAACATTTTATTTCAAAATATTTTATAATAAAGTATGCTTCATTTTAATTTTCTTGGTTTTTTTTAGTAGATCTTTGGTTTTGTTCTTGAAGTTGAAAATAAAATTAAACTTGGTTTTGCCAGGAGAGATTTATCATCTAATTTTACCCTTGAAACTTGAAATAGATTGTCATTTTGATGGAGGACAGGAATCAATACTGAAATAAGAGGAATTACTATGGATTGAAAACTTCAGAAGTTCATCTTTAAGATGACAAGTCATTCAACAGATATATTGGAACCATATTTTATTATCAGATTGATGAAGAAATAGTATAAGTTTTGTTAGTCTTGTTCCAGCAACTAAGTGGCCCATTTCTTTTCTTACTTGCTGTATCCTATAATATTTCTGATCTTAAACACTGCAGTTACTAATTATGGAAAAACTAATCAGCTTGGCCTATAAAACGGCCAATTACCTTTCAACAAATGATTTTTTTCTCTTTTTAGATGCCTGGTCTAATATAATGAGTCTCTATTTGAGAAATCTGAAGTAAAGAACCATAATTCTTCCATCGATTTTTGAAAATGTGGGTCACCATATAAAACGTACCAAGCTTAAATCCTGTAATGACTTAAATGTGGCTATTCTGTGCCTTGAGCCATAGAAGTAGAAACAAAACTGAGGATTTAAGGGTTAGCATACGACTTTTCATCTCAATGTGTGCTTTTTTGTCATATTTTTTGAGCTTTTTAAATTGTGGAGGGCTGAAAGAACATTCAATAAATTTATTTTTGAGTATACCAGTGCTTCCCTGCCTCATGAAACCAAATCTTAGCAAGCCTTCAACGTGAAGAGAACCAGGGCCATGGAGAAAGCACAAAAGCAAGAAGGACTCTGACAGAAAAGGGAAACAAGGAGGGTGAAGGTGTTTGGAGATTTGGGAAGGTGGATAACATGCTTGAGATTGTAATTCTCTTTTAATGTGTTTTTTTTCTTTTCATTGGTTTTTGGGGATTTTTTTCTTGTTGTTGTTATTTGTAAAGCATAATGTTTTACTGCCAAAGCAATGGGACTCTCCCAAGAAGCCCCTTCCCTTGTTTGCATCTTTTGGAGGTCACTACTGAGCGGAGGACAGACTCTTTCTTGTGTTCATTTTCAGAACACGAGAGCGGATGTCTCAGGCTGCGACCCCCCGGTTGAGTTCTGTGGGCCCCAGGAATGGTGAGATGTGATACAAATCTGTGTTTTGGGCTTGGCCTGCTCCAAGGATGTGCGTCAGCTGTGTGCTCCGCATCTGAGTTCAAGTCCACATTCCCCCGAAAGCTCTGCTCAGAGCTCAGGGTTGTTCCCGACCGCAGGCATTGCATGTGCCCACCTCAGTGTGTTACAAGGGGCATGGGACGGGGGCTGACAGCCTTTCACACACAGTTCTGCCATGGTGATTGCACAAACAGGTAGGACATCACCACCTCATCTTCCCCTGCCAGACAGCCCACATAGGACCATGATGTCTTGGCTCATCCCACCATGATTTGCCCCGGTGTCCCCAGGCTGGGCTGTCCTGGGGCACCAGGACTTTGTGCCCCACTTGCCCAACCATGGGCAACTGGTAGGAGGCAGTAGGGGAGGATGCTGGCAGTTGTCACACTCTCCATCACAAGCAGGCTCCTCTGGACGTTTCTGGCATGAAAGCAAGTGCATGCAGGAGCCCTTCAGCAGTGAGGAAAGGAAAGCCAGAGCACACTCCTGCTTTCTGTCATGGAGAGGCTAAAGGCAGCTTGCCAACTGACAAGCAGCAGCTGCAAGGAAATTTCCCCATCACTACCATCACCTTTTTTTTTTTTTTTCTTTTTAATGAGAGCAACATTTTAATCAGCTTGGGCTGAGCATGAAAGTCTGAGTGGGAGGTGGGAGGAATATCTGGGGAGGGGAGGAGGAGCACAAGAATGGCTGGCTGCTGGCACATGTCTGAGGTGAGGGATGCTTTCTGCCTAGGAGGACAGTTAACCTACACAAAATGTTCTGGCTTCTTGCCTGTATCAGCCACAACATGCTGCTCCAGCCTTTTGTGCCAGATCCCTGAGATGGTGACTGTCACTCTGACAGAGGGAGAGAGAAGGAGAAAAGACAGAAAAGATAAGGCAGAGGGGGGAAAGCAAAACAAACCCAGAAACTCACCAAACCTAACACCACAACCAGTAATAAGCTTGCTGTCAAGGCCAGGTGGAGCAGCTGTATTTCTCAGAAATGAGCAGCAGTGGAAAAGTAGCAAGCCAGCTGTGTGCTTCTGCAGGATAAACCGAAGTTGGATGGAAGGCCTTGGAAAGTAAGTCAGCTAAGCTCCACAGAAATGGCTATGAACACATAGAATTTCATAGGGAACCTGAACTCATAGAGTGTACTTGCGAGCAAAACACAACTCAAGCTGGAATCTTTTTTCACCCATTAAATCCAGGTGAAAGAAACACACAGATTTCTAGAAGAGAAAGAGTCATTGTCAGAAATGCTCTGACAACTCATTTGTTTATACCCATAGACTTTCTTATACAAGGGATCCTATAATAGCCTTCTGACTAAAACTGCCCCCAGTCTTGGGTCAAATTCCCTCATTTCCTTAAGCTAGCACTTCTGTCACCTCCTCCCTTACAAACTTCTTAAAATCTTCTATAGAAGGCTGTTATTTACCACAGATAAGAAGCTGCCTTTCCAAATTATTCCAGAAAGACCTGTGGCTGCTCTCCACCCCAACGCTTTGCACGTGGGAGTTGACAGACCCATGTCATTACCCGGTCCACAAAAAATCTTTTATTATTAGCAACACAAATGCTGTTCCCAGGTTACACCACAGCTCTCACAGGCTGCTCCAGCACCAGCAAATTAGCTGGATATTATCAGTGCAGAGCAAAAATGTTCTCCTTTGTCCTCAGATGTCTTCCCAGCCTTGTGGTTTGAGTTTGGAGCTGCCAGCTCCCTTGGCAAAGCCCAGAGGAAGGTCTGCTTGTGCCCACTGAATGCTGGCGTGGGAGCAAGGGGGCCGAGCAGCTTTTTGGAGCATGGGCGAGAGTTACAGCTGATCCAAAAGTGAGTGTTCAGAAGTGCAGAGACTGCTGGAAAGTGCATCTTAATAACTAAAAGCTGTGTGTGACTTCACTTTGAGAGCTGGCTGCTGATCTCATAGCTTGTAGTCGTCGTGCTTTCAAGCTGTTCTCCAAAAGCACTTTCCCACTTCAAACACATTTTTGATGGAGCCCAAGATTCTCCAGTAGTTTGAGTTCTAAGGGAAAACACCAAATACAACAATTCATGTCAGAATAACACATTTTTCCAGGATATTTGAAGATGAAGGAAGATACTTAAGGTCATTCAAATGAAAGGATGTGAGGGGGGAAGGTCTGAGCATAATTTCATTTATTTTACTTAGACTTGTGACAGAAAAGAAGAAAAGCATCTAGGGACCCTGAATGTGATTTTTGAAACTTGCATAAGCCACTAATCAAGAAATTTGTTGGAAATGAGTAGACAAACAGTTGGTTTAAAGTACACATGAGGTGCATATGTACCCACAGCTGCTCTTACTCCAGCTGCCACCCAAAGTACAAGTCTCTCCATGATCCAGCCTGTCACGCAAGGACTGCACCAGATGCCTTGCAAAAACCCTCTCAGCACCTCCCTCTCCTGTGCTGGCAGCTTCTGAAGGGCAGAAAGAGAGAGGGAATGGATAGGGTGTTACAGTGAACACCTTCCAGCTGGTAGGAAACTTTCATCTGCCCCAAATGGGTGGTAAGGCTGCTTAAATGAGCTGTGTATTTATCTCACGTCTCCTCAGAATTACAGAAGTGGCACTGCTGTACCTCAGTGGAAGGGCAGCAGAAGTTGAAAAAGTAAAGAGAAAAGCCTAGTGGATGGATTAATAGAAGGTTCAGACCTTACTGCTTTCTTACTATGGTTCCACTGACATCTTGCTGCAGTAAGCAATGCAGATATATCTGTGGTTGTTCTGGTGCTGGCTTAATGTCCTGCATTATATGGGATGTAAAAGTTGGAGGGGAAAAAAATTCTGTGCTTTTTGCCACTTGCTTAGGGTTTAGCTGTAAAAAATCATGAAAGATGTTGTTCTCAGAGCCCTATTTTCTTCCCACCTCTCTTCTTTTGGCAATATTATCTGTGTCAATTTTGTTGTTCAGCTACCTCTGGTGGAAAACTTCTTGCAGGCATCTAAATCAAATGTCCTTCAGGACTTACCTGCCTGTTTTAGCTCTTGAACAAAGGCTCCTTTCTCTCATATCTGTTAATAAAAAAAAACCCCACAAGACCCTGGAGCTTTTAATAACTGTATGGCTATTAGGCTAAGTGAAAGAGGTTAACAGAAGCAGGGGGGATGCTTGTTGGTGCATCTTTCACGATGAGAATATTACAGGCATCTCATCCAGCAGTCCTCTGTATCCACCCTCACTGAAAAAGCCTTCAGCAGGCTGGGGTTCTTTGGGTTGTCGTGCACAGGTATGCCCTGACAGTGGCCTCTACCTCTGAAACCAAAGGTAGAGGGGAGAGTTCTGTAGGAAGACGTTAGCAGTTGGGAGTGCCATTTATGGCACCCACTCAAACTGTATCCAGCTCAATCCATGAGTCAGGCATCAAGACCAAAATAGTGACCATCTGGTCCCTGGAGAGAAACTGCTCAAGCTGGTGCAGACACAAGTCCTTCTGGTGTTAAATACCCGCCTTAGAGTGCTGTGTCCCACTCCCCACGGATTGCCCCACACTGGGCATTTTGCCAGCCTAACCAGTTGACTCTGACTTAAAACTTCACTTTAGGGTGGATAAAGTTTTAGACAGTAGGATAAATGTCATCTCTGGTTTCTGAACAGCTAAAGCAACAATCAATTGTTAAATAATGACTGCTTTGTCACACTGCCCTTGTAGCAAGTCCTGTGGTCAAAACAGGCTCCAGAAATTAGTTTATTGCTGTCTCTCTGATAGAAAAGCAGAGTCTATCACGTCATGTAATGGATAACATTGGACATACAGAAAGAGATACCTATGCAAAATGAGCTTTAGTTGAATCATGATAATTGGGTTGAGCACTGAGTTAATGTTAGACATTGGAGCAATCTGCAATTTGACCAGGATGAATTTAAGTGTGGCATAATTGTGAATATCCCATAAGAGGTGGTGAACCTCATTCAGCTGATGAGGGACATGAAAATCACAATTGCCCTCAGAAGTATATGTAGCCATCTACAGAGCAGCTTTTAGACAAACATCACTTGAGAAAGTGTTTCTTTGAGACACTAGATGTGTCTGAAGGAGGATACACGGTACTTGTAAAGCAGAGCAGAGCATAAGACTGCCCTCTTTTGTGTGAGACAACACATGGTCACCTGGCATCCTCAACATAATTCCTGGGAAATGCTGCCTTTATGCAGCAAGCAGTATCAGTCTCATATAGAGATTTTTTTCTGCACTGGGGAAGAGGGAATGATGTATGTACTTTTCAGCCTAAATAAAGGAAGAATTATAAATTCAATTTTACCAGTGCAAATTATTTGAGTATCAGGTTACACAGGTAGACTCACTGGCATTGGGAGGGCAAGATTATCTTTTTCCTGTAGCCCTAAAGAATTAAAGAAGGACCCCAGAAAACATGAATGTGTGTGTGCTGAGCACATGTGCTGAGGCTCAGGTCCATGTCAAGCAGAGCTCTCTGTGTGAGGGTGGATTTGGACCACATTGAGGGGCTTTAGAGAGGCAGGAACTTCTATTATGAAATAGGGGTTTCTACTGCTTGTTAGAGAGGTGTCAGCTATGATGTTTCATGTGTGATTTCATGGTCATATTAAAGGCCTGTTTCTTGGCAGTCGTTACAAAATGAGCTGAAGACTGAGTCTGTTTCTGAGCCCTGAACACCACCAGTGACCAGATCAGTAACATCCTGTCAGCTCTCACTGGTTGTGAGGAGAGAGGAGGGATATTTTCATCATGCCTAGTTCAATCTTCAGCAAGAATGAACAAAATGATCATCAAGATCTTTGGCTCATTCCTTCCAGGTCCACACTGGGGATGCACCAGCAATGTTCTTGAGAGGGTCACGTATTTCCTTTGGATTCTCAATATACAGTGATAGGCAGGGGAAATGTTTGCAAGGCAAATTGCTTGCTTTCTGATGGGCCTGCCCCTGAACTCACCAGTCACAAGCCATTTGTATGGAAATGACACTAAAATTGCTATCGTAGAGCTGCATCCAACCTCAGCTTCTGCCAGCAGAAGATACAGGGTACCAGATGGCAGAAATCCTACCCGAGCACCAAGTGGTTTAAACTGCTCTTTTTGCTAGGAATTTAAATAGTCCATATGCTGAAAGTATAACGCTCGGCTGCATCCTGGCTGCCTGGTGGAGGCCTCTGCTGCCTGAGCTAAAGGAGATGAGCAATTAGCTTGTAGCAGCTTGGAGCTTGTATCCCCTGTATGTCCCAACGTCAGGCTGTGCTACAGTCACACACACATCAAAATGTCAGATCATGCATCTGGAGGAGGATGGCGGTGTCTGATTGTCAAATTGGGGCTGTTGTGTCAAAGACCCAAGAAAAAAGCAAAGACTGAGCATGGTCTGGGTACTTGGTCTCTTTTTCTAAGCTTCTGGGTTTGCCTGGTGAACCCCGAGCTGAGGTACTCAAGGGGCATAGTTTGTCATGGATTTCAAGGGAGCACAAACAGTGTTCTCTGGGGGATTTGCAGCCTCAGTTTTCCAGGGCCTGGTGAGACCCCAAAGCTGCTTTGCAGCATGATGCACAGTGCCTGGAGCAGAAGGTCCTCAGCTCTGGTCACAGGTTGTGCTCGCCATTGTGCAGCTAGGAGAGCTCTGCTCTTTGATCATTTGGGTGATTTCATTTAGTTGCTGGGAAGGACTTGCTTCTCCCTGGGCAAATCCTCCAGTTTATAAGTCATCTTCCAAAAATCTGCCACCAGTCTGGCTGGCCGAGGTTGTGCCATTCCAGGGGAGTAATGTCCATTTTTTGTGTGTTGAAAAGGTGACCAAGCACAGCATTTCAAATGAAGAAGTGCCCTACCTCATGCAGATATGTTATCCCTTATCCTGATTTATAATGTCTTCTCTGATTCATCCAGTTTCCCCTTGCCTATTGTGCTGGAGTTGAACTCCAGATGGATGGCTCGGAGGGCTTTGCTAAAGTAATCCCTGGAGAAAATTCCTTTCCTGGCCAGATCATTCTGAATTACTCTTCTGCTTAGAATGTACTCGCACTGCCTCTAGATTTATTATGTAACATTTTTCTAATTTAAATTGTTTTTTCTTTACTGGCACAGTTGCCTGAAAGATCTGCTTCATCCCGAATCCAGTTACATTGGTCATTATTCGCCTTTTCTGTCTCCAGTTCTGTCACTGTCAGCAGAAGCTGGTATCTCACATCTGAGGTGCTTATCTAAATCATTTACATACATTCATTTGAAGGATAGGGAGGTCAAATGTTTCAAAATCTAGCAAGGTCACTGAAAATAAGCGGTCATTTTTTTGCTTGTCTTTTTTATGAGTAAAATTTAATTTTGGTATTCATAAGGAGACTTTTATTAGCAAACGTGAGGGTGCCTTGAAATGGATATTTTAATTATGCATGTAATTTTTTATGATTGTGACTATTAGTATTTAGCGTGCTTGTTATCCTTGATTTTCTTTTCCTAGAGGGTCTCCAGATGAACAAAGCAGCGCATATTTTAGTAAATTATTCTCTTTGTATCAGTGAGTTACTGACCCTTTTAAAAACACTTTTTGCTAATATATATAATATGTATAAAAATAAAATAATACAGTGTTCTTTCTAATAAGAATAGACATCAAGAATTTCCTGATGTAATGACTCTCTAGCTGTTCCTTTTAGCCCTGTGTCAGAGCTAAATAACTTCCAAGGGGCTCCAAATATTGGACTTCAGGAGGCTCAGCCCCTCCTATTATGTAGGAACTTGTCTGCAGTGTTTCACTGGGCTCCAGGGCAAGTTCGTCTCACAAAAAATATGTCTCAACAAAATTTATGTCTCAACAAAAAGACAAAAATTATGTTTCAACAAAAAATATGTCCCAAATGCAGCAAATTGGCAGCAATCCTTAATATTAGACATGAATCCATTTTCACAGGTATCAGGTCTTACATCTCAGCAAGTGGGCTCCATTTTCACAGAATATGTAGATAAAGGGCTTGAGGTTTGGAAATCTCCAAAGAAAGAATCACACGATGGGGTGTTGAAAAACTTTCTCACATACAGCACGCACTGAGCTGGTGTCTCCACAGCTTGCTTTACTGTACATCTCCTCGCACTAATTATGTCTCTGAAGTGAGAAAGCAATGTTATTGTTGGTGAATACATGAGTTTGTTTGATGATGGACAGATGGGAAATCTGTAAGAAAGCCAGAAAAAAATAATCCAGATTTCACAAGTTCTTGACTAGGAAAAGCAAGTTAGGGGTTAAAAAGTGCTGTGGATTAGAGAATAAGTTCCCTGAACAGAAGAGTGGAATGTGTTTCATCAGGGATTTATTGCAATTCTTTTTCAGCTTACAGTAGTGAAATAAAAATGTCAACAATTGACTAAGAAATTAAACTGATCCAATATCTATTAACGTTTTATACTCCTCAGGTGGCACTGGTCACAAAATAACCCTTGATTCATTTCTGTGCTAAATATCAACATTAAGTTTCAGTATTTGTCATCAAATGGGCTTTAATACTGAAGCTACACATGCACAGAAAAGTAAAAAGAGAAAGTAATGCTTGCAGACAGCAAGAAAACTAGAGATGCCATACTAAATACAAAAATAACCCTTCAGAAAGCCACTCTGGCTACTAGTAAAAGAGAACTATTGGAGAGAAAAAAAACCATTAAAATGAGAAAATTAAAATGATACATTTCTGCATGCTAAATGCTAAATGTAAAACTAAATTAAGCAGGAATAATAGATTTTCCGGAAATCTTTTACAAAAATGTAGAAGGTACCAGTGATAAAAATGGCAGAAGAATAAGCAATAACAAAACCTTTGATACAGAAAAAGAGTCAATGAAACCAGCAGATGAACAAAAAGCAGAAGAAGAGTTTAGGAGAGTAAAGGTCATTATGGCAAGAGGAAATTAATTATTGGTCTCACTACTCATTACCTATGAGGCACGTTCTCACACCAGAACTCCATTTGGTGTTGAGTAGCCTAAGAAATTATCTAAAACAGGAGTGTCAGTGGAAGAGATTGCTAGACAAATTACAAGAACACGGCAGAGGTCACTGAAAAGGAAGTCAGATATGGCATTGTTCAACAACTAATTTTCATGTGTAACATACCATTTTATCTGCAGAATAATGTACAGTGGCAAATGTGTCACCAGCCTTCAGTAATGGCTGCAGGCTTCATTGGGAACAACAGATCAATTAAAACCACAGTCAAACTTGCAGAAACAATCATAAACAGAATTCTTAGACACAAAAGTACATGCACGCTGTTCAGAAAGAATTGTACAGATTTTGTAGTTTTTCTTGGAGACGTGGAGGAGCTGGAAACTGATGCTTTAAGTTTTAGTTTTCATATTTTCCAAATTCTGTACTGCATTAGTAGATAACTGAACTTCATATAAATTGTTAGCAAGTCCTCTTCACAGAGTAGTTAGACAACACAATCCTTTTCCAGCCTGAGAACCAAGGACACCATTGCAGCTTCAGGCCTAAAAAGTATAAACAACAGCGAACTGAGGAGAGCAGTCTGGGAGGATGGGACTTCATAACCTGAAGCTGTAATTGGACAATTAACCCCAACATGTAAATGGACCAAAACTTATAAAAGTGTGAAAATGTGTGACCTATCATCCATCTTGGGTGGAGCTATGGCCAGCCTCTTGTACTGCCCAAGGTGTATCCTTTAAGGCCTTTTAATAAATACCTACTTTATTCCTTTTACTCTGTCTAGCCTCTGTTCTAGATAGCCTCTCAAGGTATCACAACTACCTGAAGAAGTGTGATCCAGCTGATAAGCATTGAACTTATGTCTGACAAGGCTTTTGAAAGATCTCTCACCACAAGTCTGTAAGGAAAGGGGGTTCTCATGGAGCCCACAGGACCAGGGACATGGCAGGGAGGGGAGTTATCCGGCAGCAAAACTCTTGCTTGTGCTCTGTGTATTTGTGTGATTTTTCAGCAAAGCTGGTGAATCTTGAAGTGACAAATTCTGCAGAAAAAATAAAATTACTCAGAGTAATAAAATAGGAGACAATTTCTGGGGGACACTATCAAAGAAGTCGGCAGACTGGGGAGGGATTTGTAGCAAGCAAATGGGAAATGGTGACTCCTTATTTTGGCCACTTCCAGACCCACGAGGTACCCAATGAAAACTATAATGCAGCAAGACTGAAGTAAACAAAAATTAGTTTTGTCAATATATATATAAACTTACCACTAAACATTGCAGGTGCCAACTAAAAGCAGGTTCAAAACCAGATCAGGCAACTCAGAGCTATTAGTGAGTACATTTCAGGTCAGACCTAGTATGGCAGTTTCAATACCCTGTGGAAAAAAAGTTGTGTTCGTGATGGTATAAAATGGTACTTGCATTAAAGAATTCTTACATTTAAAATGTGTCTTTAGATGGTGAAGTGAGCTGTCACTGTTTGGTTCTTGGCACGGTTGGTCAGAAAAACTGCAGAAAGTCTGTATTGCCATCAGAAATCAAAACAGTTTGGAAAAGAGGATTGCTTTTAGTAGATTCCTGGAAGAAAATCACTGAAAAAAGTGCTGACAGTGTAAGGTTGAAACATCCCAACCTATTTTTTACTTTGAAACAACTCTCTGCCTTAATTTTTCTTTTTTTTTTTACTTTGTATTAGCTTTTTTGCTATAACATAATATTAACTTTTAAAAGTCAAAACAGAATGTTTCAGTTTCCATTACTACGAAACCTGTCAATCAACTTGAAATACATTGAAGGGGTTTTTTTTTAATTCCCCTTTGCAGAGAATTTCAGATTCTGGGGGTTTCATTGCAATTCAGAATAAAGTCAGCTTTTGAAACCTGAAAGATCTGTGAAAATCAGAACTCTTGTTCTTTAAAACTTGGCCAAAATCACTCTATTTTCTTTGTCTTTCAGTTTGCTTATCTGAAACATGGTAATGTTGCAGATCCATTTTTGCAAAGCCCTTTCAGACTGAAGAAATTTCACGTTTCTGTATCTGATACTAAAACTGTATGATTCCCAAGTACCATCCCAATTCCTCCACCTTCAGCTGAATCTATCCCTCAGTCATATGTTCACAAATTTCAATGGTATTTCTTCCCCCCCCCCCCACTTTTCTTCCTGTCCCCATCTAATGTTTTCAGTTTGCCTTCTGACTTGTGCAAACTAGGAACTGTTCCCTTCTGGGGCGGGAGGAGGAGTTACTTTCCAGAAGGCTGTTACATTTGCCCATATCCAAGATCTTTTCATGATTAGTAGCTTATTGAGTGGATCATGTAAACTCCGGACAGACACAGCATAGCTGAATCCTCTTTGGCAGGACAGTATGAGGAAGTTCACAGTGCCACCACTTGTGCTATAAATGCAAAAATAAAAGGAAGAGCTCATCCTCTAAACTCTGCACATTACATACTCAGACTGGGGACTCAAGCATGCTTTGTGCTGTACATTAGCCATCTGCACCAGAGGGAACGTCTTCCTTGTTCTGTTCCCAGGACAGATGCATCAGAATTGCTATGAGATAGCGTGAGGCAGGAAGAGTTTTCTGGATTCTGGAATGCCAATAAGCACTTCAAACATCTTTCTTGGCTTCTGGAGTCCCTGCATCCAGCACCCTGGAGCGTGATTTTTTTATATAAAAAGAAAGCCTGTGCTATTTTTCATACCAATCACATGCTGTTCTAAATGGCTTGAAAGTTTCAAGGACTCCAAATGCCGAAAAACAGCTGTATGCTGATGTGAGCAGCATGTGTAAGGATGATTTAAATCTAGTTTTTATCCTATTTAACTCCCAGTGGCTTTTATGTTTTCCATAAATGGATGAGAAAAGTTCTTGGCTGGAAAGAGTCATAAAAACATGTAATAAATTCTTTGTAGTCTCAGCATGAGCAATTCATCATATTTTTGTTTGTTTGTTTTCTGGGATTTTGTTTGCTTTCTGTGACTTTGACATGTCTCGTGTCTCCGATGAGTCTCTTGTTCCACAGTACATGCTAATCCACAGTGATAAACTGTTCTTCACGTTTTGGTTACAAGGTGGTGACCTACATTCAGAACAGAAAGAACATCCACTGCTTGGGACGACCACAAGGACCACCTCTGTCCTGCTGAAATGTGAGTCTTCCTAAAGACCTCTCCTGTTGGCTAATTACCTCTCCGTTAAGGGCAGAAGGATTTTAGCTCATGAACTGGCAGAACTCATTGAGAGGGCTTTAAACTAGGTTTGAAGGGGGAGGGGGATGCAGCTGGGCTCTGTGGAAGTAGGCCCAAGGGTGGTAAGCCTGAGTTAGGAGTGAAATCAGTAGCCCAGCTGAGGTGCATGTATACCAATGCAGGCAGCTTGGGTAACAAGAAGAGCTGGAGGCCATGGTACACCAGCAGAACTATGATGTAGTCACCATCACAGAAACGTGGTGGGGCAACTCACATGGCTGGGGCGCTGTGCTGGATGGCCACAGACTCTTCAGGAGAGACAGGAAAGGGAGAAGGGGTGGAGGGGTGGCCCTTTATATTAGGGAGGCTTCTGATGCCATAGGTATTGAAACTAATGACGATGGAGTTGAATGCCTATGGGTAAGAATTAAGGGGAAGGCCAACAAGGCTGACATCCTTCTGGGAGTCTGTTATTGGCCACCCAAGCAGGAAGAAGAGGTGGAGAACTTATTCTATAAGCAGCTGGAGAATGTTTCAGGATCACCAGCCCTTGTTCTTCTAGGTGACTTTAACTACCAGATGTCTGCTGGGAACTTAATACAATAGAAAAGAGGCAGTCCAGGAAGTTCTTAGAGTGTGTAGAGGACAACCTTTTGTCTTGGCTGGTGGGTGAGCCCACCAGGGGAGGGAAAATGTTAGACCTGTTGTTTGCAAATAGAGATGGGCTGGTGGGGAATGTGGTGATTGGAGGCTGCTTGGGGCATAGTGATGATGAAATTATAGATTATTGCTATTTGGTGAAATGGAAGGAGCATCAGTAAGACTTTTACATTGAACTTCCAGAGGGCAAACTTTGACCTATTTAGGAGACTTATTCAGAAAGTTCCTTGGGAAGCAGCCCTTAACAACAAAGGAGTGCAGGAAAGGTGGCTGTGCTTCAAAACAGAGATCTCGAGGTCACAGGAACAGACTGTCCNCATCCAAAAGAGGCAGCAAGGCTGGTGAGGGGCTTGGAGCACAAGTCCTGTGAGGAATGGCTGAGGGAGCTGGGGTTGTTTAGCCTGGAGAAAAGGAGACTCAGAGGTGGCCTTATCACTGTCTACAATTCCCTGAAAGGTGGGTGTAGTCTGTGGGAGTTGGTCTCTTTCTCCAGGCAGCAGCTGACAGAATGAGAGGACACAGTCTCAAGCTGCGCCAAGGGAAATGCAGGTTGGATATTAGGAAAAACGTTTTTTACTGAAAGAGTGATAAAGTACTGGAATGGTCTGCCTGGGGAGGTGGTGGAGTCACCATCCCTGGATGTGTTTTAAAAAGACTGTATGTGGCACTGGGTGCCATGGTTTAGTTGGGATGTTAGGGCATGGGTTGGACTCGATGATCTTGAAGGTCTCTTCCAACCTAGCCATTCTGTGATTCTGTGATGTTCTTAGCAGCCCAGAGACCACAAGAGGCAGTAGGACTCCTTAGAAAGATCTATGGCAGATTACAAGTACAAGTTTGGAGGTTTGACTGTCCCCTGTTGCTGATGTGAGAAAGCGCTTTGTGGCACCCAACCCAGCCCAGCAGAACTGCTGACAGAGGATTCCAGGCCCTCCTGAACAGATTCTAGTGTGTGTATTCTCATCACATCTCCAGGGTCAGATTTAGTGATAATTTGACTCAAACTAATATCTACATAAGGGGATTTTGCAAATTTATAATTTCCAAAGGGCACATCTGCTAATATTCTATTATAATTTCTGAACTCCATTTCTTTCATTAAGGAGCTAATTTTGTTCCCAAGAGGATCATTAGCTTTTACCCATTTTGATTAATTTAATTCATATTACCAATAGCTACCTAAGGCTTTATGAACTGGATGGGAACTTTTAGCTTTTGCTTTAACACCATGAGAAATCTTGTCACCTCTAATTGCATTTAGAGGAATTTAAATTAATTTCCTTTGACTTTTTTTTTTTTTCAGATCTATACTAAGTGCATGTTACGCTCTCCACAATGCTCTTATTCTGCCTTCATAAAAATGTTAAACATGGAGGGCTCTTTGTCCAGGATCATCCCAAAATCACTCTCAAGAGACTTGATCCCAAGAGGTATTGGATTTCCTCAACTCCTAGTGAGTTACAGAGCAAAAGTACAGATTTTCTTTTCCTCATATCTGTTTCAGCGGAGTTTAGCCTTGGGCTCTTCTGCTCCGCAGGTCTCACAGGGGTTCTTACATCCCACTTTACAGCTGTCTTGAAAGATTTGTGCTCAGGAGAGAGAAAGTGGCCAAGGGAATTATCTTTCACCCATCATGGACATGGGGATGAGGTAATAACAGCAAAGAGAGGACCACAGGCTTCTTGGTGTATGGCACTTGGGACAATACCAATGCTTTTACAGATGTAGGAACAGATGCTGTTAGTGAATGTGCCAAACAGGGCTTCTCAGGCATCTCTGGTGGCTACCATTCTCTGCAGGTACTGTCAAGCAAAAGCCAGCGTCCTCTTTCCCCATTGTCACATTTAAGCTGCAGGCCCTGGCTATGATCATATATTTCAACATGACCAGCAATTTCTTCTCAAATCATGATGGTGACTTGATAGCAGAAGGTAAGTGCATGTCCCCGGGATCTGCATTTCTTTCTGGTTTTGCCTGGATTTGCAAAGGTTACAGTGTTGTTCAATTTTCCTTTCTGTTGACTGTCAATGGGAATTCACCCTAGCTGGATGAAAAAAATCACCCTCCTCAAGCCTAAAATGCCATTCTACATGTTCCTAATACCTTGTTATTTTTGGACGCTTAGCTTCAGCCATGGGGATTGTAGTTGTTTCTTCAATTCCCTGATCTTACCATTTAAACTGGCAAGTTGTCATCACAGGTAAAACCATGTGATATAGGAAACGGGCCTTCAAACCCATTACAGTGGCAGCTATAAATGCAGAAACATGGTAAATGTTTTGCATGGGCAAAGTACAAGCAGAGTCTGCACTCTCCAAATGGCACATCCTTGGAGACCACAGTTGCTATTTAGAGACCTTGAGCATCCACCACATCTGGCAGGAGATGTGGGCACTATAAATAGTCCATGCTGAGACTGACTTAGCAGAGCTAGGGCAGAGGAACAGTGTTGCAAAACCTCTGGGATAAAGGCAGGGATGTAAAAAAATAGATCTGGATGCAGAGTCTGGCCCATACCTTTGAAGCTAAGGAGGCTATACCCACTACTTACGTGAATTCCCTTGCTGTTTGTGTATTTTGCAGTGCACAAGCAGGATGGAGACTGCAAAACCTTACCTTGCTGAGTGCTGATTCTGAGCTGAAGACAATCCTGAGCAGGAGCACAGGCAGGACCGCCTGAAATGGCTGGCTGCCCTGTGCGTGCAGAACAAAGGCAATAAATTCCTTATCTCACCAGCCTATAAATCTTTGTTGACCATCTCTGTGCACGTCTCTATAAGAACATTTGATCTAATAGCCTTTTTAAAAATTTCCCTTCATTTTCCAGCATAATCCCCCAGTGAATCATTAATATAACCAGATAAAGATCTCTAGCTAAGGAATTATTCTTATTATAAAGTTCCCAAGTTCTAGTAGCAAACCTCTCCAGGGTATATATTAAGCCAAAAAGGTCCCACACAATCATTTAAATCTACAAAATTCAATTCATTTCTGACTCCCTCCAGGCACTTGTTTTATAGTGATCTAATAAAGGAGAGTTGTGGCTGTTAAGTGATAAAGTCTCCAAAGGGGACGTGGGAACTCTGCATGCTAGTCCCCAACATTTTCTGGGAAGTTTTATTCCTCCATCTCACCAACATCCCTTTTGACAAGGAAACCTTTCAAAGCCTTGCAAAATGTGTAGATTATTCTGTTTTTAAAGGAAACCAAAGTAAAAAAAAATTCCTTACATAAATGTACCACCCAAGGATACAGGTTACAAAGAGATTAAGCACTTAATTGTTCCAGAAATTATATGTATGTCTTCACCGAATCACGGAAACTAAAGATGGAGCAGATGCACATCTGTTCTATTTCCTTGCTGATGCATCTCTGAGACGCTTTTTCTGCTACTTCCTCCAGCCTAGTTCTAAATTACCTGTGAAATTATCATTGGTGCAATTCTGTTGTGCAATAATGCACATAGATTCCTTGCAAGACAGTGCCTGATGATTTGGGGTTTTTTTTTAATATAGTCTTGAGAATAGAGAGGTAGGGATAATACAATACTAGCTCTCATGATTGTATCAAAAGCATAACTGCAGGTATATCAGTATCATCCACTAAACTGCACTTAAGAGGCATTAGATACTTTTTTTTACAGTTGGAAAATATATTTACACGAAGTTTTGTGTTAGAAAAATGAATCCCTTACCTGATGTTAAACACAACTTCCTACCTAATGCAGGCACAGGTCTAGATCAAACTTGATACTACGACAGCTAGTTACAGTCCACAAGGGTTAATCATCATCAGGTAATACAGGTTTGGCAGTATCCATTTTTGTCCATGCAATAAGAGATTATTTATGTTCATTTTTAACTATGTGGCAACCAATGTATTTTGTTACACACAGTATTTTCCTTGCAAAGATAAGGCATAAAAGAGAAAATTGGAGCTTCCTTCAAAATTGCAAAAAATAACAATTCTGAGGTGGATGCACAAAGACCAAAGGAGAGCCAGCTTTATTTCCAAGGAAGCTAATTCAATCTGTCCTCCAGTGCCCACATCTTAATGCATTAAGTGTTTTTGGGGCTTGCCACTGGGACTGAATGGGTTTTTGAAGCCAAAAAAAGGCTTTGTGAGAATGTTTAAAGAAATCAATATGTGAGGTTTGTCTAGGGTTACATGTTTGTTAATGTTTTATTGATTACACTATTGGTCGTGAATTATGTAACTTAATAAAGCTGTGGACTTTTTCTAATAAAGACAAAGAGGTTATTCCATTAGCTGGCAACTTAAGGCAAAGAAACTTAATAATATAGCACATTATAAGACCACAGCCCAGAGACTGACAAATCCAATTCACCATGGAAGTGGCTGTGATGTTGCAGACTGGGCTGTGTCCTCATGCAATTAGGCTGCTCAGGTCAAGTTTAAAAGAGGGTGAGGTCTGCTCTCTGAAGCTGTGATGTGGCCATAAAAAGCAGACGAGAACAATGAAGTGGCCTGAAAGGCTACACAGAGTAGTTCTGGAGTCTCGGGCACTCCGCATACAGTTGAGAAGGCACGTGTGCCATCGCAGCCTTCTGTCACACGTTCATGTTTTTAGCTGAGACTTCTGTTCAGCGTTAGTTTTCCCCAAAACTGCTCCTCACATCTCCTTGGAGATGAACCTGTTTTGTTTAATTTTACTTTAAAGAAAGCCCTCAATAGCCGGGGGGAAAAAACACCCTGAAAAATGCTTTAGAAGGAAATTAAATGGTGAATTTCCAATTGACAAAAGATTGCCTCCCCACAATACAATTGCATTTCCACAGCTGTGGAGAACAGATACTGCAGCTCCTCTTGGGGCACGTGGGATTGACAAGCAGTTGCTTGCCTAAGTGGGTCTAATATTTGACTTGACTGCAGTTGCCAGGCATTGGAGTTGTCTTGAGCACAGAAAAAAACCAGCCCGTGTCAATGAGTGATGGAGCACCTTCTCCAGCTGCCTTCACGACCTGATGCTTTTTATTTAGCTGGGAGCAGAGGCTCCCGATTCGGTCTCCAGAATGATGCCCAGCCCTGGTTGTCTCCCATCCTAACACATCCCTCCCATCATTCCCTCAGATCCAGACTCAGTAATTAAGCACAGGCACCAGCAAGGCCACCTGGACTTAGGGTGCTCAAAGCACCATCAGGCCACAGGGGACATGACAAGCACACAGATTTCATAGAAACATAGAATCATAGAATGATTTGGGTTGGAAGGGGCCTAAAAGATCATCTGTTCCAACCCCCTGCCTTAGGCAGAGACACTTTCCACTAGACCAGGTTACTCAAAGCCCCATACAGCCTGGCCTTAAACACTTCCAGAGATGGGACAGCCGCAGCTTCTCTGGACAACCTGTTCCAGTGCCTCACCAACCCCACAGTAAATAGTATATAATCTAAACCCAGCCATATTCAGTTTAAAGCAAATTCCTCTTGTTCTATCCCTACATACCTTATAAATATCCTTCTCCATCTCTTTTGGCAGCCCCCTTTAGGCACTGTAAGGCTGTTCTAAGCAGCCAGCCCTTCCTGGAGCTTTCTCTTCTCCAGGCTGAACAACCCTGACTGTCTCAGCCTGTCTTCATAGGAGAGGTGCTTCAGTCCCTGATCATCTTCACGGCCTCCTCTGCACTCACGCCTGCAAGCCCACATCCTTCTTATGTTTGGGGCCACAGAGCAGCACACAGTTAATTTTTAATGAATGCAAGCTATGGCTTGGAATAGTGGCTCTGCTTCTAGCCAGAGTGCTCCTCTCCAGGACAGACAGCTCCCGTTTTGCCTGCCCATCTGTCAGCACAACCATTACCTGCTAACGTGGAAATTGTCTGTCAGACCAGGCCAGGAAGCATCAGGTGTTGTCAGGTGAAAACACCTGAAATCTGTCTCTAGGGTCAATTAATTCAGCCACCTAAAATGGACATACTCAGGGTCACCTGGTTCATTCTGCAAATGAAAGGTGTTTCAGCTGCTGTCATTAGAAGCTTTTCAGTTTCTCATGTAGGTAATTAAACCCGTTATTTTCACAAGAAATTCAGAGGCTGAGGACGGGTTCTGCTGGTGGTTACATCTGTATCAAATCAAGGCAGTTACCGGGTGCTTCATGCATGGAGCAGGCTCTGTGGATTTGGAGCTATGAATTAATCCCGCAGGAAGACACATTTACTTCATTGGAAATTTAAGGGGAATGGCATAACAAAACTGACTTTGTGAATTTGGGCTTTTCAAGCAACAGAGATGTCCTGCCCTTGCAGTATTTGTTGTTACAAACCCACTAAGCTTGTAACCAGTCTCCTAAACAGAAGTTCACCTCCACAACTAAAACCTTTCCCTTTCAACTAAGATCACTGACATCTGAACCCCAGAAGAGTAACAAAAACTTCACAGCCCAAATACTAAATCAGAAAAAATCCCTACAGTTTAAAGAAAGTATCAAACTAAACTAAGCTAAAAAAAAAAAAAAATAATCCTCAAGGACAATGGTTCACTTTCATACAGCCCTGTGGGAAGGAAGAGACCAGGCCACGCTAGCACAAGACCACGCCGTGTGTTTTGACTGAGGCAGATCTCCCAGAATGAGCCTGTGTGCCAGCAGTAATAGAGGCGGTGGTGCATCCTCCCCATCACCACCAGATTTTGTTTTTAAAACTGAGTAGTGAATGAAATGAGGGACTAGTAGTGCTCTGCAGGACACAGAATGAGCTTAAAAACGTATGAGCCACATAACAGCAAATTATTCTGACTTGACCATTAGCCATAGGTAATGAAGCTAATGAGCTAACAAGATGCTGCTATCCCAGCCTTGGTCTTGGGTGGGAGTTGTTGGCCTGAACCCATTCCCACTGCAGCAATGACAAGTTGCTGATCTGTTAGAAAAAGAGTAGCTTCAAATCCTCCATTTGTCTGGCCAGAAGTTCAGTTTTGTTGGCGGTAAAAATAGTGGTGGAAAGGAATAATTAAACTGCTTAAGTAAGATAATTAAGGTTGTCTTTGCAAGCTGAATTTCTGCTGTAAGAAAGTGAGTCTCCCAGCTGATGGTTGTTTTAGCCACACTGCCATTACTCCATGCTGCTGCCAGCTTAACACTGATACCAGTTCCCACCCCGTTGTTCCTGGTTCTCTCTGGGCCCCTGGTTTCTGACTCCAAGCAAGTTGGAAAGGACAAAAAAGGTAAACCAGAAAAGCTGCTACAGCACCCAGGTGAGCTGTACTCAATCATTACATTTTTTCACCTTTCTTTTGTCTTGCAATGTGTCATGTTCACATCTAATTATGATCAGACAGTGCCAATATTTGGTATTATTTTAATATTTATGCCTGTGAATAACCCCTCTAAAATGAAAGGATTAGTGCTTGTATGATCAAAGCCACTGTAAACTCTGTGTTCTCTGTGGTGGCAAGTGTGTTTTGTATTTGCTTCCTAAGCTGCTTTGAACACTGTGGCCACTGCAAAAATAGCGCATAACAATGAGTTTTCAATAGCAATACTTAACAATTCTTCAGGTAGTGAGAAGGGAAAATGTCCGATTCAATCATAATTTTGTTATAGTGCTGCTGGGTTTTTTCTTTACGAGATCGTTAAATAAGCATGAATGAAGTACAGTATCCTGGGTTTTGTGGGAGGCATAAGCATCAGAGTCATTCACAAAATGTTCCCTATTATCACATGTAATTGAAAAACAGAAGAAAATAGTCTCCTTGGGAGCTTAACATATATGATTTCTTTTAAAGACCTAATGCTGTGGGAGATAGGCAGCATTAATTCTGTACATGCTCTTTCATACTTGCATTATTTTTTTATTCCTTTCAATAACTCAAGACCCAACATTCCTAGTTAAATGCACTCTTGTTTTTTTCCTCCTATTTAATTAATGCTTACAGTTCAATGTTAGTGTGCTTTCTCTACGCTTGACTTGGATACTTAACTTTATTGCTCATTGATTTATGTTATGGGGGACCCAACACTGTCGATCATTGAGCTGCTCTACAGACTTCAGACAAAGATGATGATCGAATCTACATGATCAGAAACAACATTTGGGCAAAAGCAATAAGCATCAGCTCCTGGGTAGGGGGAGAGTGGGGGCATGTGGGAGGGAAGACAAGGCAAGGGGAAGAAGTTCAGATGTTATTGTGGAATTATACAGAAACTGCTACCCCACTTTCCCAACATGCTTTCCTCTTGTCTTTTGCATGCAGCCTCTTAAAAATGCAAATCGCTAAAAAGACAAAGAGAAATAAATCTAGCACCAGAGAAGGTGGTGAAGTACAAAGCAGGATTTTGGTGGGAATTGTGTTTTATTATATGGCCTGTGGTAGGAAAACATTTGGAAATTAGTCTTGAGACTTCTGTTCCATTTCAGTATTTTTGTCCCTGGAAAAGGTTGTCTCACTGCCCTTCCTGATCACATTGACTCAAAGGAGAAATATGTGCTGAGGTAGCAACCAGGCACAGAGTGATGGCTGAGGCACGGGAGGCTGCAGTGCAAAGGGTCGATGCAAATGTACAGAGAAGGCTTTTCCCATGTCTGCAGGGGGTGCTGGTGGTGACCTTTCTTCCAGATCTCGGGATAGAGTAGTTCTCATCCCCAGCCACGATGAAGCCAGGGAAGTTTCTCATTGCCAGCCTCGCGGCATCTGGGAATGGCACAGAGCAGCAAAAGGTGGGAGGAGAGTAAAGATGTTATTGAAGATCATAGATCAGGTACTGGAAAGCTCTTTAAACTTACCCTAATTTTGTCTACTTAGCATTTCATCAAAATGCATCCGTGTTTTAAATAAATCTCTGAAGCCTATCTCTCCAGTGAAGCCCATTACATTTTGTGCTGCACAACTTTGATCTCGCAGAACAGTCTCTTTATATTAAGTAATAAGGCATCATTTGGTTTGCATTTCATCCATTCTTTATCACATCTACATTCAGGTAATTGCTTCCACATGCTCTTTAGTAAAAGAAAAACTCAACTACAGTTCAAGCGTGTTTACGTTTATGGATGGATTGAGTATGTCAAGTGTCAACACTTTATTTTTTTTTCTCCAAGGCAACCAATCCTCACAGACCATTTAAAGGGGGGAGGAGAAAAAAACTCAGTAATACATGTTTCAAAAATTTCTGAAATTGCTCCCAACTGAGATGTTTTTCAAAGCTCTAATTTACCATACACAATGCTTTAAAGCTTGCCATGCCATTGTGTTTATGTCAGGGTAGGCCTCCCATGTGTTTGGTTATGTGTTGCTATTTAATGTGGCAAAAGCTTTAACTCTTTCTAGAGTACAAGATGTTAATAAGGTAACCTGTGACTATTTTTTTCAACGTGCAGCAAGGCTATATTTTGTCTTTCCTAGGAATTTGTAATGAGCAGCTCCACTTGTGCCCTGTGCTGCTAGCAGAAAGAGAAATAGTTTGCCAAATACAACATGAATTGTGAAGCCTGAGAGAATAGCAGTGTGAACATAGTGATGCTAAAATACAGTGATTTTAATTTTAATTCTTTTTTGCATGAAGGCTGTTGTTGAGAA
Source organism: Donacobius atricapilla (assembly GCA_013397315.1). Taxonomy (NCBI): domain Eukaryota; kingdom Metazoa; phylum Chordata; class Aves; order Passeriformes; family Mimidae; genus Donacobius; species Donacobius atricapilla. The sequence continues at coordinate 892,361 of WBMY01013742.1, forward strand.
GGAGTAGAAACAAAGTACAGACTGTTCTGGAAGATGTAGAACAGATCCATGTTCTGCATGCTATATAAAGATTAATCTTCATACACTGATAGTTGTTGTCAGCTGAGCGGGCTTTTTTTCCCTTCTGCTAATGTTAATGGGAATGTACTAGCGCAATTTACCAGAGACATTCACAGCTGTTAAGATGGGGTGAAATGGAAAGAAGCTGTGCAAAGACAAACCCAGGAGATTTGACACCTCTGCTAAGGTGACAAGAGGCAGGAGCTGAGGGGAGAATCTCTTATTCTAGGGTCGTGGCAAACTTTGCCAAATTTGGTTGTTTAGGAGCTGTAGGAGTGTCGCCTGACTTGTTTTACTGATGTTGGGTGTGATTTGGGGGGAGTAGCATGGGAGAGTAGTTCCTTTCTCTTTCCCAAGGGAGGGAACACTTTAACTAGTCCTTTTAAGTAGAAAGCAGTGAACCAGTGACAGTGGCCTGGATCTTAATCCACTTGACTGTATTTATGTAGTAAGTAGGACAGAGGGCCTGGCAACCTGATTTGCCTGTAGATACTGCACTATGCACTTAACAAAAGAGCTCCTACTGTATAGAAATCCCTCATTTCTTCTTGGGCACAAGGGGTCTTCCCAAAAGTCCCACACAGATCATCTGTTTATCCTGGGCACTTACTGAAACATAAGAGCACTTCATAGTCCTTAATATAGGCTTTCTACTATCTGTAGGAAAAAAAAGACAGCAATAAGGAGTTTCTGGGTAACTTAGGCCCTGTGAAATGCATGTTTAAAAGAGCTTAGCTAAAAGATGTAGCCTCAGGATCAGTGTTTTTCATCCTAGCACAAAGGTCCCAGCATCTGATCTGGGATTGCAGCTTTTGGTAAATTCAGGGCACAGTTGCAAGCCCAAGGATGGGATCTGAGTGAGACAGTAGGGAGAAGGGGAAGCTGCTTCCTCCCGCCAGGAAATGGATTCACAGCTCCCTCAGCAGTGAACCGCCTGCTTAACTGCTCCATAAGACAGCAGTTCCCAAGACCTGATATCTGCAATGATAAAGGCTGTGTAAACATGAGTCTGGCTCTTTTTCTACAGTGTGCCACAGGTTAGGAATTTATTCTGGTTGCTTTTATCCGCATGTAAAACCCAGTAAGGTTAAGTGCTGCACAGAACAAAAAAGCTATGAGACCATGTGCTTGGTTCCTTGAGTCCATGCGTGTGCATGTGCAGTCACAGAGTTCTGAGACTCAGGGATGTGATGAAGACAAAAACTGTCTTTATTAAATATCACATTTTATGAACACTTCGAAAATTCATATACATGATGTACTGGAGACTGTGAATTCCTACAAGGGCTGCCATGAGATCTATTTCATATTGAGAAAAAACAGAACACAGAGAAATGTGTCTGACAGCATCCCACGTATCCTTGTGTGTTTGCCCTTGGGTGAAGAAGTAAAGTTTAAATAATCAAGTTTGTTGCCATTTTACTTGCATTCTAATTTTTGATGCATAATTGTCCATAGTTTGTTTTTTCTTTTATCCCACAGCTACTTTTCATACCGTGTTCTGAAAATTTTGTCTGAGATACTTTTGGTTATTACTGGCAGAGAGCAGATGTCTTGGAGTGGTCCATTCACAGTGCAATGAACTTGAAGAGTAGTAATAAATAAATGTTCTCTGATATGAAAAGTGTAGATTTATAGGATAATTGAGGTGGGAAGGGACCTCAGGAAGTCTCTACTCCAACCTCCACCTCGAAGCAAGGTAACCTTTGGGATCAGACCAAGTTGCTTTGTTCAGTTAGGTCTTGAAAACCTTTAAGGATGCAGACTCAACAGCCTCTGTGAAAACCTGTTTCATTGCTTGGCTGCCCTCAAAGGGAAAACGGTGCTCCTCTCTGAACTACTCTTGTTCAATTTATGCTCATTCCCTTTCATCTTCCCACCATGCACCACTGTAAAACGCCTGGCTCTTTCTTCTTGATACTTGCCTCATATTTACTAGGGCGCTGCTTTTAAGGCCTCCCCAAACCCATCTCTTCTCCAGGCTGAGCAAGCCCTGGTTGCTCAGCCTCTCCTTACCGGACTAGCACTGTAGCCCTGACTGCCTTGGGGGTAGTTTTAGGGGTCTGGAACTGAGTGACAGAGCTAGGTGTGGTCTGTGAGGCTGAGCTGAGGAGCTGGACCTGCTTGATCTGCTGGCTGTGCTCCTGTTCACAGAGCCCCAGAGGCTGCTCCTCCAACAGACTTCTCATAATCAGCGTGTACGAGCCAGGCTATTTCGGCAGTAATGTGCGCAGCACACTCTCCACTCGGTGAGCTGACAGCCCCACACACCCTGCTGCCCACCCAAACGCCAGCAGCTGCATGTCAAGAGAGGTGTGCTAGCTAGTGCTAATGAAGGGAAGGGGTTAATTTGTCCTGGCTTTTACGTAGCCCTACACTTATAGCTCAGTAGATGGAAGGAATGTGATTAAGTCAGTGTTGATACGAAGTCTGAGAACAGATGTAAGAATGAATTGGCAGAGCAGGAATTCAGATGGGACAAAAATAGCAAAAGGGAGTGGGTGGGAACAGTCACACATTTGTGTTACAGGTGCTTGGTCTAGACCCCAACATTTACAGAGACTCCTGAATTTTTCTTCTTACTAATTCTTATTAATCTAGGTTCTCTTGTCAGCAGGGCCTTTTTCCCTTAACAGTAATGTCCAGCAGCTCAAGCCTGCTGTTCTCTACCCTGACGGACAACTTGGGTGAAAAGTTCCTTTCAGCTCCAAACAGCAGAGTTGCAAATATTGCCAGTTTCCCTGCCTCTCACACAGGGCAACACTTGAACCAAATTGCTCCCATTTATAGATACAGAAACTAAGGCTCACAGTGCAAATATTTTTTAAAGCAAACACATGGCAAACTCCAGCCACTAAGGTTGCTCTTATTCCCTTCACAGAAGCAACTGAAAGACTCTGCAGGGAGCAAAGCCCAAGTCTGTGCTGGGCTTGTGCAAGCTGCTTTCCCGCCTAAGATGTCTCTTCTCTCAGTTGCTGCCCCTTGCCTTCAATCTGTCCATGGGGTTGGTTTGAGGATTTATTCGGTTTTTCGGTGGTTTGTTTTTTGTTTTTTTTNGTTTCGGTTTTTTGTTGTTTGTTTTTTGTTTTTTTTTTTTTTTTTTTTTTTTTTTGTCTTGTACCAGAGTAAACACTTAAGAGTCAGCCCAGGCTGTCCATTGGCAGTGTAACAGATGAACTTGAAGCTCAGCTGCAAGGACAATAGCATGCTTTTCCATCAAAGGGTTTGAAGACTCCTCAAAGGGTGGGACATAAGATGAAGCCTTCAAAGGACACACCACTCCTTGCAGCAATCTGTTGATCTTGCCACCGCCCATTCCCTTGGTGGATTTTTTCAGGATTTACGTCACTGCTCCAGAGAGTTAACAGCACTCCTCAGTTAACAGCAGCTTGATGCAGAAGTAATATCAGCTGTAGCCAGTGAAAAGCAGAGTACTGCAAGCACAGGTCTTGGCAGCAAAGTGAGGAGAGAACAGACTATCAACCAAAAATTTTCATATTGCTTTTACTTGTAGCATTTTAATCCCCCAAGCAATTTGTTCCACAAAAGACTATGAACCAGAGTTTCACTAAGATTTACTTAAAGAAGAGCTATGGGGAAAGCACTTACAATTTATCTTTCTGCATAGCTGTAACATAGTGTAGAAGCATTGTCTTCACATGGAGAAATGAAGAAAATCAATTGCTATTCCCAAAAGGCAGATGTATTGGTTGAGAAGGTCACAAAATACTTGCGGTTGCTCGGTAGACTTGGAACCTGATCCCCTCTGCACTGCATCACTGCTCAGCTCCACACTGAAAGAAGGAAGAAAGGGGACTCATGCCCTAGGGAAAAGCACTTTATGCTCCTCAAATGGGCCGTATCAAGGGCAGAAGAAAGAAGGGAGAGAGGCATTTGTCATGCCCGAAGAGCCGCATTCTGTTTGTATCATTGACAGGCGCATTCCGAGGATTACTTTGGTCCATATTGCTGCACACAAGCATGCTTGTAGCTCCCACCCAGGAGAAAGGGGCTGAAAGCTGTCCAGCCTTTACAGAAAATATTACTATTGCAGTGCTGTCAAGGTCACTGTCAGCCTGGGTTATCTGCTGTGTAAGTACTAGCCTCACAAATCAGGCTTAGCTATGGGCTATAATTCATACACTCAGCATTTTGCAGATTATGTCCTTTAGCTTTCCCTCATTGCCATTTTGGGTATTCATTTAGCTCCAGTGTGTGACTCCTGCGATTTCTCTTTGGGGTAATTTCCCCATGTGATGCAGTGTTTCCCTGTATATTTCTTAATCACAAGTATACAAACCCACTCTGAGTAATTTTATATACAATGCTTATTGTTATCCTTGATCATAGATAGTTCACTGTTTGATAGTACAGTAGAAATATGCAGGCCACAGGGGGAAAAAAATCAATGGAAAAGGTACAAAACCCAGAATAAATAACAAGAAAGTTCCTTTAATTAAGGCACCCACAGGAGAGTCAGGAAAACTCACCTCCCTCATTCTGATCTAGACTTTTGTAGATTTCTCTTTTCCAGATGTCCAGCTTTTATTCATAAAACAAATATTATGGGTTTTCCCTCCTCATGGATTTATCAACGTAAACAAAATTGCTCTGTCTAAAAAGTATTGTAAGAAAGTAGTATCAAGAGCAGTTCAGACACACACTTATGCTAATACATTATTTTACAAAACCGGGGACAACTGGGATAATAAGAGTGGTAGAAAATAAAACATCTTTCTGTCCAACAGAGCAATTATCCTGTGTAATCAAAACAGGCTTTAGATTGTGCAATCCAGAAGCATGTTCCCTTCAATAATGGAGTGTTAAAACCCAAAGGATGTGTGCATGTGCTCATCTCCTCTATGCTGAGCTAGCTAGGGCAGTATTCTCCACAGATTCATATTGCAAGGAAAGCACTCTATTTGGAGATACTATGCTAAAAAACATGTGTATCTCGTTCTGCAAGATTGTCAGGTACTACAGGATTTTTTTTTAATTTTGTTCCAGTTAAGTGCTGGAGTCATTGCAGCATATAAACTTATATTCTTCTTTCTGATTCATAATAATTCCAGTTAATGTTAGTTTTTTCCTACAATGCCACAAAAGTTTCTTTATATCCTTTACACCCCAGATGTGCAGGCACCTTCATTGCTTTAGGAAGTTGCCTGTTTCTCTCCGGTGTTGTGATTCAATGAAGCATCTTGGCATAAGACTTTCTCTCTGCTTTATTTCTTCTAAACAATTTAACACATTTAAGTGGCCTTGAACATGATCACTTCTACTGCACAGCTGGGCCTACAGCAAATCCCCAGAATCAACCAGCCTGAAACTTCTAAGCCTGAAATTTGACTCACAGTGTTGATGCCTCAGGCCCAATCCTCTGTATTGCAGTTTGGCTCAGGAAAAAATTAATGGGCATAGTTGTTTGCACAAAGTCCATTTTTTTTCATTCTGTTCTATCTGATCTGATCCTATTTATCCTTCTGAAGAAATAAATTTAAAAGTGTTTCAGCCTTTGCTGCTGACTAATTATCAACTTCTTTCAAATGAATTTTCCCATCCTTCCTCTTCTCTGTGTTCCTAAAAAAAATATTTAAAGATATTTTTAAAATGTAAAAAGATAATGCAGAGGCATCCCAGATACTCAAGCCAGCAAGCTGGCTTTTTCCAGGACCTAGCTCAAAAGTCTCTACACAAACACATGGAGTATGGGGAACAAACGAGAATAACAAGAGATGTGCAGACACCTGTTTGGGGATGACAAAATCAGCATCATGGAGATATGGTGGGGTGGCTCCTGTGACTAGAGCTTTGAAATGGAAGGTTTCAGGCATTTTAGGAAGGACAGCCTAGGGAGATGAGGAGGGAACATAGCCCTTATGTCAATGACCAGCTGGAGAGTCTGGAACTCTACCTGGGAAAGAATGAGGAGCCTGCTGAGAGCTGCTGGGTGAAGATTAAGGGGGGTGGAGGGCGGGGGGCACAGGGAGAGGGGATGTTATAGTGGGAGTCTGTCACAGGCCACACAATCACAAGAATGGTATGGATGAAGCCTGCTGTAGGCAGATGGGTGCCTGCACACTCTTAATCCCTGGTCCTTGTGGGAGATTTCAACCTCCTTGATGTCTGTCAGAGAGTCAACATAGCAGGGCAAAAGATTCCTCAAATGTGTCAAAGACAACTTCCTTACACAAATGATTGAGGAGCTGTCATTGTTCGACACACAGACACACACTCATACTTTGGTGAGAAGGCATGAACCGTTTATTAAAAAATCTGACTCCATTTTATATAGTATTTCTAAAAAGGCCAGGGATTGGGGGAGAAGGTTGACACCTCTCCCCATCCCATTGGTTAAGATAACTGTCCATCATCTGTCCATATCTCTAATAAGAAGAATGTACACTACCTAAGCTAAGGAAAACATTGCTTCTATTTATAACACCCATGTGTGAAAAACAACCTAAACTAGGAAAACTGTGAGACACAGGAGAAGGCTGAAAAATCAGGGCAACAAGGAGCCCACAAGGAGAGGTGTTATGCTGGACCTTGTGCTCATCGACAAAGAGGAGCTGGTGGGAAATGCAGTGCTCCAACGCACTGTAAGTGATGTCAATGTGGTGGAGATAAAGATCCTCAGTGCAGTGAGAAGGGCGCACAGGAAAATCATTGCCCCAGATATCAGGAGAGTAGACCTTTGGCCTCTTCAGGGACCTACTCCGTATAGCCCTAGAAAGCAGAGGGGCCCAAGAATGCTGGCTGAATTTCAAGGACCGCCTCCTCCAAGCTCAGGATCAATGGATTCCAGCAAGAGGGAAATCAGGAAAAAATGCAAAGAGGCCTTCATGGATGGATAAGGAGCTGCTGAGCAAGCTCAGAGAGAAAAACAAAGCTATTGGGAAGGGGAAACAAGGATGGACAATCTGGGAGGAATGCAGGGAAATTTTACAGCAAGCTTGGGACAAAGCTAAGGAAGCCAAGGCCCAGTTAGAATTGAATTTGGCCAGGGATATCAAGGATAACAGAAAGGGCTTATATAGATATGTTGCAAGCAAAAGAAAACTGGGAAAATGCGAGCCCTCTCCAGAAGGAAACAGGGGACCTAGATACCCTGGACTCAGAGAAGGCTGAGGTTCTCAATGACTTCTGCACCTCACTCTTCAACAGCAAGTGTTCCAGCCACACCACCCAAGTCAAGAATGACACAGGGACTGGAAAAATGAAGACCCTGATCCCTCTCAGGTTTGAGGCCATCTAGGGAACTTGAATCTGTACACCATGGGACTCAAAAAGACTCACCTGCAGGTCCTGAGGGAGCTGGCAAAGTTTCTAAGCCACTATATTTGAAAAATTGTGGCAGTTAGGTAAAGCCATCAATGACTGGAAAAAGAGAACTATAACCCTCATTTTTAGAAAAGATGTCAGAGTTTGACAGTGGCCCACCACCCAGCATCCACGAGAGTCACTCGCTCACCCTGCCCTGCTACAGCTAGGCAGAGGAGAGGGGAAAAAAAATTAACGAACGCTTCATGAGTGAGATAAGAAACACTTCAAGGGAAAAACAGGCTCAACCTAAATTGCGAAGTGAAATCTATTACTAAGAGAATCAGAGGAGCATAATGAAAAGTAAAATAAGCCTGTAAAATGCCGTTTCTCCCCCCAGCCCCTCCCTCCTTCCCATGACAATGCAGGGAGACAGGGCATGGGGGTTTTGGTCTGATCATCAGTGAGATTTTCTTCCACTGCTCAGGGAGAGGAGTCCTTCCCTGTGAGGCCGCGGGGTCCCTCCCACAGGAGACAGTTCTCCATGAACTTCTCCAGCGTGGGCTCACTCTCACAAGCAGCAGCCATACCATGCCTGCTGAAGACATGAGTCCCTTCCATGGGTAGACAGTCCCCCCAAAACTGCTGTGATGTGGGTCTCTCTTTCCATGGGGTACAGTCCTCCAAGGAGAAGCTGCTCCAGCCTGGAAGCAGGACCCTCTCTCTCCACTGGGTCTCCCACTGGATCACAGCCTCCTCCAGGCGTCCACCTGCCCTGGCATGGGCACCTCCCCCAGGGGCTGTGGGTGGATCTCTGCCTCCCCCGTGGATCCCCAGGGGCTGTGGGTGGATCTCTGCCTCCCCCGTGGATCCCCAGGGGCTGTGGGTGGATCTCTGCATCCCCCGTGGATCCCCAGGGGCTGTGGGTGGATCTCTGCATCCCCCGTGGATCCCCAGGGGCTGTGGGTGGATCTCTGCATCCCCCGTGGATCCCCAGGGGCTGTGGGTGGATCTCTGCATCCCCCGTGGATCCCCAGGGGCTGTGGGTGGATCTCTGCATCCCCCGTGGATCCCCAGGGGCTGTGGGTGGATCTCTGCATCCCCCGTGGATCCCCAGGGGCTGTGGGTGGATCTCTGCATCCCCCGTGGATCCCCAGGGGCTGTGGGTGGATCTCTGCATCCCCCGTGGATCCCCAGGGGCTGTGGGTGGATCTCTGCATCCCCCGTGGATCCCCAGGGGCTGTGGGTGGATCTCTGCATCCCCCGTGGATCCCCAGGGGCTGTGGGTGGATCTCTGCATCCCCCGTGGATCCCCAGGGGCTGTGGGTGGATCTCTGCATCCCCCGTGGATCCCCAGGGGCTGTGGGTGGATCTCTGCATCCCCCGTGGATCCCCAGGGGCTGTGGGTGGATCTCTGCATCCCCCGTGGATCCCCAGGGGCTGTGGGTGGATCTCTGCATCCCCCGTGGATCCCCAGGGGCTGTGGGTGGATCTCTGCATCCCCCGTGGATCCCCAGGGGCTGCGGGTGGATCTCTGCATCCCCCGTGGATCCCCAGGGTCTGCAGGGGCACAGCTGCTGCACCATGGTCTCACCACAGTGCAGGTCCCACCTGCAGGTCTCACGTGCAGGGGAATCTCAGCTCCAGCACCTGGACCACCTCCTCCCCTCCTTCTCCACTGACCTTGGTGTTGCCATGTTGTTTCCCTCACATTTTCTCATCTCCTGCTCTTCTCTGACTAGAAGCAAAACCCGACTCTGTTTTAATTTCCTTCTTAAATAAGTCATCACAGAGGCATTGCCAGCCTCCCTCAGTGGTCCAGTTTGGGCTGGCAGCATGTCCGTCATCAGAGCCATCAAGGATTGGTTCTGCTGGGCATGGTGGAAGCTTCCAGCAGCTTCCCACAGGAGCTATCTTTGTGGCCCCCCTGCTACCAAAAACTAGGCTGTGCAAAACCAATACAAAAGGGAAAGCAAAAGACCCAGTGAACTACAGACCAGTCAGTCTTACCTTTGTGCCAGGCAGGATCACAGAGCAGATTCTCCTGGAAAATATGCTAAGGCATATGGAAAACAAAAAGGTGATTAATAACAGCACACATGGCTTTACAGAAGGGAAATTTTTCCTGACAAATTTGGTGACCTTCTGTGATGGGGCTACAGTGTTGGCAGACAGGGGCAGAGCAACTGACTTTGTCTGCCTGTACTTATGCAAAGTGCTTGACACTGTCCCACACAACACCCTCATCTCCAAGTTGGAGAGATGTGGATTTGATGTATGTACTAGTCAGCGGATAAAAAACTGTCTGGATGGCCNGGCATATGGAAAACAAAAAGGTGATTAATAACAGCACACATGGCTTTACAGAAGGGAAATTTTTCCTGACAAATTTGGTGACCTTCTGTGATGGGGCTACAGTGTTGGCAGACAGGGGCAGAGCAACTGACTTTGTCTGCCTGTACTTATGCAAAGTGCTTGACACTGTCCCACACAACACCCTCATCTCCAAGTTGGAGAGATGTGGATTTGATGTATGTACTAGTCAGCGGATAAAAAACTGTCTGGATGGCCACACACAAAGAGCTGTGGTCAACTGTTCATTGTCCAGTGACAAGTGGTGTTCCTTGGGGGTCAGTACTGGGGCTGATGCTGCCCAACACCTTTGTTGGTGACATGGACAGTGGAATAGAGCGTGAACCCTCAGAAAGTGTGCTGACAACACCAAGCGGTGTNCAGACAGGGGCAGAGCAACTGACTTTGTCTGCCTGTACTTATGCAAAGTGCTTGACACTGTCCCACACAACACCCTCATCTCCAAGTTGGAGAGATGTGGATTTGATGTATGTACTAGTCAGCGGATAAAAAACTGTCTGGATGGCCACACACAAAGAGCTGTGGTCAACTGTTCATTGTCCAGTGACAAGTGGTGTTCCTTGGGGGTCAGTACTGGGGCTGATGCTGCCCAACACCTTTGTTGGTGACATGGACAGTGGAATAGAGCGTGAACCCTCAGAAAGTGTGCTGACAACACCAAGCGGTGTGATGTGTTAGATGTGCAGGAAGGAAAGGATGCTATCCACAGGGACATGGACAGGCTTGAGAGGTGGGCCCATGCAAACCTCATGAAGTTCAGCAAAGCAAAGCGCAAGGCCCTGCACCTGGATTGTGGCAATCTCAGACACACCCACAGGGTGGGCAGAGAAGTGATTTGAGTGCAGCCCTGCAGAGAAAGACTTGGAGGTGATACTTAACAAAAAGCTTACATGAGCGCAGTGTGCGCTCACAGCCCAGAAACCCAAGAGAATCCTGGGCTGCATCAAAAGCAGAGTGGCCAGCAGAGTGAGGGAGGAGATTCTGCCCCTCTCCTCTGCTCTGGTGAGAACCCCACCTGGATCCACCTGGAGTGCTGNAATAGAGCGTGAACCCTCAGAAAGTGTGCTGACAACACCAAGCGGTGTGATGTGTTAGATGTGCAGGAAGGAAAGGATGCTATCCACAGGGACATGGACAGGCTTGAGAGGTGGGCCCATGCAAACCTCATGAAGTTCAGCAAAGCAAAGCGCAAGGCCCTGCACCTGGATTGTGGCAATCTCAGACACACCCACAGGGTGGGCAGAGAAGTGATTTGAGTGCAGCCCTGCAGAGAAAGACTTGGAGGTGATACTTAACAAAAAGCTTACATGAGCTCAGTGTGCGCTCACAGCCCAGAAACCCAAGAGAATCCTGGGCTGCATCAAAAGCAGAGTGGCCAGCAGAGTGAGGGAGGAGATTCTGCCCCTCTCCTCTGCTCTGGTGAGAACCCCACCTGGATCCACCTGGAGTGCTGCATCCAGCCATAGGGTCTCAAGAAGGACATGGAACTGTTGGAGCAAGTCCAGAGGAGGGTCACAAAGTTGACTAGAGGATTGGAGCTCCTCCTCTCATGAAGACAGGCTAAGAAAACTAGGGGTGTTCAGCCTGGAGAAGAGAAGGTTTTCTGGACACCTCATAGCAACCCTCCAGTATCTGTAGGGGGCCTTCAGGGAAGCCAAAGAGGGACATTTTGTCAGAAACTGTAGTGATAGGCCAGGACTAATGGGTACAAATTGAAAGAGGGGAAATTTAGGCTAGAGATTAGGAAAATATATTTTACTGTGGGGGTGGTGAGACCGTGGAACAGGTTTCCCAGGGAGGCTGTGGATGTCCCATCCCTGGCAGTGTTCAAAGCCAGGCTGCATAAAGCCTGGAGCAACCTGATCTAGTGGGAGGTGCCCCTGCCCATGGCAGGGGGCTGGGACTAGGTGATCTTTAAGATCTATTCTAACCTCTTAGCATTCTACGATAGTAAACTCCAACAAAATGTGACTGTTGCGTATTAAGCCTTTCTGACCAAATGGAGAAACACATATGCCTTCAGTTCATATTTTTTGCCTCCTAAACATACACCCAGGTCACCCAGGATGGTGGGCCATGTTTAAAAGTGACTGTGAGCAGACTGAAACACCCTTGTGTTTTCCCTAATGACTTGTCTTTTGGAAGGGAACAGGTGTTTTATAATGTACTTTGGACAGAAAGTGAGATTTTGATGAAAATTTAAATGGTGTTAGGTCCTTAGAAGTGCATAAAATTATCCATTGCTTAATCAGTTATACACACATACATGCTTTTTCCTGCAGAAGAAGCTGAATCACATCTCTACCTTATTTGATGTAATTATGCTAGTTGTAAAATAAAATGCAATTGATAAGGAGTTTTTCTGGGTTTATTTACCATATATGGCACACAAAACCAAATGGTAGATTATCAACGAATTTTCATTTCAAGTGTCCTACACACATTTAAATGTAAAAATTACAGGGGGAAAAAAAAAAAAGCAATGTTGAATTACTTTACTATGTTCTAAGTAATTTGCATATCCCTTGTAATGAGAAGTCATTCTGGTCAGGAGCCTCTTGGACTCCAGCAATGCAGACATCTACCCTGCTCACAGAGCCAGTGTTGAGTGACATCTTCCCATCAACACTTCAAAATTAGTCAAAGGATTCAGAAAGATCTTGCTGTCAACAGCCTGGAATTCCAAGCTGCATTAAAAATTCTAATTTGCCAGTCAGTTCTTGAAGTACTATTTTAAGACTGTGTTCTTCAGGGTATGCAAGTTCTGATGTTTGGGCTCAAATTCTGACATTATGGCATAAGCAACCACAGTCACTTTAGACTCTTCTTCCTTTACCTTCTGCACTAGCAATCCAAGAGAGGGAGGTTCCTTGGGTTCAGAGCCCAGGATTACTTGAACTTTGGTCCAAAAGGACAAATCTTCTCTCCCCATTATTGTGGGTCTGAGTTCAGCTTTTCTCATATACTTTTCTCTCATACATACAATGCCAACACCAAAAGCTCATATGTTCCGTCTTCCATTCCTGTATCTTATAGCCAACTTGGTATATCCCAAAGATATGGTTGGTTGATTTCTTCCAAGCCATGGCTTTAGTCCTCACTCATGTAACTTGACTGACATAAGTGTTGCATACATTTGGCTCCATGTTTTATAAACCACAGAATAAGTCATCTTCACATGTCCTTAATATCACAGGCTTCTTCATTCATATTTAAGATTAACAGTCTCACTAAAGCTTCTTATAGATTAATCTGGAAAATATTGTCCTTATTTCTCTTGCTGAAATAAAAAGTTCATTCAGCCCAGAAAGATTTTGAGAAAATCTTCTTCCTTCTCAGCCTGTCACTCTAAGATTTAAGAGTAGATGTTGCTTTGATCCATCCAGTGCAAGAGCATGAAGTTACCTCTTTAGCCTACTTGAACATCACATGATGAGTTACATCTCATTTACAGTAAAAGAACTCCATCCAGGATCAGCCTCAGAGCAGACATAGCCCTGCACACTTATCTTTTCTATCACAGTACCTGCTGTGTTTGCTTTGGAAGGGTGGGAGGTATCAGTCCAGTGACGAGCTTAATCTGCTGTCTTTGCACACGTAACTCAATCCTCATGTTAGAAGCATATTCTTGCTCAGAAAAAGAGGGCTTCACAGCAGAATGAAATAAAGTTGATACCAACCTCATAACAACATTGTCACATGTTGTGTAGCTGTAAAGGTATTTCTTAGCTAACTCTCAAAAGTTGCCATAGTATATAACAGTGCTTGTCGAAGGCGTGTCCAGCACAAGCAGATCACTGATCAATGACAGAAGGTACCTGTACTTTCACCTGTTCTGAAGAGAGATCATATATTATCATTTATTTCCTCTCCACATCACTCAGCCATCCAGCTTGTGTTTACTGATGAGTCCACAGTGCCATGAATGTCAACTTAGACAGAACTTGGAGTGAGATCACTTTTGCAAGTGCTGTCTCTGTTTAAATGCTGGAAAGTTGTTATTTCATGTACGTTGATGAGGGTGAGAATGTGTTTCATATCTGGTCTGGTTTTTTGGTCATTGGGAGACATACTCTCTTTTCTTAGACACGTCTAAAAGAGAAAAAAACGAAGGAAAGCTTAAAACTCAGAATTCCTATGAAAGTCAATTAAAAAAAAAACAACAACTTTTGAAGGTTTTCCTTTTTCTCTCACTAACCATAGCTCATTACGCCTTTCCCATTTGTTTGTCCCTGGAAGCAGCCAGTACCTGTAAAAGCTGCTGTTTCTTCTAAATCAATGAACTTTATAGGACGAAAACCTCAGTCAAAAAAGGAAATTTATATTTGATTCACATTTTCATCTCAACAGGCCTTGCATCAAGCTATTTCAAGTGTGCTTCCACCTGCCTTCAATGCAAGCCAGTGGCTGAAATATTTTCATCAAGTTGTCAAAGTAAAGCCCCAGTTCTGCCAACCTGTTCTGAAGTGAATGTCGCTGTTAAGTGTAGTGCAGATAAGGCACAATCTTCACTAAAGAAGAGAACAAGGCAACCTGTAGAAACTTAACAGGCATTTTAAGTAATGAATCTCTCTTGTGAGATCAGGTTGATATTACATTTTGATGAAAGCTAGGTTGATACCTGAGACAGGACCTCACCCAAAAGTAAGATACACATAATTTCACCAGAGTGATTATCTTCACTACACAGCTCTGCTTTTTATAACTGCACCACTAAAACTGGGACCTTTCTTTATGTAAGGGGAGGAGAGATTTCTGTAGAGGTCTGAAATTCTTTCAGGACACTGAGAAGAACATGGGGCATCTGTCTCTTCTGAGTGATACCCTTGCTTTCATACTTCCATCCTAACAAATTCCTACAAGATTTATCTCATCAAACTTTAGTCTGAATGGCACAAATTACTGGCAGAATTGTCAGTCTAAAAAAGAGACAGGCATAAAATTAATTGCTCCCTGAAGATACATGGAAAGCTACATTTAGCGCAGCTAATTAGATACACTCTGATCAACAGTTATGATTCATCTGCTGAGGAGCAAGACAAGAAGGCAAATATGAAACAGGCAGCAAAGGTTAAATCTGACCTCCCAAAATGCTGGCGTTGGTTTTGGTTTGGTTTTTATTACAAATGCAGCCAGTGATACACTGTACTGGCACCCAAGATTCCTGCTGCCTCTGAGCCAGGAGGCGCAGACCTCTGCGTGAAGGGGTGACTTCCCTGCCATTGCACCCAAAACATAGTTTTTCTTCTGTGGAGTGAGCCTCCCAAGAACCTCCTCTCCCTGCCTTTCCCAGAACTACCAGCCATCAGTAAAGGTGTGGATAAACTCTACAATGAGGTTTTTCACCATGTATTTTAAAATGTTGGTTTAACAAGAAAGATGTGACTTCACAAAAAAGCTCATCTGAAATGGGGTCATCACCAATTAACAGTGTAGAAACTGAGGCAAAAAGCAGGTGGACTTGTACATGTCCATCATGCCACGACACAAAGCAATTCCATAGGTGGGGAAGGGCTCCCAGGCATCTCTGCTTCCATCTTGGACAAATGCTGTTCCCAGATACTAAACCAGTAGACCTGTTGCTGTGCCCTTAAACTGATAAGTAGTTTACATAGAGTAATTGGAAGCAGAAAAAAGCACTGAGAATGAAGGAAAAAAAATGGTAGTTTGAGTTAGATCAGAGTTAGATCAGTTAGACCAGATCAGACCAGTTAGATGAGATCAGATCTTTCTTTGGAACTCCATCCTCATCTACCTGAATTTAATCATAAATTAAGTACAGACACCAACTTCAGACCAGCTGTGTTAAAGCAGTGCTAGCAGAGAAAATAGGTGGGAGTATTTTGGTTGGTATTGTTGCTTTACTTATGAGAAAGGGAATTACTTACACAAGTAAACAAGATGAGCAGCAAGTAAAAAATCCCAAGGAAAGTCAGCATCAAGAGCTCGCCTTTATATTTTTTTAGTTTGTCCTCTTCTATTCCACGGCAACCTAAAATGTAAAGCAAGGTGTTACATTGCTTTGGTGTTTGTAAAATATTTTAAAACTGTTACCTTCCTGACATGCCACGTGGAGCATGGGACAGTCAAAGCTCTCCACTGTACCTGTTACTTTTACGGTGACTGTGCTGCTCAGATTGTGTTCTCCATTCTGTCCCCTCAAAGTGCACCTGTATGTCCCGCTGTTTTGGCTGGTTGCATTTTTGATCCGCAGTGAAAAGGAGGTGCCATTGGAGAGCTCCAAGGACCCTTCAGCTTCTGGATAATGAGATTCCACATCAAGGACTTCCCATGCTGTTCCTTTGCTGTCTTCAGCCATCTGGAAAACACAAATATATTTCTCTTCTTGGGGAACAGTGTCATCCTCAGTTTTAGGGTAAAGAAAATTTAAAAGCTGGCTTAAGGCTGAAAATGCAGAGGCTGAAGAGAGGCAGGGTGGAGCACAACCTCAAATCCATTTAATATGTTCATGTTTGCTATCCAAAAGTATATGGGGTTTTGCTTAAATGGACTCTATATGTAAATAGGAATTATGGAACTATTCTGTAATAATTTCCTAAGCTGCCTCACCTGGACAGCAACATGACAGAAGGCAGGGATAGAGTCTGCTCTCAGTGGACCTATGCAGAGGCCCCAGAAGAGTTCAGACTGAGAGAGACAGTACATGGGGATGCAGCAGAGATGGCAAGAGGCAGCCCTAGCAGTGGCTCTGGGGACCAGAGGTGCCCAGGAGACCATGGCAGCAGACAGGGAGCCTCCACTGCTGCCTGTGCTTGCCCTGCCAGCTCACCTTCTGCCATGCAATGGTGACAATTAAACCTGCTAACCCAGCAAGTGAGCCACTGCATGAGGGCTCTGCCAAGCACAGGCTGGCATCCTCCCAGCAGCTCCACAGCCCAGAGTTCCCTGTGAGAATGCAGCCTGGAAACTGCACTTTCCTCTGCCAGTTTCTATGTAACTGACCCCTGGAACCATGCTGCCTCTCTGGAGGAATGGAGGTTTCCCCCCACCCCACTTCCCTCCCTTCCACTCATGATTAGAACCAAAGAACAAAAAATTGCTCCGACTCCTTCAGATTCAGTTGCGTGAAGGTCACAAGCAGGTTCCGGTGCACTTGGGGAGCGTTTGTATGTTGAATTTCTTAATTGTAACCAGAAGAGTTACATTCCTTGGCATTGCTGAGAGGCTGCTGGAGAAATGAAGTGTATTCCCAGAACAGTTCATACTGCGGGGCGATAGGATGCACTAAAAATGACAATTGGCTGGGAACCACAAAGAAGAGAGAAATCACTAAGTTGATTTGAAAGATGGAAGAAGGGTTTGAATTAGCCGGTGTCCATTCTTATTCATCCAAGTTGCTCCATGGGGTTTGAGGCAGCATGCCTTCCATAAAGGTTTCCCACGTAATGAATTCAATCTTTCTGTGGACCAGCAGAGCCAGAGCCAGCTCATAAGTCCAAGGCTCAGCATTTCAGCCAAATATATAACTAATGTAAGCCAAGGCTTTTTTATTATTATTATTTTATTTTAATAGACACATTTTTGGGTCATATGTTGGTGCTTACTTTCTATCAGCATAGCTACTGCATTGGGGTATAACAGTTACACTGTAAGTTATTAAAATTAACACAACTTTCTCATACTGAGGCTAGGAGTGTCTGGTTTCCCTTTCATGTGTTTGCAGGAGGAAAGCACACTCAAGAGTCTGGAGAGAAATATGGGTCTGATGCTCACTTTTACATTGCTATTTTTGCAACCTTAAATGTTATAAAAACAAGCTGCAATTTGGGGAACTTCTCAGGAACTGAGGAATGAGACTAAAGCACAAGATTTCCTTAATTGTAAAGATTCTTTCTCAGAAAGGTTTTGGGTTTTTTAGTGCATCAACTGAAACACAGAGCAGTAATTTCCTGGGGCTTTCCACATGTTAACCAGAAAGAGGGAAGAATCTTTCTCTTAATCCCCCAGTAAATTTACCCCAGCTTCTCTTTCTTATTACACTCAGCCCTAAGCAGCTACAAGACAAGTGGTAAGTATGGTGGTTTTCAGGCTGTAGGGACTTCACTGTGCTATAGGGATTTAGGCATTTTCAGGCCTTGCACATTGTCAGAGATGTGGCCAGAGGAATTCCAATACCCAGGCTGGGCTCAGCTCTGGTTACAACTAGGTCAATAGCAGTTAAGTGGATATAGTTGACCTCCCTCAGATCTAATTTTTGCCACTCTCCCTTCCCTTACAACCCCCTTCCTCAGTGAAATTTAAAACTGCCCGCAGGGCAATAAAAGGAACCAGCCTGGCTGCCCTTTGCATAGCCCTAAATTGCAGATAGGATGTCTAAGCTGCATACAAAAAATCAGATTTGTTTAGGAATTTTTGGTTTTGTTTTTTTCCTTTCATTTACTGGGAGCAAAAATAATTGCTGTCTTGGGTGGTAGATGGTGGTGTGATTCTTGTGGCTGAGATCTGGGAATGAGAAAACACTTTGATCTTTCTGTATGCAATTGCAATCAGCCCTGCTCCTATAATGGAAAACTCAATTAAGTCCATGCATCCCATGCCTGACCATGCACTTATTCCAAGTGAGATTTTGGGTAAATGATTTAACTTTCCTAATTCATGGGAACAGTGAGGGATAGGATTGATTATGGCCTCCAAAGCTTTTTAAGGTACTAGGTTGCTGTTGCAAGCGCAATGATGGTGACCCTGCAGATAAGACTATCAGAATTTTGCCTTAGACTTGCTCGGGGTAAGGCAAAGCAGCGTCATGAAACTGCACTAACAACATGCTTTTCCCCAAAACAAGAAGAAAAAGTTACTTTGTGGCCCAATCTGGCTCCCTCACCTGCTGAGAAATCACCGGGGACCTGGATGGGGGTTGTGAACCTTGCATTTGGGGAGGAGGAGGAAGGGGCCATATGTGTGAGTTTGCACACCTTTCTTCCTCCATTAAATCTCCTCTTTACTGAAGGGCAAGGGCAGGCAGAGCAGTCTGCAGGGGTGCTGTGGGCCCAGCAGCATCCCAACATTTTTTAGGTTGCAGAGACATCTGGTGGAATTTTTCCAGCCTCTGCAGGCAGTGCATACACCCCTACTCAGAGGTCACAGCAACCTTTTCTCTGATGCCTGAACCAAGCCTTCTTCCACAGCAATCTTATCTCCTGTTATCTTAATACAAAAAAAACACAACAAAACCACGCACAAAAAAACAACACAAAAACCCCAAACTAACAACAACAAAAAAAAACCCACAAACAAACAAAAACAAAACCACCCCCCTCCCTTTTTAAATTCTCTATGTCATGAGAAAACATCCAAGGAAATGTGCAGCGTGCATCCTCATATACCAGCTGTATAAAGGGAAGTCCATGAGATACTCAGTAAGGTCATTGTTCTGCCTCTTGCTCTATTCAAGATAACCTCTTTCCCACCCCAAACCTAATTAAAATTACAAAAATGCCACTTTGCTTGCCACCTCCTGTGAATTACTTGGCAGGCTCTCTCACTGGACAGATCATTTTGCTGCTCAAGCTTCTATAATAAGCCAGCTCTAATTCATGCCAAGTGTCCTCCAGGTGATACCACAGCCCAAGGTAAATGCTGGGAGTTTTACCTAATTAGTTCCACACAAGCTTAGAGGGATCAAAGCAAGCGCTGGCAGAGACAGTAATCCACTTGCATAGGGACCATCCTCTCCTTTAATCAGTGAAAAAAAAATCTTTTCTTCCCACGTTTCATTTGTGTTTCATTTCCCTTACACTTCACTGCTGGGCAAACTGCAGCATGCCAGCTTCCCTTGCTCCCCACCTCCAAATGGAGGAGAAAGAGAAGGAAGTCTGTTCCTGATCCCACTTTTGCTGCTAATGGCTTTATCAAAATTTAAAAGGTAAATGATGGCTTGTGTGGGAACAGGTAGAAAATCCTTCTAAATCTATTTTCATAAAAAGGGCCTTGTTACTATGCAGTCTGCTGGGGTTTAATTCCCCCAGAATTTTGCTGGGGAACAGGAACTTGCTGGCAACATAATTCTGCCTATCTGCATAAAACAATCTATTAAGTAAATTAAAAACCAGAAGAAAGGTGAGTTTATGTTTAATGTCACATATAGAGTGTCCTTCAGCAACGTCTGTGGCAGACTTTCAGAAATCACCTGGCAGAATTTCTTCAGCAGATGCTGAAGTGAGGTGTTCTTTCCCCTCTGTTCAGCCCCTGCTGACACACCCTGGAGTGCTGGGTTCAGTGCTGGGTTCCCAGGGCAAGACAGACATGGTCATATCTGAGGGAGTCCAGTGAAGGGGCACAAAGATGAATAATATCTTGCAGCACCTGACATGAGCAGAAGGTGGAAGACATAGTTCAGCCTGGAGGACACCAGGGTCAGCATCATCTTATCAGCATTGATTCAATCTGATTAACAGGGGATAGAGCAACTGAAGCCAGACTCTTCTCAGCGGACTTCCGAGGCAAGAAAAGAGGCAACGGGCATGGACTGAAATCCAGGAAATTCCACTTAAGCGAAAGAATAACCCTTTTAACTGTAGGGGTGGTTGAACACTGGAATGGGCTGCCCAGAGAGGGTGTGGAATCTCCATCCTTGAGATATTCAGGACTAAACTGGACACAGCCTTGAGGAGCCAGCTCTAGTTGTCAGTTTTTAGTGAGTTTAATTGAAAGTTATTCTAGTTCCCAAAATCTTGGAAACACATGGTCTAAAGAGGCTGTGATTTTCCCACACATATTCTCTAGTCAATTGACTGATTTCTATGAAGTTTCTCCTAGCCCAGAACTTTTTGATAAGAACAGTAGAGGTGATACAGTGGATATTAAAATGTGATGTGTTTGATTTAAAATACCACTGAGCTTATATATTTCTGTTCTCTGACTGGATTAATCATTAGACATAGGTAGAACAAGGGGGGCCCCAAAATTCAAGTGCTCTTCAGCAAATATTTCTTTCTCAGAGAACTAAAAACAAGGTGGAAGAAGGAAGAGGAAGAACATTTTGCTCAGTTCTCTCTGGTTAGGTTTTAGCTATTGTTTTGAAAACTGCTACAGCATTACATGGTAGTACTCCAAAAAAAGTATTCACCCATGCTGTAGTGCTTACACCCAACTAATCAATTAATATTTAATTTTATCATTAACATGTGAGGGTGAGCAGTTCTCACACTAAGTCATGTCCTCTGCTGTCATTAAATACCTTTTCTCATCAAACTTTTCCCACAATAAGGTGGTACACTGTCTTCCAGGTAAATCAAAATGACAATATAAACCATTTTTCCCATAAAAGAAAATTTTTATTTCAGAAAAAATGGTTGAGGTCCAAACCTGGTGTCAGTTTAAAGAGAGAACATATTAACATCAGATTATTTTCTAATGTGGGGGAGATAATTGTAAAAATGGTTTTGGTTAAAATTATACCAGGCATAATGACCAAGTTGAAATTTCTGACTGTTATAGAGAGCTAAAAATCAAAATACAGCCAGAAGGAGTTTATTTTCTGAAGCAAAATATATAGAATTCTGGCAATGCCCAATAGCCAACACATAATGAAACACAACTGAGCTGAAATTGCTTAATAGGTGTATTTTTCAGCACAAAAATGCTTCCACACTTGATTAGTGCTAAAGGTGCATCCATATGGTTCCTATACAGTGTCATGTAGAGATACCAAAGTTAAATTTGAAAATAACAGACATAAATTGTGGNCCCAACCCCAAAATAACAGCAAAGGAGCTGTGTGTGACACATGAGCCAGCTGGAAAAGCCCTTTGACTCACTCACACAGACACTTTATTGTTTAGTTGGTTTGGCTTGGTTTGATTTTTTTACTTAAGGGCATCCAGCCTTAGCTCATGTCAGACAAAAGAATTGTTTTGGTCATTAAATCATTTCCACTGCTCCCTTCCTGTCTAAATCATCGATGTGATGAAGCTACTTGGGGATGGATAGATGTCTGAGGAGCATTGGACTGCATTTCTTTGCATAGGTTAGAAATTCAGCTGAAATAATTTAGCAAATATTTACCTATGCTAATAGATCACAGCTATGCACTTTTAGCAAAAGTAGTGTCCTTTGAAGAAAGGTGAAGTCAATATTATATGTCTAAAATGCTTATTCTTATTTTGTCATATGGATTCCCCCTCTTATTCTGCCACAATTTTATATTTTCCAAGGAAGTGCTATAAAGTTAACAGATTTCTCTCCACTGAAGCATGGTCTTCTTTCCTCTTCCTCAAAATTTGTTTTAGAATAAGACTCTTCTGGCTATCACATGAAGAAAATAGTGTAATATCCACTGCAACTTCATTTGTATGTGTTTAAACTTGATTTTCAAACTGGATATAAAGTGATAATTATGAGGGTTTAGGAATTGGTTCTCATTTTCAATGTACTTCACAAAAAGAAACTGTTCAGTTTTCAATAGCCCTACAAGGCAGAAAGGTAAGTAAAGTTTCATTACCTAGATTATTGTCTTGTGGGTGGGCTGTAGAGATTCAAACCTGCTTTTCCATAGACAATTCCCAGTCTCTGGGTGCTTAGGCAAAAAAGACCTAGTTTTCAGTTCTCATCTGGCAAACTTCCACACTGCTCATATATGGGTTTATGGCATGCAGGCTGCCCCGCACTCCTAAAACCGTACCACACTTTAAGACTATCATCATCATGAATTCTTTTCCATGGCCTCATAGTGAATGGAATAAGAGCTATATCAGGCTGGAAGAGGACTTAGTACTCTACCTTCTACCAAGTGTGTTCAGCCAGCCTACTTCATATATTTTTAAGTAAAGATTTTGTCTGAGCTGAATAACTGTGGTCCTGATTCTGCACGGATCTGCTTACACAGGTGACTTCCCGCATGAGAGTAATTTGCTCCAATGATTCTGGATGCACAGCAGGTCAAACGCATCCATGCTTTTTTTTTTTTTTTGTTTTTTTTCAGTATAAGACATTAGCAAAAGCAATGGAATTGAATGCAAACCTTTTTTACACCCAGTTGGATTTTGACACCAGAATATTAACTCCATTAGACAATTACTTCTCTATACAGCAAACACTTTTAAATTACAACCTTTTTTTAGCGGATTGGAACAAACCGGACCTTAATTGGTCTGAGCACACAGAGGTGCCAGTGGGAAGGAGGGGTTTGCTCACAGAACATTCACCCTGTGCAAACAGCTGCACAAGCAGCACCACAACATTGCCACCATCATTTTTTTTAAGCAACAGAAGCAAAGGTTAATTGCTTGCATTTACTTCACAGTTCAAAGTGACCTCATACAAAAGATTTTGCCTAACAGCTGCTTGAACTTTACAGCCTGAAATTTTATACAATTTGTTGGAATTACCTTTTAATTAGTCCTTTGGGGTTATATATGGTGTTTATTGATTAATCCTTCAGTAGTCGTTTCTAAATAATAGAGTAATTACCTGTGTTGGGTAGCCCAGTCACACTCCACCATTCCCTCACCCTCCTTTACAGTGTAGAGAGGGGAGGAGAAGGATCTTCAAGGTGCTGCCTATTTAGCTAGCCCCACAAGCAGATTCAGCACAAAACACTGAGCCTAGATTGCTTTTCCTCATGGAGAGTCAGGCTTTTTAGATTTGGTGCTCTGCTTTTCCTAATATAGCTGCAACTGCAGCTTGGGCTGGCGTCACTGCCTGCCTGCCACCACTTCCCACCTCTCTCATGGGACAAGCAAACAGAAGACTGCAGTAGCATGGTTGGTGCCATCAGCCTCTGAAGACAGTGGAAAGAGCTGACAACAGCCAGACTTTTGTTACTTTTTGTGTCAGCAGAGAAAATAAGAGCAAGGTTCTGTCATGCTGGGCACTGGAAAACCTGTCTTGTCCTGAGCAAGGCAGTTGAAGCAGGAAGAGCAAGGAGACCACGGAGGGAGTGGGGATTGTAGGGACATGGCAGGGGACACGCAGCGACAGTCTAGACTGTGACAGCATGACTGCTGCAAGGGGAAGCAGCACCAGAGAGGGCCCCCACAAAAGGCATTATCAAAAATCACCCTCCTGTGCATGTGCAGTCATTTTGTGCCCAGGTGGAATGGCAAAGAGCTATGAGGCAACACAGAATTGGGTTTATAGGCTTTCCTTATGCTTCTTCATCAGGGAATGGCTTTTGGCTGCTGTTTGCTGCTTGGCCCTCCCAGCTCCCACTGAACATGGGGTAGCACATGCTTCTGGAAGATCCCCGCACTTCAACCTGTTTTTGTTTTTGTTGACTTCCAATAGTGCTATGGGGGAGACTTTTCTGGGATCCAGTCAGCCTCTCTGTTTATTCCTCCCCCATCCCCTACCACTTCTGCTCAACTCCTCCAGGTCCACCCCACAGCATGGTTTGCCTTCCATGAGCTCCTTGCCCTTCCTGGACACTGTGGGAGAAAGGGAGCCTTCAATAATTAGCATGTATCTGGATGGAAAATATAGATCCAGCTTCTGAGGCAGAAAACAAAAAGGAATAAGTTCACTCGTATTCCATATCCCATTGTAGAGTTCAACCAAAAGCATTATTCTCTCCTCTCTGTCTACTGCCTGTGCCTAGTTCAACAGTTTGGAAAAAGATGCCGCACTTGGTGAGTTGGCAGTCAGATGTTTAAAACAGCTTCTTCGAGGTGCAGTTGTCATCTAGTCTGTAGGGAGATGCCCATTGTGGTACCAGCAGTGAAATTCAGATGCATTGCAAGTTTCAACATCAGAAGCTGTATCTAATAACAAACACTGCTGGTTTACTGTAGGAAATGAGTTTAAAACTGTATCTGACCAAACTGCTGAGGAAGCCAAGACTGTGGCTTGAGGCTCTGGCAGAGATAAATTTATAGTTTTCAACACCCATAAATATGGGTTTTTTTCTCTTCCCTTCCACTGCTCTGCCATCACATGGGAAAGTAATTCAGCTCTGTAACCCACAAAATCTTTATTCACAGATTGATTTTCTGCTATTATTACAAGCAACAGAGAGCTGACTTAACAGGTAACAAGAGGACCACCAGGAGTGGCCCCTGGTAAGCAGCAGGAGTGTATGGCTGGGAGTGGGGAATGGAGGAGAACAAAACCTTCATTGTTTCCCCATTAATTTGGCTTACACCATAAGCTGAAGCTCTGCACTGAGATGCAAATATATGGTGCCATACAGCTTGTCAACAACCACCTCTTCTTGCCACTGGGAAATTCTACCTCTCTAAGAAATTTCATTTTGATAATGTTGAGCAGGACTTTTCTGCTCATTAGCTGATTGATTCCTGTAACCCCTCCTGTACATAGGTGGTCAGCAGGGCTCTGCTGCTCTGGAGAGAGAAACTCTGAATCAGAGCAGACAAGATGTGATTTTTACTTCATGACTGGAAAGAGATAACTCAGAATTTCTAGCTCTCCATCTGCCTTCTGCTCACAGTCTGTCCTTATGCACATTCTATTAGTCAAATCTTCCTAAAGAATAGCAAGTACTTTTGTAGTTCTTCTATTTCAAAGAAAAAATCATCCCCTGTTTGGAGGGGATTAAACAAGAGCAACATCATTGATGTTGCAAGGCTTAAATACCTTTTTTTTTGCTCTGAAGAAAATCCTGGAAGACCTCTTTGGAGTAGTATTTGGCTGGTTGTACATGGGGCATCACTTGAATTTTGATCCACAGAAGCCAGCAATAATTAGATGGAAAAGCAGGCCAAGAGCAATTCAGGGAATCATGCTCAAATAGCCTGTCTCCAATGACATGGAAAAGGCCTGTTCCCCATGATCAGCTCAAAGGTGAGCCATGCTGCCTTCTCTCTGCTGCACTAACAAGAGGATGATGCCTCTGCAGAAAACAACCCATTTCGTACAAGACAAGCCAGTATCAGGTAGGAAAGCAATGGAGACTACTCAAGTAACTTAGGCTTTTTTCTTACTTTATACCAAGACGCTGTCTGGTAGGAGATTGAGGGGTCCTGAAGAGCTTTACAGGGCAGCACTGCTTCCTCAGCACACCTCACAGCAACATCTGGGATCATCACAGAAGTCCCACGGATCAAACACCAAACTGCAAAGCACAGGTACACATCACCTTTAAAAGAGATTGCTTACACAATCCTTCCTGTCTTCTCAAAACATATCCCCATAAAACAGACATGAAAGACCAGAAGGAAAATTGCAGGGCTGCCCACTTACCATTGCACAGGAAGACAAGCAGAGTGTAGTCTCCCAAAGACATGACTTTTACTGCTTCAGACCACAGAGCAGCAACAGCGTGCCTCTCTGAAGGACGGACTGTGAGAGCAGAGTGAAACTGTGACTGCTTCTAGAGTGATATTTCTGAAGGCAGACTGGGGAATCCCCCCAGATTTCAGGTTTTCGTCATAGGGAAAATCCCTACATGTATGAACCAAGGCTCCTCCCCTTAAATCTGGGAGGTCACTCCCATTTCTGCAAGAACTTGCAGCGGTTCTCATTTCCATTTTCCCTTTTTTTTTTTCTCCCCCTCTCTATTGATCTGAACAGAGTTAAGTTTGACCACGGGGCACTGTGGGTTGGTGTGAAGGTCATCAAAATAAGCACTGAGCAAATCTCTCTTGAGTAACAAAATGTCAGGGGAAAGGGCTTGTCAGCTCAAAATCCCCTCTCAACCTTCTCTCTGCAGTTCTAACAGCACAGTGCCTGTGCAAAGGTTGGCCTTATGATTTGACATTTCTGAAACCACATTTAAGACCTCAGGTCACAGCGCCACAGAAACACTTTGACCTGGGGCTAAGGGCTAAACAGGAATTACCAGCATGGCTGAGCAAAACAAACTGCATTTCTGCGGAGTTACACATTTAACCCTGCAGGTAGGCACACATGATGTAGAACATCAACTCTTCTTAGCATATTTTGTCATTTTCAAGACAAACAAAAGCATCTGGAGTGACATAACTTTACAAATTATATGCTGGAAAATTTCATCATGGAAAAAGGTCAAGGCAGCTCCCAGAAGAGGAACCATTTGGACATCCCCTCTAGATATCTGGAGGGGCGAGGGAAAATCCTTTTCCTGTGATCTGTGAGAGCTGTTTACCCCTGGAGAATTTTTGAGGAAGTCCGAGGTAGATCACAGAAGCATTTACAAATCCTGAAACTGAAAGTTGCTGATGTTATTTTTGGAAAACTCATGTGGCTGCTGTATTTAGGCTACTGAGATCATGATGAAGAGAGCTGTTAGGAGAGGGGGATTTGAGATTTGATGGGTTGAGAATGTATGGTCAGCCTCTTTTGAAAACCAGGGTTCTGGAAGCCACTCCAGTCTGGGCACCCTAAATCCAAATCACCTCTAGAAAACTGTGAGGAGAAGTCAGTTTGACAAATCCTCACCATGCAAAAGTCCTACTCAGATGGGTAAATGCTGTGGGTGGGTAACACTTTTGGAAACTCCAGTCTGTTCTGTGAAGAAAGACAGCAATTTCACTGGGGGCCTCACTGTTGAAATAGCCCACTTATTTTTAAAGCTTTTTGCTTCTATCTTCATTGACCATGATGGTAAATATAACAGGCTCTAAGCTTTATTTTTCTCTTTATATTTTCTGGTTTCAAGGACCAGGACGTCAGTCTATTACTTAGAAAGTACAAGTGAAATATAAAACCCAGTGGATCTCTTGAGAGTGAAAGAAAATCACTTCTTTCTCCAGTGTGAAATAAAGTCCTTGNAGAAGAGGGCTCCAGTTAATATATTTCACATCTGTTCTTCACTAAAATGATGACTTTTCTGCCCCCATGAGTCAGTCACAAATCAAGCCCATCTCCAAGAAGGGCACTCAGCTTTCACCCAAGGGCCTCTTTCTGTGAATCCTGCAGAGATACATGTTTACCCTTCATAAACCCATCGAGAGGCACAACCTCTCTCTATCTCCCTTTTCACCGTGAGGAAACCCCCATGAGCAAACCACAGCAAGCTCCTGCCCCTGCTGTGGGTAAGCCCACAGCAGTCCTTCCCCTGGTGGCCTGGCCAGCAGCAGCCAGGGGGGCTGCGGCAAGCCGGAGGCTGGGGTCACAAGTTTGCCCACACAGAAGGGCTCTGAAGGTAGGTGTAAAGGGCCAGGCTTCAGCACTGGGAAATGTACATGCCACACACACTAGCCAAGGTGATGTTAAACAACATTCTTCTTCAGTTAGTTAAAATACGGGACTCTTAAAAACACATGGGTTTTCCCTCCAGGACAAGCATAGCTTCAAGCGAAACAGCCCTTTTCCTCCAGAAGTATTTGCAAGCTCAGCTGCTGTTCCACAGCACACTGCGTGAAGCAGGAGAGCAAGATATAAAAAACAAAAGCTGAAACTCCCTTTGCTAGGGAAGGAGAAATAATTTGGTTTCTAAACTTTCCCTGGTAGGGATTTTTTTCTTTAGGGAAACTTTGAACTGAGCTGTATTTTCCATCCTAACTTTTAATATCCTTTCTATGGTTTCAAAGATCAAGTCTAATGTCTCCAGAGCCCTGGAACTTGCTTTGAGTTTCACTGTGGAGTGGAAGCAATGGGAGCCCTGCAGCACGGGTCCGGGTGTGGGAGTGAAGAGGCAGTGATTGCCTGTCAGCCTTCTCCGTGAGAAACAGATCCACATCTTTGAGGGCCCTCAGCAACTGCTGGAGCTGCACAGTTTGGTGAATAAGTGGAAGTTTATCGTTAAATGCATTGTTCTGTGGACGTGGTGAGACCTGCTTTTGTACAGTGTGTCCTACTGCCTTTTGCTCTCCTTCCCTTGCCTGCACCACTCACTACAGCAAGAATGAACCCTTGATCTCACGGAGGAAGAAGCAGCATCTGCTCTGGTGAGTCCAGAGCTGCACACGTGATGACGGACATTAGCAAGCAGTGTGTAAAACTGCTGCGTTCTGCCCACCTTTCCCTTAGCAAGGGCATTCATTTGGATCTTCATCCTTGACCCAGCTGCTGATTTTCATGAATTTCATAGGCACTTAACTCTCTTTGAGCCTCAATCCCTCTGTCAGTTTGATAGAAAGCAGGTTCAGAACATACTGGCTGATAGACAGCCAGATGGCATGATCACAGAAATTTCATTCTCTGTGGGAAATGAGGCTAGAAGCACAAGGATGTGGGTTGGATTCATAGGATAAGGTTAAAAAGTCAAGACTGTATATTTTTTTCAGTGTTGATAGGGCCTTGAAAATGCTGTTCATGGAATCGTATCCTGTTTCCTTGAACCAAGTAGGTACTACATCCCTCAGATACTTGAGTAGCCAAGTTTTCCTGATTTCTCACTGCAGTGTGTGGCTGCAAAATATATAAGAACGCTTATTTCATGTGCTTTCCCCCGGGTGTGAGCATTCATCAAGAAGCATGGCATTTAAGAAAAAACAAAACCTAGGGTCTCTACAAGGAATACAGAGCTCTCCACAATGAAGGTTTAAAGGTTAAGACAAAGGTGTCAAAACAGTATTTACCATTTTTGTCAAGGCACAGATTTTTCTGTATTTGGGATATGATTGCCAAATATCATTTGTTCCACTTCATTTAAGCTCCTGCTGTGAATAAGGTCCATCCACGTGCTTCATGTCTGTTGTGAAACCTCTGGTGAAGGAGGTTGTTTATTTATTATTATTAATCTCCTGTGCAGCAATAAAAATTGTCTGCTTCAGTTCAGCTAGCAAAACTGGAAGCGTTTTGCTATATATTTTTGCAGACAACTGTTTTTTAAATAATATACTCTGTTTAACTTCGTAATGTCAGCTGAGGGAACCGTGACAGAAGAATCGACAGCCACAAAAGCAGAGCAGTCATGTATTTTTAGGGGTCCAGCAGAGCTGCAGCCACACCGTTTATTTTCCTGTCATGCCTTCATCTTGATGCTGCCCACACCAGCAAGTAAAAGCAACTGAGACTTTCCAGGCTGCAGCTAATGAGAGGTATGTAGATTACTCACAAACTGGAGTGAGGAAAGTTTAAGGA
Source organism: Donacobius atricapilla (assembly GCA_013397315.1). Lineage (NCBI taxonomy): Eukaryota > Metazoa > Chordata > Aves > Passeriformes > Mimidae > Donacobius > Donacobius atricapilla. The sequence continues at coordinate 921,977 of WBMY01013742.1, forward strand.
CAAGTTCTCTTCTCTGCCCCTTTATGGCAGATGTTGGGTCAGGGTCTGCCTTTGCTATTTAAACAGTGACAATCCAGCAATACAAGAAACCAAAACACTGGAACTGTGACCTGGCGGGGAGTACAGAGCTTTGTACTACAGACTGTCTGCTGCTGCCAGCTCAATAAATAACACCCAATTAATTATACACAAACAGCCAGTCCTCTGAAATGCCTGGACTTCAGAGTGAGCCATTTGAGATGTGCCAGCCATGTTTGTCAAAGTAGGAATTAAGCATATTCATGTAGAAATCTAAGTGAGACCAAAGAATGGATCCAAAATGGAGGCACCCAAAATCAGAAACCTCTTTAGATACTGTTGGCCTAGGAGTTTAGGAATTGCCTTTAAGCAAGAAGGGAGCAAGAGATTATCTCAAGTCCATACACACGACTGTAAGGATTAGGATAAGGCTGTACTGAAGCTGCACCTACTCCAGCATTTCACAGCAGCAGGCAGTGAGCTGTCAGGTCGCCAAGCAGCCCAAGGTGCTCTATTCAAAATGCGGTATCCACTGGAGATACACATTGAAATCTCATTTTTAACAGGGCTCTGGATCCTCTTTTTTCATAAGTTTGGTAGATGGTGCTTGTCTCACCAGGTCTGGGGACATCTTGGATGGAAATCTTTGCAGTTTTCAGTGTACTCTGTATTGCTTGCCCTACCTGTGGGGTCATCTATGCTGTCTTCTCCAGAAGGTAAAGAGCAGAATATTGCTTCTGACATTTTTACTCAGCTCTGCAACAGTTGTCCCCATATAGTCCCTGCATTACAGAGGTCCTTCTTGGATCTTGCATCTCCTTGCTACGCCCAGCCCAGCATTGTTTTACTAGAGGTCTAAAGTTCAGCATGTCTGCCCCCATATCATGCTGCTGAAATGTTTACTCCTCCTGATGCTCCTCTCTCTTTTCTCTTACCTGTACAACTTCCCTAGACACATTCCATGGGACCTCTTACACTGGAAGGAGTTAGGGATCCCAGTAGGTCACCTTGTACTCCTAGCTGATTCCATGGCCCACAGGGAATGCTAGTCAGGAGCTCCTCCTGGGAGCAGCCTGTGCTGACAGCAAGCCTTACAGGATGCCCTGACCACTGCCTGCCATCCAGGGACCCAGCCATGTACACACAGCCAGACTGTGGCTCCTTTCCTGGTCCCTTCCAGACCTCTTGTTTGTTGGGGTTTTTTTTAATACCTTCCCCATCTGTGGTCCCACTGAGTCATGGGATTTCCTGATCAACTTCCCCCACCATCCCCAGCAGAAGAAAGAGGAAGCCTGGTGCAGAGTCCTGGTAACCATGGTGCCTATATCCATTCCCTTTTCCTCAGAAGTCTCCCAGCACAGCATCAGTGACAACTGTCCCCTGGCTCCTCAGATGCCTTCACGGTGGGGTGGATCCTCCTCTGGTTCCCTATCTGTACATTCCTGACCTTTTGACATTGATCTTCCTTTCTTATCTCCTTTGCTGTCTCTCATGATCATTGGGCTTTCTCCAGGCCTTTCAAAGAACAAGATGACCTCAACAGAATACTTGTCTAGCCTGAAAAGAGTGAAGGCAACTCACCCCTACTATGTGTAATAACTTTGTGCCTTCACCAAACTGTCTTCTCACCATATGCCCTCTTTTCCAGTTCATTTATAAATAGGTTAAACAGCAGGAGCCCAAGAACAAAACCTTCTCAAACATCACTAGAGACCTCCCTCAAATGTGGACAATGGCCATTTACTCTCCCTTTTTAATAGGTTACTCACGTGAAGGCTTCTTCTGTACTCCCATGGTGCCTTAATTTCTTTCAGATTCCTTACTGATGGACCTTTATATCTTCAGAAATTGTTGCTGGGTTTCTATATGGATGACCTTGTTGTGGTTTTCATTTAACTTGCCAGAGTTTATGATCCTTTCTATTTTCCATTCTTGGACACAACTTCTATTTTGTGAAGAAAGTCTTCTGCTTCTAATAAATTCCTTTATCCTGCCGTTAACTGTGTCAGTTTTTCTTCTCCAAAGTCTTTGTCCATACAGAGAGGAGAGAGAAAATGTACTCCTACGTGCTATGTTTAAATAGCCACCGGGCAAACTTTTTAGCCTTCAGGCATCCATTTTAGCTTATTTTAAACAAAGTTCCTTGTTCTTAGATAATTCTATTGCAGTTTGGGCACTTCTTTGCTTTTTTGTTTCTGCTTTTTTTCCCTTTTTTTTTTTTTTTTTTAATTTTGTTCCCTAAGTATGTTGAGCAGGGGCATTTTGAACCAGGGTCTGCATGTTGCTCTGGGCTAATATAAAAATTCTTTCTTTTGCATCCTCTTTCATGCAGAAATAATATTTTCATTTTACGCAGCATCAATCCCCTGGGTGATATTTATCCAATATACAAGCAGGAAATTGATACCTGCTGCTATTGTTGTATTTCTTGCTCTGTCAGCAAGAAACGCCGATCTCCCTCAGCATGTAATAGATGCAGATATTTGATTTAATACTGATATGATATGGCATATTTCTGACTTAGGCCAGGAAGGTCAGGCTATATAGGTTTTGAGCTGCTTGTAAACAAAATTAGCATGTTACTTTGATTTGGCACAAAGGTTTCTCTAATATATGCTACCACTTCTCCTCTGCTTCTGCCTCCTCTGTCTCTTTTTTTATGCTTTGTACCCCAATTCTAAAGCATCTGATCAATTGCCTTCTTCCCATCAAATTTCTGTTTAAAGTCATAGTTTGTTAAACCTCTAGCTTTCATAAAAAATGCATTTCCTCTTGCTATACTATGAGATTCTTCTTGCTTGATTATTCTTCATTCTCCATTTTAAAGTTGCATCAAATTATTGTTATTCAGCGGAGGATAAAGTTTTCCTGACTTTCTGCTCTGAATATGTGCTATCCTGAATCATGTTTTAGCACTTGTCAGCTTCTCCCTTCCTTCAATCTAAAAAAAACCCAAAAAACCCTCCTACTGTCTTTTTAGGTGCCACCCCTGGTTTTATTTTAGTTTACCTGAATCTGACTCATGTATAATGGAAGTTTTCCCTTTTTCTAACAAATCTTTTGTCTTCAGCTAGTTCCTAGCCAGTCATTGACAGTTTGTCTCTGCTTCTCCCAGTTCAGCTGTGCTCATGGTATTGGAGTCATTCCAGATGAAGTTACTGTGGAACTCCTGGCCTCCAAATTACCATCTGACTGCACCCATTTTGACCCTAAAACTGTCTCCTCCCTTCCCGGGCCTTTGCTCCATACACTGTGTCTGGAGAGTCTCTCAAGCTCCTCCAAAAGCCTGCCCAGATTTTCCACATCATCCAGCAAGCAGGTATTGCATCCAGCAGTCTAATCACCATGCAGTTCTTTCTGGTATCACAAAACCACATGGATGTATGCCTGATGGATCATCAGGGGTCCTCTACTGCTGCATCTTCCTGAAAACTCACAGCAAAAGTGAATGTGGCCTCAAGATATGAGATCATTTCGCTCGCCCAGACAAGACTGCCGCTCACAGAGCCTTCCCCCACCCCAGCAGCTTGGGATCAGCCTGGAGATAGGTCTGTTGAGTGATGATCCCAAAGAGATTGTCAGTGCATCTGTGTGTTACCCTGAAATCTTTTAGTTCAGGTGTCATGGTCGAAAGGACCGAGATGTTGGGCTAATTGCACTGGATGCACATTGCTGTTACCTATGCACGGAAATGACTCGCAGTGGCCAGTGGGGCAAACTGAGAACTCCTTGCCCACTTGTTCTGTAAATAGCCGCTGCTGATTTACATTAGAACGGGCCCAATGGGCTCCGTACCCAGCTCCAGACACAGATCCCCGAGGGAGGAGCCATTCAAATACCTAAATCAAGGAGACAGGCAAAACTCCTCCTCTAGCAGATCTCCTTTTATGTCACCCAGCACCACCGATCTGGGCTTGCTGTGATTCCATGGTGAGTCTTTGGTTTCTCTCTCATTCCTTGTCACTGACATCCAGAGAGGGAAAAGTGCAAGGGATGCTGGAATATACAGCTACATTGCTTTGCCCTCTGGTACATTTTGGATCTTCATTTTTTTAGCTTAGGAGGATATTTTTACAAACACTTTCATTCAACTACCCAGAGCAGAAGCATTCTACAGGAGTCAGAAATGGTGACTTGGAAACAAGGGACCTTTTACTGTAAACACTGCTGGGATTGAAGTATGTTCATTCCTTTTGGTTTCATTTCTTCTATGTACTGACAGTTGCTCCTTCATTCTGTTTTAACTTTCGAAGAAAAGATCTACTGCCTGAGGGCTCCACACCTGAGGAAGAAAACAAGACCCAGCAAAATGGAGAGCAGCACCAGCCAACAAGGACTGTGAAGCTGCCACTGGAACTGAGCTTTGTGGGAGGTAGCCTAGAAGAGAGCCTAGCTTGCCTGAAGGTGAGGGACAAGGACATCTAGACAAGGGAGCACACTCATGAGAGTTCCCATAAAGTCTCTGGGAACCACTTTCTTCAAAATAGTAGAACACTCTCCCAGACACTCAGCTCTTACAGACTCCTTCATTCCTTCAGCCTAGGGCTCTGCTCACAGGCTGTCATCAGCAAAACTATTGCAATCCTGCTGGTGCACATAAGGGATGGAAAGGGGAACCACTCTTTCTTGAGGGGGAGGCTGAGGAAACAGGTGACGAATTGTCGTGGGAGGATGAGCAGTGAGAAATGGAGAAATGAAAAATGGAAAGTTTTCACTAGAGCTGTGACAAATACAGCTCTTCTAATAGAACTAGACAGCAGAGTGGGCTGAGACAACTTGATGGCCTTTTAGAAGAGGAAGGAGCAACAAATATGTGAATATACTGGTGGCCTGTGTCCTGGGAGCCCTGACTCTCAGGCTCTGGGGGTTCATTCCGAGGTGATTTAAGAAGCTCTTGGTCCAAGTTGCTCACGCATTACCACAGGTTGTTGTCATGTCCCTGACTTGTCAGAATTAGTGATGTATCCATACCATAGGCACCAAACTGATATATTGACTTAACTGAGATGTCTGTGGCTAATTCAGTTTACAAGGAGGTGGATTGTGGTGGCCAAGGCATCTTCTTCTTGATCCCTATGAGGTTTGGTTGAATAGGTGACCAGCTGAGGTCAGAAACCTCCTGAGACACCACAGCCTAACCAGACAAGCACCAATAGTGGCCAAGAGATCACCAGGAGAGCCTTGATACTAATTAATCCAATTTTATTGTCTTTAGACATCCTTTTCTCTGCTTTTCATTAATTCCTTTGTTGCCCCTAGTTTGCAGAAGGCATTGGAGAAGGTTTTCAGAATCCCTGTAAGCTTGTTCTGGTGTCTCCTTTCCTCTAGGGAGCTGAATGCCAGACTGAGTGGTACATGTGGGAAGTGATCCCATGACATGGTTCAGAGAAGAGCACTGGTAGTTTAATAGAGTGGCTGTCAGGGTGCAACAAGGGGTGGGTAGGGAGGACTTCCACGGTTGCAGCAGCAGGGAGAGGCAGCCCCAGACCCAGGCAGCCCCAGCCCTGGCTCCAGGCATCCAGCATCTCCATGGGGATGGATATAGGCCTGTGGCCAGGGAGAGCAGAGCTGTGGGGAGCTGGAGACTGGTCCTACTTTGACATTTCTGGGGCAGAGATCCACAGTTCAGGGTTGTGGACCCTGATCATGGTGGGGTAGAGCCCTGGAGGAGTTGAAATGGGGTCCTGGCCCCTGGTCAGAGTTGGAGGAGACACAGGGCAGCTGGAGCACAAGCAGGGGGCTAGTGGTGCCCTTGGGGTCCTGAAAATGTCATTGGCCAAGTCTGACTCTTTTGATCATCTCTGCTCATATTAATGAACTGGAGAAAAACCTACTCCAGCAAATGAGTTGCAAAAGTAAGCTTAATTTCCTGTAATCAAATTCCTCGTTGTTACCATGGTCATGTTCTCTGAATATCTGCAGAGCAAATGACCACTGCAGAGCATAAAAAGATGCCAGCCTTACAACTGGTGCAAGCTTTGGACTGCTTCTGGAAATTTGCTTTTCCTCTGACTAAAGCAATCCCTGCATGTGCTAGGAGGAGCAGTTAATAGATGACAAATAGTCCCATGAGAATCACAACTAATGGCTGCTGCTCAGTGAAATAATCACCCATTTAATATAGGGTGAGCTTCTACCTCTGCACTTCCATGGGAAGCATTAATGCATTCTTTTCCCTTCCTTAGCCACTTATTTCCACAAATTTTGTAGGAGCTCAATGTTTTTGAAACCACTCTTCCTCTGTTAATCTTATCTGAGATTGCCCAATGGATTGAGAAGTTATTAGGAATAGCTAGGTGGTTGTATGAACATTGCCAGAGACATACACAAAGCATTATCCTATGAAGAAAGCACTTGAGTTTATAAAAAAACCAGATTTTTAAATCACATTAAAATCAGAGAAATGGGTACTATTATGAGGATTACGTTTCATTTCCACACAGGTCTGCCTCGCTAACAGCCTGAGAAGGTAAAGGAGCTCAGAATGAAGTGGCCATTGCTTAGAGTTCATGCCTTGATGCTCTTCTCTGGGAAGGAGTGATGGAAGGATCAAGATTTGGCAGGAGGACTTATATAAATATTCTTTAGAGACTGAGGGTTTTGCTTTGCACATCCAATTCTAGATCTTTCAAAGCTGCAATCATCTTTCTCTTCTCCAACATTTTATAAATTAAATCCCCTCTCACTCTGTCTCTTTTCCCCTTCTTTTACTTTGAGACTTGAATGTGCAGAGGTCAACACTCTTATTCACATTGTGCTTCTCAATAGCAAAAAAGCCTTATTGTTTGATGAAAGTATTTGTTTCTCAGGCAAGTTCAAGGTTTAGATATAAACATTTGTGAGTAATTTCTCCTTAGGACTATTTAAAATGTAATGAGACCTACATTTTATATTGATTTGAGTTTTGGCTTACTTGTTCATGCATTTTTGAGAAAGAACAGATGCCGCTTGAATGTTTCCTATGAGGCAGATAAAACACACTCTAGAGAGCACACCTGAGCCAAAGGTCAATCTTCCTCAGCAAATCAGCCAAACAAACTGCTCCATGAGTTCTCAATTTTGGTAATGAAGGCTTATAAAATGAACTGTGAAGTAATTATATTTATTTTAATTTAAATTTTACAAACTACTGAAATACGAGTTTTGAAAAATTTTCCTTTGTGGCCTCCAGAGGATAGCAGCTGGTTTTCTACATACAGTACTGTATAATTTAGAAAATTCCAAGTCTTCCAGTAAATTGGTCTGGTAGCTTTCAATGCAGAATTACAAGTTGAGTGGTTTTCACTACCAACCATGCCTACAGTTCTACTCTTCTAAGAAGTACATTTCTCACAAGACTTCAGATTCTTTCCAATTAAATCTGAAATGGCTTTGTCATATCTGTGGGTCACTGTACTCTTATTGTAAAACACCTCATTTAACTAATCTCATTGCCATTGGCTTTAAAATTATGGTGTTCATGACAAGGACAAGAACTCTCTTTCTTCTTTGGGAGGCTTGGTTACCTCAGGGAGTTGTGCCAATTATGTCAGTAAAAAATCCTCCCTTTGTAATGCTCCACACTGGCCCTGAACAGAGTAGTAAAAACCGAATGGTGAAATAAAAGCTATGATCTGTTGCTGCGTATGGCTAGGAGTAATTACTGAAAACCTCCTTGTGCTCCCTCCTTACCATCTGAATTGCTCTGGATGTAATAGTTTACTCTGTGTATTTCAAAAGCAGAAGAGAAAACAATGTCTCACAAGTGTTCAAAATGACAAAGCCACCCTAACAAGCAGTGGATATGTGATTTGTTTGTGATGATCTCTCCTTGGAGATTATTCCATAAACTGTATCCTAAACTAAAAATTCTAGTTTGTTTATTTTCAGAAAGGGAATGGGCAGTTTGAGGGGGGATGAAGGGAGAAAGAAACTGATTTTTATTTATTTATTTTTATATTTTATTTTTTTTTTTAGGAAGAGTTTTACTGCTATTCATCGAAAGATTGAGCAACAGTTAGCTAGTCAGTGTGAGTGGTTTTCTTAAATGAACAAGGGGAATTACAAGTCATAGGAAGCCTGGCCCTATTTCCAGGAGAGAACAGAGTATTTGTCTACAATGAAAATGTCAACTTCCCTCAGCAAAAAAGCAGAATAACATGGATTTAAAAATATTGCAAATATTTCAGTACATAGCTACATATGCCATGACTGAGACATTTCTTCCTGGTGGTGGAAGCAGAATATTTATATTATAAATTATTCTTGATGTTTCTGAGTGATAAATGTCAATAAAAAGTGATCCCAGCTGGCAGAATTCTAAATCTGCTCTGAAAAGCATATTCAGCCTGAAAAAATTGATGGAAATAATATTTTTCATAAGCCCTTGATTTTCTACTTTTATCTACAGTTTCTCAATACAGGTCTGTAATATTTTTCCCACACATTTGGAAAATGTGAATTTCTCCTGAGATGACCTCCTAACTTTTTCCACCACCACTTCACCCTCATTACTTATCTGGCCTGATATTCTACCTTTCTAAAGTTCTGAGTTATAAAACAGGTTATTTTTGTGAAATGTCTGGTCAAGCACTTATAGATTACAAAAGTTCATGTTTGGAGCCCTTTTTCTAGTAAAGATTATTAAAAATGGACACTAGAGAGAGCCGTGAGAATAATACTGGGTTCTTCATCAAAATTCTGTTCAGTTTCTGTTTTACAATTAGTCTGTGAATAAAACGGAATAAAATAAAGAAGAGAATAAACTGATTTTGTTTCAGAAGTAAGACTTTTATTGTCCAGTGTAGAAGTGGATACTTGACGTACATAAAAGAAGAGTTGTAAATGTGCACCTGTTGTTGAACCTTCGCCAGGACTTTATTTCCCACCAGTTTTCATCTCCACATTTTGTTTCCTTTCCGACCCTGTGTAGCCCTATGTGACCAAAAGCTGTTTGGTTTGAAGGGGAGATCGGGATGGGATGGGATGGGATGGGACGGGACGGGACGGGACGGGACGGGACGGG